>NQII01000280.1:1036006-1091633 GCA_002778355.1 Clitarchus hookeri | reverse complement strand
GCATGGACTCAACGAATGTCTGAAGGTATGCAGGAGGT
The DNA here is from genome assembly GCA_002778355.1 of Clitarchus hookeri. Lineage (NCBI taxonomy): Eukaryota > Metazoa > Arthropoda > Insecta > Phasmatodea > Phasmatidae > Clitarchus > Clitarchus hookeri. Next base: position 1,091,595 of record NQII01000280.1, on the reverse strand, counting down.
AATTCACACAATGAATCCTGCAGGGCAGTCCACAAATCTAATCTGCGCCAATTTGAGAAACGGTTGCACGTCTGTCACGTTTAATGATTCTCGTCAGTCGTTGTTTGTCCCGTTCTTTCACGATCTTTTTCCGGCCGCAGCGATGTCGAAGATGTGATCTTTTTCCGGATTCCCGATATTCACGGTACACTCGTGAAATGGTCGTACGCGAACATCAAAATGCTATCGCTAACTCGGAGATGCTATGTCCCATCTCTCGTGCGCCAACTATAACACCACGTTCAAACTCCCTTAAATCTTGATAACTTGCCATTGTAGCAGCAATAACCGATCTAGCTGCCGAACGCATCACGTTACTCTGATTGGTTCCATGCCTCTGTTATTTGCATACGCACACCTATACCAGATTTTTGGCTCTTCAGTGTATTAGTAGTATACGGAAGAGATCAATAACTAGATAATGACAAATAAACATTATATTAAGCAGGTTTTGCAAGTCATATATATTACACTAGATATACATTTATGTGTATTATATCATAAAACAACAAATCTGACAATATATAGTTTTAAAAGGTTGGATTATAAACAAAAGTATGGAATACATTTCTTTCAACTGTTAATTAACAGTTAATAACATTGTATTTGAGAAACTCTGGCATATATCTTTAAAGTCTGCGTCTACAGTAACGCAATTAAAATCACACACCAATAAACAAAAATGAAATGTATGAACAGTGTACACAAAGTGCCTACATATCTACACTGAATACACATAAAAACTTGCTAAAATATTTTTCATTGAATAACTTAGCTTTTNTATTAGTAGTATACGGAAGAGATCAATAACTAGATAATGACAAATAAACATTATATTAAGCAGGTTTTGCAAGTCACATATATTACACTAGATATACATTTATGTGTATTATATCATAAAACAACAAATCTGATAATATATAGTTTTAAAAGGTTGGATTATAAACAGAAATATGGAATACATTTCTTTCAACTGTTAATTAACAGTTAATAACATTGTATTTGAGAAACTCTGGCATATATCTTTAAAGTCTGCGTCTATAGTAACGCAATTAAAATCACACACCAATAAACAAAAATGAAATGTATGAACAGTGTACACAGCCAGTATGGTTTCTCNGTACACAAAGTGCCTACATATCTACACTGAATACACATAAAAACTTGCTAAAATATTTTTCATTGAATAACTTAGCTTTTAAATATGTATCAAACACTGTTTGAAATTTATGTTTACATCTGCAGTGCATTTACAAGACAAATGGAAGCCTGCGGTTCCCAAGCATTGCAAACCTAACGGTAATATTTCCAGTATCTATGGGAATATCGCGGTGTAGAATGACTAGTTCTAGTAAACGATCTTCATTTATAGTCGTTAGTTCGTTCCTAACATTCAGCGTACGGTAGCTACAAAAGTTAGGTATCCTTATTAAGTACCTACTATAAGGGTTCCTAGTTTGGTGGAATTCGGTCCAAAGGAGGAAGGGAGACAGCACATTCATGCTCACAAATAGGAAGGTGAGCTCATAAAACTCTCTTCCGTTAAAAAAGGAAGCTAAACCTGGCGAATTCTTTGAACATGTTACCGGTATTATGAAATTTAACTCTGTGAAATCAAATTTACAACAGATTCTAAAGTATTAAAAAGTGTTACAGTAAAATACACATCACATGTGTGAACCAAGTTAAACTAAAATTTTTATTCCATTATTTGTTAACCTCTGCATACACTCATATTTTGCACTTAAAAATTTATCGAACTGAAGAAGTTAACATTGTTTTTTGAAGATAAGCTATAGATATGTGTGAGAATATAAGTATGCAATAAAAATAATTACCCTTAGGACAATCATTGTTACGTCATTCTGACAAAATAACATAATTTTAACTAAGTTTAATGCCACAGTAAACATTTTTTTTAAAGTGTAGTTTATATGTGGTCTTTCCTTTGCAACAATACAAATTGAATTTTCTCACTCTACTCTTTCGTTTAATAGTTATTTTTAAAGTATAAAAAAAGGAAATGTAATAACACGTTTGTGTGCAAAAGCAAAGACACTGCTAGTCACTAGACAATAACGTTCATAAAGTGTTCTCTTGACCTCTTTTTCCTGATCATCCTTACGCTAAATTTCAGTGGATTTATTATTCAAACATTGTTCGTGGAACACATGTTAGTACCGGCAAGATAATTAAGCCACTATACGTTTGGTGTACTGGTTTGTAAGTTCGTTTGTATGTAAGTAACTTTGTATGTAAANAAGTTCGTTTGTATGTAAGTAACTTTGTATGTAAATAGTAAATTTGCAAAAGTACTGTTTTGTTAATATCAAAATATCAGTTACAAAACTTTCTATTCTACTTCCATTACTATAACCAGTTATCTACAGTCATCGGTTAGTTTTAAAAATATATATGAACAAAATATTTTAGAAAATGTTCTAGGAAAGTAAGGCAGTTATTTTACTTAACATTTTAATGACTCTACGAGACGAGCTATCACGGACCAAGAAGAAAACATTGGCTGATATTAATCCATTTTATATTTTAAGTTTAAATNACTACGAGACGAGCTATCACGGACCAAGAAGAAAACATTGGCTGATATTAATCCATTTTATATTTTAAGTTTAAATGCCTCTTTCACTAATTCGTTCCTGTGACTCGCGAAAACACAGCAAATTGTACATATTTGTGAAATAACGACAGATAATCGCAAGGTGGTGTTGGTGCACGATTCGGATTTTTCTCTTCACTTAACAAAAACCTTTAAGTCATCTAACTGCAATTGAGAAACACCGAAACCTATTTTCAACTGGTATGTTTAGTCGAATTCTTCCGAATTTCCCGCACTTTTAGTTCAACTCGGCCTCTGCCAAGATTGATGGCACTGCTGCTGCCCTGAGCTGAGGAAGGCGAGGCTCTGGAATGCGGGCAGGCTGGCAGTAACAAGAGGTCGGCAAGGTTACTACCCTCGGTTCTAACTCACTACAGGGGTTTGTTGAGGCCGCAAAAGCATACGCGTGTCGATTGGCTACAGTCCAGTGCATTTAATAGATACTAGATATCGTTTCCCAAATAAACATACATAAGGAAGATACAAACATTTTTGAACATACATTTTATTTGGCTTAGTAACAAAATATTGTTTTCAAATAAGATAAAAAAATATTTCAACTATATACTTCAAGAATTTTGTTTCATATGAGGGGGTGGCGGCCCCTGCGGTTACCCCCTTCCAATTGGTAAATACTTACGCAATATTACATAGGATATATGTAATGTATAAGCATAAACATAAATATGTAAACAAATACAAATATTAAGGATGGTACAGCTTTTCTTACATAAAGTCGCGCAGCAGTGTTTAGATTAGGTGCAAACTATACCATAACATCGTCAAGATGTAAGAGTATAGGAAAAGTGATAATGAACACTAACCAAGAGAGAACCAAAATAATGCAAAGGACCATTATTGAAACGTGGGTTCCGAGCACAATATGACAGAAGACAGAAACGTCCATGTGACATACGACAGGCTAGAAACATGCAACTCTCAGTAGGGTATATGATCACCCTTGACTGCGATGCAGGATGTGCACCATCTGTTCATGCTCATTATGAGGTCGTCGACGAGCTCTTGAGGCATTAGATCCCATTCCTCTTGTAGCGCCAATCGCAGCTGCGGAGTCGTTACTGTCTCCTCACAAGGCCCCACACGTGTTATGTTTTGTTTAGGTTCGGGGAACCTGCAGACCATTCCATTTGACGTGTACCTTAACTCTCTAACAACTCAGTGACGGCTGATGTACAATGAGACGTAGTGTTGTCGTCCATGAAGAGGAACTTAGAGCCCATTGCACCCCGGAAAATATACAGGTGAGAAAGGATATCATCGGTACAATAGTGGTCACCAGTGACTGAACCTCCTTGGAAGATGTGGAGATTCATAAGCATTATGCCTCCCCTCAAGAGAACTTTGGCACCTGCAAACCGGTGCCTTTCGACGATGTTGGAGGAGTGATTNTAAGCATTATGCCTCCCCTCAAGAGAACTTTGGCACCTGCAAACCGGTGCCTTTCGACGATGTTGGAGGAGTGATTGGGTGTCCCTTGCTATCTCAGGCTGTACAGAAGTCTGGAATCTCTAGTGATACTATATCAGCTCTCCTCCGTAAACAGCAATTGACCCCGTTGCTGAGAATTTGTGTTCCCGGCATCTCCGATGGGTAGACGTCAATAGGACACACCATATGGGTCATCNTACCCCGTTGCTGAGAATTTGTGTTCCCGGCATCTCCGATGGGTAGACGTCAATAGGACACACCATATGGGTCATCGAGTGAATAAACGACCTGTGTGCAATATCCTGACCATGGTAAAAAGCGATAAAGGGCGTCCAGTACACTCTAAATCTGAATCAGTGAGAATTTCACTGTTTAAATCAGTTAACAGTATCTGACTGATTCAACAGTAACTTCAGTGAATTTAACTATAATATAAAAAAATTAAAATAATAATCACTGAAAAAAAACGCCTGTTTTCCTTCACTTATTAATTCAGTGACATTTTCCACTGATTCATCAGTTTCTTTTTCCACTGTTTGTCAGTGTTTTGTTTTTTGACTGGTGGATCAGCTAAACAGCATGTAAAAACGGCCGCCAAACAACGTGTATCAAGTGAAATAACAACGCATAAACTAATAAAACCAATACAAAATACTTTCTTTATAAAGTCTTTCATTGCGTTGATTTCATGTAATTATCACAGCGCTCTGTTTGAAGGTTTTAACTGCATATAATATGGTGAAGAGAGTGTACTCATATGTACTATTCGTTTTAACAATCCTAACGGTACCAATAAAAAAAACGAAAAGTAAGGTCATACAATTTAAAACTACATGCCTTCGATGAGGTAATATAAGACATATATTTTCCTTTTTCATATCAAAATGACTTGGTAGCTCAGATGGTAAATTGGAAAGGGTGTGCGCGTTCTAATCTAGCCAGTTGCCGAATAGTTTTTTTAATTACGGTAAATTGCGCAATATAAATAGTAAATATGTTTATTTCTCGTAATTATTTGCCTAATTCAATAAAAACTATATTTAATTCGCCGTTGCAGTTAGCCATCACTTATTCAATCAGCGAAATTGTTTCACGTCACTAATTCAATCAGAGAAATTGTTTCACTGAAACAATCAGTTGTTTCCCACTGATTTTAAGTGGAGCTATTTTCACCGTAGACGACTACAACTAAAACATAGCACAGCTGCTCCTGTTGTTCGAAATGCCGTCCAAACACGTGANATTTTCACCGTAGACGACTACAACTAAAACATAGCACAGCTGCTCCTGTTGTTCGAAATGCCGTCCAAACACGTGACACGATGCTGTGTGCGAACCCGAACTCGCGGTCTCACTACCCACACTACTATCTTCTTCCTACTTCCCAATGATTAACGCTTTGCACTATGTACACATTTACTTTCATACAAGACAAACTAGAATTGTGTCACTTATATCCCAAATTACAGGAACTCCATTTCTGTTGGTCTCTCATTTCCATCTTATCACCTTACTATTGTTTCGCACCATATTTGTCACACTTTCCCCACTGAATTAAGTTTATTTCTGGCTGGATGTAGACCAATGGAAAGTCGACTAGGTATGGCTGTGTTATAAAATGTTATGGAACTTCGTACTTTCAAAGTTATTTCATTTAAAAAAGTCGAATACCAATCCTATTAAAACTATCCAATGCATCAGAGAAGTTATACTCATTCTCAATGGGACAATTTACTTATAAAAATGTGGGCGTAGAAACAATAATTTTATTCATTATTATTCTAAAAATATTTTCTTTGGGTCAAAAGGTCCTGTGGCCAAGCACGAGGCCGGGTTTATAACTACGCGAAAACTGTGATGACGAAAAGACGCGAAACGTAACTAACGCGAATAAAATCGCAGTCGTTTGAAAAAAAAATCGTTTGACGCAAGACCTTAACAACCATACAAAATTAAAAAATGAAATTGTTACAAAATCTCTCTTTCCTAGTACTATTGAATGATCGTGTTTTGTCATTTTCCTATCAAATTTGTTTAGTAGGGATATTTTCACGTTTTGTACTTTAATTTATTTATAACATAAAGATGTAAATGCCTCAATATAAATTTTTTTAAGCGCTGTTTACTTGCTGGGTTTTACTGTTGCAATGCCAAATTGTACAATGCATGGGTGTACGAACTATTAACAAAATACTCAAGAATAAACTAGTAATTTTATTACCAAAAAGTACGACTTTCGATATTTGGCTGCTGCATGCGAAAGACATGTGATCGAAGTATTAAGTTATGAATTATATTATTTCATTGGAAATGTTCAAATTATTTCAATATTTTGAAACGCTGTAAAATAATACAGCTGTAATGTACTTGNTATTATTTCATTGGAAATGTTCAAATTATTTCAATATTTTGAAACGCTGTAAAATAATACAGCTGTAATGTACTTGGGAGTTAAGACAATATCATAGGAAAAGTTTTTGTTGAATGTTTTATATTGCTTAGTTTAAGCCATTTCAGCAGTTTTTCTGTAAATTGCTTAGTGTGTATAATCCTTTATGAGAATCGTGTGTTTCAAAGTATTCATTTAATTGTTTATGGTGACTGTAAATCATTATGTGAATGCATGTATAACTTAAATATAGGTTTATAAATTTTGTTAAAATTAATCCTTAGATTTTTTTATATTTGTGGTTACTTTTATACAGAATGATTCACAAGGAGTTACTGACACTCACAGGGCTTACCCCTTACATAATTTGGAGCAAAATATGTCATATAAATGTGGGTCCTTTTCCCAATACTTACAGAGTAATTCGACAATCAGCATACCCACCGTACAGTGGAAAGGTGTTTTCAACACTGTTTCAGCATCAATGTGTGGTGTGGTGTCCTAAACGATCAGCTGATTGGGCTATAATTTTCCCGGGACGCTTGACTGGTGTGGTGTATCTGCAATTTTTGCAAGAAGAACTGCCACTGTTACATGAGGATATTCCGTTAGCAGTGAGACGTCGTATAGTTTCCCCCCNCTGCAATTTTTGCAAGAAGAACTGCCACTGTTACATGAGGATATTCCGTTAGCAGTGAGACGTCGTATAGTTTCCCCGCATGAATGATGGTGCACTTCCTCACTTCCACAGTACTGTGGTTGAATACTTAAATGTGCATTTTCCTGAGAGATGGATAGGACGAGGAGGTTTTCACCCCTGGCCTCCTCGATCGCCAGATCTGTCACCACTAGATTATTGCGTATGGGGATCGATGAAGGATATTGTTTACCAAAGGACTGCACAAACACGTGAGGAACTACTTGCGCGTATCATGCAAGCCGCTACAGAGACAGNGATATTGTTTACCAAAGGACTGCACAAACACGTGAGGAACTACTTGCGCGTATCATGCAAGCCGCTACAGAGACAGCCGTGTGCAGCTACGTAGAGCAACACGTGCGGTTCATAAGCATGCGGCCACGTGTACGCAAGTAGACGGAAACATTNCCGTGTGCAGCTACGTAGAGCAACACGTGCGGTTCATAAGCATGCGGCCACGTGTACGCAAGTAGACGGAAACATTTTTGAACATTATTTGTAAGCTTGTTAGACGCAATTGTGATGCTCAACTGTAAACAATACGGTCGGATAATACATCACTGTATTTACCTCGGAAAGGGTTATTATTGTATTCGTCATTCTTCAAATGTTTCTAATTGCTCTGTAAATATTGGGAATAGAACCCGAATTTATATTACATATTTTGCTTCAAATGATGTAAGGAATAAGCCCGGTGAGTGGCGGTAACTCCTCGTGAATTATTCTGTATAATATAGACTTTTATTTATGTTAGGCGTAGGTATGGATTTAAATCAATGTGAGAACAAATTTATTTCGTTTATTCAAACCACNCAATACGGTCGGATAATACATCACTGTATTTACCTCGGAAAGGGTTATTATTGTATTCGTCATTCTTCAAATGTTTATAATTGCTCTGTAAATATTGGGAATAGAACCCGAATTTATATTACATATTTTGCTTCAAATGATGTAAGGAATAAGCCCGGTGAGTGGCGGTAACTCCTCGTGAATTATTCTGTATAATATATACTTTTATTTATGTTAGGCGTAGGTATGGATTTAAATCAATGTGAGAACAAATTTATTTCGTTTATTCAAACCACAATAGGATTCTTACCAAATTAAAAAAAAAAATAAGAGCAGAAAGTAACTTGCGTTTAATTTTACTCCAATTAAATAACCTCGATAAAATTATCCGCCCCTCCCTCCCCAAACCAAGAGAATATTGGATAATACGCCCCTGGGAACCATTGATTCAATATGAAGATGACTTGGTACGTTGCCAGTGCCTTTGTGTGCCCAAAATGCATTGATAGATAGCATATTTAGTACACTATTTTGAAAAATCGCCATTCAAATTAATAAGCCCAAATTTATGCAAAATAATGCCAGGTGAGAAAATGGAACATTTTTCCATATTTCCGGAATAATTCAACTAATTCACACAATATTTTGTATGAGCTTTCAATACCTCGATGTTAAGAGTCGCAAAAATATCTCCACTCCACTCCAATCCACAAAATTTTGAACATAATTAGTGCTACNTGGTACGTTGCCAGTGCCTTTGTGTGCCCAAAATGCATTGATAGATAGCATATTTAGTACACTATTTTGAAAAATCACCATTCAAATTAATAAGCCCAAATTTATGCAAAATAATGCCAGGTGAGAAAATGGAACATTTTTCCATATTTCCGGAATAATTCAACTAATTCACACAATATTTTGTATGAGCTTTCAAGACCTCGATGTTAAGAGTCGCAAAAATATCTCCACTCCACTCCAATCCACAAAATTTTGAACATAATTAGTGCTACNGACCTCGATGTTAAGAGTCGCAAAAATATCTCCACTCCACTCCAATCCACAAAATTTTGAACATAATTAGTGCTACAGAAGGCCATGTAAACTTACGTAATTTAAGTGGTGTCGGATAATGATTTTAAAAATGGCGGCTATATAAATATTTTGATAAGTCTGTCATATCTATTCAACAATTGAACCAAATTCAATTAAAAGCTTTATGCTGACAGTATCTGTTAGAAGCATCGTATAAAGAACCATTTTTAGGCAATTTTGTAAGATAGAACCAAATAAGAAAATAAAGCTTGTATGCCATATCTCGGGAACAAATAAACTTATTTCCACGAAATTCTTCACACAACAAGCGCTATGGTAGTACATGTAAACTTAATGTTTTAATTGGCTCAGACACTTATTTTATAAATTGTCTTGAAAATAGTTTCCGTTTTTTGCATTGTTGTTTTTAACTTGTGTAAATTAAAACATTTTATTTTATATAACGTAGTCGACATACAACGGTGTTCTATTCTCCCTCTCGTAATATAAAAACATTGAAAAATAATTAATGCCGTGCATAAACGCTGTCCTTAGATGCACGCAAAGTGTTTGTGCAGCCAAGCAGGTGATTATGTATTTTTTGGGGGTTCCCTTCCCTACATTTTTATTTCTAGGCGCCTTAAGTAGACGGCCAGTTGTAGATTGTGTACCATGGCCTTCTAATATGTTTATTAACCATCGCCGAATTCTCCAATGCCTCCAGATGATTATGCGGTCATCATACAGGAAGCCGGGATGCTCATAACACTTTGAGTATTTTGAATGGGGTAACAAATACTGTGCTTTCGTCTACAGAAGTCTTTGAAGCATCAAATTGATTTACATAAGATCGCTTATTTCAAGATAGAGTGACATCATTCGGTTGGTTGTTTTAAAGTACAGTTTGATGCTTTGTAACTTATGAGTGCTTCTTAATTAATTTGGGTCGCACGATACAAAATGCTGTCTTATTGTAGTACTACTTCCACACTAAAGTCCCGCGAAATCTGTTGGCAGTTCTTTGAAATGTAGGGTGAACTACTCACNATTGTAGTACTACTTCCACACTAAAGTCCCGCGAAATCTGTTGGCAGTTCTTTGAAATGTAGGGTGAACTACTCACGTGTTTCACAAGCTGTAGTTACGAAGCAGGCACCTCCATTCGCTTTCTGTTAGAAATAAAACTTTGTTAGCTGCCCTCTAGTATGACGACCGTCAAACTGAAGGCAACACCNCCATTCGCTTTCTGTTAGAAATAAAACTTTGTTAGCTGCCCTCTAGTATGACGACCGTCAAACTGAAGGCAACACCATATGTAGGAAGCATTTCTAATTGCATTATTCAGTTGTATTATACAGTTTTAGAAAAAAAAAATGCTTATATATAAGCGTTAATATTATTATTTCCAAGTACTAATAACACTTTTATGAAGAAATTAACAACTCTAATTCTAAAACTTCGTTTACCCTAGAATCGATTTACCTAATTTCGTTTGCCGTAACCCCAGTTTGCCTAATTTCGTTTCTCCTAAATTCGTTTTCCCTAAATTCGTTTCACCTAACTTCTTTTCCCTTAAATTTTTTTTTGCCTACCTTCGTTTCGCCTAGCATCGTTTACCCCAAAATCGTTTCGCCTAAATCCATTTTCCCTTAATTCGTTACAACTAATTTCGTTTTGCTTAAAGACGATGCTCATAAAATCTTACTTCCATGAGATGTTCTAACTAAAACTGAGTTTCGCCTAACTTCGTTTTCCCTAAATTCGTTTCGCCTAATAGCATTTTGTTTAAAATCATGAACATTCGTTTTGACTAACTTCATTCATAGTGAATTCATTTCGCCTAGTTTCGTTTCACCTATTTTCGTTTTCACTAATTTCGTTTGCCTAAATTTAGGGAAAAAGAATTGAGTGATAATGACGCGCACCTGTTCGGGGCGCTGCTACTCCTAAGTATAGGGCACATTGTAGCTGCGCAGTAGTGGTAGGATGGATGGAGGTGGAAGGAGGGACAGGGCACGCATCATAATCCTCCTACTCTGGAGGCCGTTCGCCCGCCACCGTCTGTTGATCCCTGCTGCTCAGTGAGTGACAGCAGGATGGTGGCTGATGTGGCCCTCACCAAGGCCGCAGGTGGTAGGGGTCTTAGGTGCGAAGTGTTGGTGGCGAAACAGGACGGGGTCCCACTAAAATGGTTCTGGCGAGGCTGCTCTGGGAGGCGAGTAGCCTTTGCAGGCCATGCAGGATGCATGCGGTGGGTGACGGTGATTCTTGGAGTGACAGAGGAGCAGGATGTTCCGAAGCTGGGTATCGCAGTACTAGGCTTCGGTGGTGTTAGTACGGCTGGCTGGTCGATGTTGGCAGCATAGTTACCAGGTGTGCCCATCGTTTACCTGTAATCTGTGTACCCCGGGGGCGTAGGAGTACTGGGAATTGCAGGTTGGAGCAGGAGTCGAAAGCTGCTTTTAGTCGCGAACTCAGGCACCAAGGCATCAGAGTCGTTTGCTGATTGTTGTGGTGGTGTTGGTGCACCTGCGCTGGGCGGTGCCCCGGGCGCGTCCACTGTCGCTGGGCGGTGCCCCGGGCACGTCCACTGTCGCAGCGACTGTGTGGGTGGTGGCACTGCGCAGATCACCGCGGTGCACTGGGAGGTGACATATTCTCCCCACGTGGACCAAATAAGTTGTCATCTCGAGCTGGCTCAGTATCTCATGCTGCCCACTCCATTTGAGCGCGAGGACCGCACAAAAGTTTTTGGCCGAGGTGGACAGCTGGTGCGCTCTGACATAGACTAGCTGACCTGGTTGAAGTGTGGCTGGTGGGTGAGTGGTGGCACGCAGCCACTGTGCAGTGTATCGCTGCTGGTTGTCGCGCACCTGTTGTAACACAGACCCTCTCCCCCGCCTGCATGCAGTGCTGCTCTCTGGTTCAATAGTGAGCTGCCTAGGCTCGTGCACGAACTCTCCAGGGAGGGGGAGCTGGAGACATTGATGAAGCTTCATGGCGATTTGGCAGGTGGTGAGGTACATACACATGTGTGGGATGAAGAGTGAATCTGGTAGGCTTTCGAACCAGGATGCATTGTTACGACCCAAGCGAGATCGTAATTTTTTCAGTTCCTAACTTCACCATAGTGTAAGATTTGTGTCTGGATGGGGAAACGCAGTAATGATATGCAGCACACACCCCTTAGTACAAAACTCGTAACAGTTTATATAAATAGCCGACTTTGCCGCAGGATTCTAGGAGTCGGGCGTTGTACTCGCCTGCCAAATCGGCTGGCAACACATGTGTAGGTTGCGGCCGACTGCCTGTTGCGGCCATGTTATCTACAAAATGGCCTGTTGCACCCTAAAAATTAATTCAGAATTCAAATATTTTACCCAAATATCACTTTTTCAACAAAAAATTTCCAAGAAAATGGAAAATTTCCCCGATCGAGTCCTCAAATGAGCAATATAGATTCGAGGCTCCTCGATGCGATAGTCAAAAATACTTCAGAGTAACAAGCAGATTCGAGTCTCTTAGCAGGATGAGCCACTTAGTCCTCAGACCAGTAAAATTTGATTCGAGGCTCCGTGTCAGGTCTAGCGTATCGGGCAGATTAGTGGTTATGGCCCCCTCCCCCAATCATTGATCCTGTCCCCACTCCCCAATAATCTAAACACCTCACCAGATACCTCCTCCTCGCCACCCTCCCATCCTTCAACCACTTACCCAACCACCTCACCCCCCCCCCAAACAATCAAAAGATCGAGAAAAATCGAAAACTGTATACAAAATAGTTCTAAACATCGAGGAAAAATTGCATTGAGTACTCCGACCAGCATGTTGTATGTATATGATGTTGACCTATACCCCAATTACTGTGAACTTAAAAAAACAACAAAAAGATTGAAAAAATTCGAAATAAACTCTTAAAATTCGAGNTATACCCCAATTACTGTGAACTTAAAAAAACAACAAAAAGATTGAAAAAATTCGAAATAAACTCTTAAAATTCGAGAACATATTATTCTGACTGCGACCCCCATGTTGAACATCCAACATTGAATACAAAAAATGTGAAAAAATTGTAAAAATTAAAAAATTATAAAATTTTATAAAAATTTTGACTACTGGCCCTGACCACCAAGTTGAATTTGGGTGACTTTGACATTGATTACAGTGACTTTAAACTTTCTAAATTTAATGTGTATTTCATGCATTGCCAGTGTACCAAATTTGGTTTAAATTTGTTAAATGATTCCTGATACATAATGTAAAAGCTTTATTTTTCAATCTGCGCTATTTTCCAAAACAGTGCATCAATAACATCATCGATTTCTAAATGTAATACTTTAATCATGCACCATCAAAGTACCAAATGTTTCTTTTTAATTGTAAAATTTTTCCCAAGATGTAATGAAAAGTTACATTTTTCAAATCTCAATATTTTCCAAAATGGCAGACTAATATAGTTATTGGTTTCTTAATTGAATGCTTACATCATGCTCTGTCAATGTACCGAATTTGGTTTAAATTGGTTAAATGGTTCCTGATAAATATTGTAAAAGCTTTATATTTTCAAATTACACTGTCTTCCAAAATGACGGACCAATCATATAATCGCTTTCTAATTCAATTATTATGCCATGCATTATCAAAGTACCAAATTTGGTTTAAATCTGTTAAATAGTTCCTGAGAACACAATGTGCAAAATTTTAAAATTGATGCAATTTTCAAATAAGTACCTGGCATTATCGAAAATAGAAAACTGTAAAAGTCCGATGTCATTATTAAATATGGCATGTGGATATAGTTAGGTGAAATTAGGTTCACGGGTTCAAAGGTTATTAGTGGGTGGTGGGAGGAATTAATTCCAGACAGATATTTGGGTGTTTCCATAAGCCTGTCTTTCCATTGGTAAGTAGGCTATAAATAACCATGCAAGTTGTAACAAACATTTTTGCAATTACTGTTTATGCTCTTTGTCATGCTGACAATTTTAATATTCCGCTTGAAATAACAGTGATGGAAAATGAATTTTATAAAACCAAAATGTGAGGAACACATTTTGCTGTCTTAAACATTTATTATTTCACAAACTAAAAATGTGTACTCTTCTGACAAAGGTAAATCCAGCAATTTGTTAAATGGAACATCCCATTACCAGCAGTATCTCTTGGCTGATTTATACTGAGGACATTGTTTGAAGGACGTAGCAACAAAAACTGTGTCTACTAAAGCTAAATACCTACAGAGACATCAAAAATCATACCAGAATATGGTAAAGATGATCGGTTTCAGTAACGACACCTAACAATTTTTTTGACATAAACAACCGTTTATTTAAACAAAATTTTTCTTAAAGGGCCTACAAGCATACNTATACCCCAATTACTGTGAACTTAAAAAAACAACAAAAAGATTGAAAAAATTCGAAATAAACTCTTAAAATTCGAGGAACATATTATTCTGACTGCGACCCCCATGTTGAACATCCAACATTGAACACAAAAAATGTGAAAAAATTGTAAAAATTAAAAAATTATTAAATTTTATAAAAATTTAGACTACTGGCCCTGACCACCAAGTTGAATTTGGGTGACTTTGACATTGATTACAGTGACTTTAAACTTTCTAAATTTAATGTGTATTTCATGCATTGCCAGTGTACCAAATTTGGTTTAAATTTGTTAAATGATTCCTGATACATAATGTAAAAGCTTTATTTTTCAATATGCGCTATTTTCCAAAACAGTGCATCAATAACATCATCGATTTCTAAATGTAATACTTTAATCATGCACCATCAAAGTACCAAATGTTTCTTTTTAATTGTAAAATTTTTCCCAAGATGTAATGAAAAGTTAAATTTTTCAATTCTCAATATTTTCCAAAATGGCAAACTAATATAGTTATTGGTTTCTTAATTGAATGCTTACATCATGCTCTGTCAATGTACCGAATTTGGTTTAAATTGGTTAAATGGTTCCTGATAAATATTGTAAAAGCTTTATATTTTCAAATTACACTGTCTTCCAAAATGACGGACCAATAAGATAATCGCTTTCTAATTCAATTATTATGCCATGCATTATCAAAGTACCAAATTTGGTTTAAATCTGTTAAATAGTTCCTGAGAACACAATGTGCAAAATTTTAAAATTGATGCAATTTTCAAATAAGTACCTGGCATTATCGAAAATAGAAAACTGTAAAAGTCCGATGTCATTATTAAATATGGCATGTGGATATAGTTAGGTGAAATTAGGTTCACGGGTTCAAAGGTTATTAGTGGGTGGTGGGAGGAATTAATTCCAGACAGATATTTGGGTGTTTCCATAAGCCTGTCTTTCCATTGGTAAGTAGGCTATAAATAACCATGCAAGTTGTAACAAACATTTTTGCAATTACTGTTTATGCTCTTTGTCATGCTGACAATTTTAATATTCCGCTTGAAATAACAGTGATGGAAAATGAATTTTATAAAACCAAAATGTGAGGAACACATTTTGCTGTCTTAAACATTTATTATTTCACAAACTAAAAATGTGTACTCTTCTGACAAAGGTAAATCCAGCAATTTTTTAAATGGAACGTCCCATTACCAGCAGTATCTCTTGGCTGATTTATACTGAAGACATTGTTTGAAGGACGTAGCAACAAAAACTGTGTCTACTAAAGCTAAATACCTACAGAGACATCAAAAATCATACCAGAATATGGTACAGATGATCGGTTTCAGTAATGACACCTAACAATTTTTTTGACATAAACAACCGTTTATTTAAACAAAATTTTTCTTAAAGGGCCTACAAGCATACGCCTTTTTGGCATGGATACATACACTGAAGCTTCACAAAATATAATTGACTGNCGCCTTTTTGGCATGGATACATACACTGAAGCTTCACAAAATATAATTGACTGAATGTCCTTCTGGGTATAAATTTAACAACTTTGTTTTATAATTTGTATGAGAGAGGGTATCGCATGTGTGCTGTTATAATTCAGCTTACATCTGCTGATATCTCAACCATCTAAGAGAGCAACAAATGCAGGTGTATGGTTGGAGGATCTCGAGGCCCTGGCCACCATAAACTTGTTGGTGTCAAAGACAGTGTAAACTCTGAGTACATAGATAGAAAGGACTTCACTTCCAATATAAATACTGATTATGACTTCTGGGACTACTGTATCACCTTGGCAGGAGCCTTGGTATGTACAGATCTCAAACCCACTGGCTAAGACTGTCTGCTCGTGTCCAAGACAGGAAAGGACTGATTACCGAGTTTCCACCTCATATCAGAATGTAAAAAAACTAAGAGTAGGGAGATTACTTGTCAAATAAACTGAACTGGATTAAGAATGTGCACTCCTTAATATGGAATCAAGAGTTGAGGTTCATGAGGGCCATGATTACAGCCCTCAAGCTCCTGATGGTGGTGAGATTATTGGTGAAAAGGAAACGAACCTAGTTGAAGTTATCTGTCAAACTTGGAAAGTTCTGGATGAGTATGCTCTTNGGGTGCAGCATCTGTTTTCCAAGGGGAGATAGTGGCTTAAGCGAATGATGAGAAAAAGAAGGTAAACAAAGAACAGATGAATTGTCTTCTTCATAGTCATGCACCTCAAGGCATTGCTGAACTTGCAAGTGCTGAGAAATGCCGAATTGAAGGACATAGCAGAGGTTTGCAAGTGCAAATCAACCTGATAATGGATGGGAAGGCGAAGGAGATTCCTGCTGNGCAAATCAACCTGATAATGGATGGGAAGGCGAAGGAGATTCCTGCTGTGACCTTATTCTCTTACATTGTCAGATAAACAAGTATTGAGCAGAGAAAGTAGGAGTAATTGGAAGGATCTATTGTGGATAATAATCGGAGTGAGGGAGTTAGTGTGTGAAGAGATTTGGGCGGCTCTTAACATCGAGGTCTTGAGAGCCGATGAGGGTGATGCGAGGTGAGTATGGAGCAGTGGCGGATTGAAAGAGCATGGTAAATGGGATATCCTGAGAAAACCCGTCGACCAGTAGCATCGTCCTGCACGATTCCCACATACAAAAATCTGGGGACGACCCCGCTGGGAATCGAAACCGATTAGCCTTGGTGGGAATGATAGCCGGAAAGTTGTACATAGATGACAGGTTGTACCCAAGAAAAGTTATTGTTTAGTCTGGAACGACAATTATAAGCTACTATTGGCACACTTATAATTGCCTTTCAGAAAATGTCTATGAACATCAGGTAAAACATAATATGAATTTCGTTGATCCTGATACAAGGGCGAACACCCAAGAGCATGTGTGGCGGGATGTGCTGCATAGTCTTCCTCGGTACGGTAGGAAAACACCACTCTTCATCGGGTACTTCACGTAGTTCATGTTATGCTGCTGGTACCCCGATAAATGTGTACATTTACATAATTTCCTGCTCGTTGTGGAGGACTTGTATCCACTGCCTTCATAGGTGAGTAATATGAAATACGTTGGACATTTTTATTATTGTGACAGTCAGTGACATGTATTCAACAGACACTACGTAAGCACTGCTTACCCGGCCCTATTGCTGAACTACTGTTTTGATTGCCAAACACTTCACATTGTATTTTATGTGCTTATTGACTCTCACTCTACTTTATGCTACTTTCGACAGGCACATAACCACACCTTCCTGGAGGCACGTTTTTTTGTTTCGTGTTCTCACTTAGCCTCCTCATCCAGTTGCTATGGCAAAGTGATCGTTGAAAGCGGATCGTGCAGCTTCGTGAGCCGATCGGGAATGTTCGGCCAAGGTCCGCTGTCAGCAGAGTAGCTGACCCTAGCTTCGCGCATGAACTTTATTTTCGTACGAGGCTAATTGTGTGCAATAAATAAAATTTTTATTTCGTTCAAAGCGACACCCAATGCATAATATGTATACAGAACATTGGTATATTCTGTACCATATAAGAAGGCCACTTTCTTGACAGTTGACAATCGCCGCGCCTTTTCGTTTATGTATCCATTCGCCATCAAATGGCTTTGATGTGGCCAGGAGGTGCTGCTGCGTGCGGCAATTGGTGAACTGCTTTGGTGGCGCTGCATTCGTAAACGGAGCTTGTGGACGTGTGTAGGGTCGTTCATAAACGGGGTTTACGAAATACAAGTTACTTTAAAAATTATACAGAGCTCGCGGGAAAATAAAATTATTTATATATGCGCGTGAATACGTTATTTTAAAAAACAAAACTATAACATGTTTCTGAGTGTAGTTCGGGATATGGATGACAGATGGCGTGGAAGGGCATATTGCAACATTTTAACCCACAAGATAGCAGCACCTGGTTTGAGAGTCTGGAAACTTTGGATTTTTTCGTCACATTTGGATACATTTGGATACGTATCGTTTTATTGTGCATCTCATTTTGAGCACCTATACATTACTATTTTATCACGAAGTTTCGTTTCTAAAACTAAAAACTGCTGTTTTATGACCACGTAAAATAAAATGTATTAATTAATGTACGAACTCTTTCTTATGCGCGTATTTTCTGCTTGTGTGATGTGCTTCGGCACTGCTCTCAGAATAGCCAACGTAATATTAACTTTTGTTCGTTCGTGCATCAGCTGATACAGGATTTTGTAAATGGGACGTTAGTTGTTTTCAATATATTAAGTTGCCACTCACTGACTGTCAGAATGTGGCCTTCTTATATGAAATGAACTATAGCACCAGCTTATGTGCGTTTTCTCTTTTTTTTTTATGTATTACAATTTAATTTCCTCTAAGATGTCCTGTATATGATTACCACCTCCATGCAAGGTTAGTTGCGAGTCCTGGAGCATATGCTGCCCGGAATGTGTTGGGACCCTCAACCAGACACCAGCCTAGTACAGAATCGCTTCACTACTTGAAGTGTTTTGAATAGTTACTTTGTTTATTTTTTTAGTATGAGAAGAGAAATTTTATCGGTCTAGAAATTAGCTCCAGATATAGAAATAACCACAACAGGAAAATCTTTTGATAAACATTTTAACACTAAACTAATTTAAAAACGAGTGGTTGATATTTACATATTTAAAACTCATATTAACAATTCCCGCAACAAGTGTCTCAGCAAAACGATGTTTTTCAGCTTTTAAAAGTGCAAGGTTCGTGGTACACTCCTCGTTATTTGGACACTTTTGTTGTCACTTCTCCATTGGCATTTGGTCTCGGTTCCTTTAAATATATTCCTTGCCTTCATGTTATTTACTGCTCCTCTCCCTCCACAATGGATTCCATAGTTCTCCCACCCTTACAACAAGGTGATAGAAGGCATTGTCAAGGATTGTTCGACTACTCCAGCCTCATCTTTTACTGTAATTCGAGTTTATGGTTCCGGACAAGGCTTCTTGGCACGCTTGGCAAGTACATTGGTCATGGTTTTGTGAATTTTAGCAGCTTTGCATGTTTGTCTGTTTGGCAAATTTTGCATGATGGGTTAGTTTCATCGTGTAGAAATAGGGTAGCAATTGTTGAACTGTTTAGCATTCAAAATTCCTTTTCGTTTGCGCAGTCTAAAATCTGTTTTGATTTAACTTGCTTTAGGTTTCACGGTTGTGTTTCACTGATAGTTTCAACTTCTTTTAAATTTGCGTTGTATAGTAGTACATCTTTTGATATTTCTGCTGCTGAACTTCCCGACGGTAATGAAATGTTTCTTATGTCTCACGCGAAAATAATATGGGACAGCGCTTGCTTTTGCGCACCTGAGTTCGTTGAGAGTTGGTTTGTTTGATCTGCCAGTCAACTACCGGTTTTTATTNCAGCGCTTGCTTTTGCGCACCTGAGTTCGTTGAGAGTTGGTTTGTTTGATCTGCCAGTCAACTACCGGTTTTTATTCAACAATTTAATAATTATTCGATGTTTTTATACCTTTTTTAATATTTTATTGGTTTTCAATGTGTAAAATCAAGGTTATTCACGTTTTAGCAGTGGCTTTGATATGCTCACAATGTATGCCTGCTTGCTCAATTTCAATTTTTATTTAATGTTATGTCTTTAGCAATCATTCTGAATTTTTTTCTTTTACTTTTATTGCATTTTTAGCAGCGTGCGTATTGTTTCTGAGGCCTGTATTTCTCAATTAAAAATAATAATGCAACCTTTTGCTTCGNCAGCGCTTGCTTTTGCGCACCTGAGTTCGTTGAGAGTTGGTTTGTTTGATCTGCCAGTCAACTACCGGTTTTTATTTAACAATTTAATAATTATTCGATGTTTTTATACCTTTTTTTAATATTTTATTGGTTTTCAATGTGTAAAATCAAGGTTATTCACGTTTTAGCAGTGGCTTTGATATGCTCACAATGTATGCCTGCTTGCTCAATTTCAATTTTTATTTAATGTTATGTCTTTAGCAATCATTCTGAATTTTTTTCTTTTACTTTTATTGTATTTTTAGCAGCGTGCGTATTGTTTCTGAGGCCTGTATTTCTCAATTAAAAATAATAATGCAACCTTTTGCTTCGATTATAGTTTGTGCACATCACAAATTAATCTGCGCAACTCTCTCTCTCTCTCTCTCTCTCTCTCTCTCTCTCTCTTCTTTAGTCTCATACTGTGACTTTGTTTCATGTACCATGCCTGATATGTCGGAAGTTGGCTTCCTTTACACCATAAAGAAAGAAGAGCTAATATCTCTTCTCACCGACTATGATGTGTCTTTTCCTACTCAGGCTACGTTTACAGAGTTGCGACACACTGCTGTCGCATTTTGGATAAGCTACAACAGAGAATCGAGCAGCAACGTGGGTGCGGCGGTCTCGGTGAGTGGCAGTTCGTTTGCCAACAAATAACTTTACCAGTCTGTTAATTCCATACCTGTCCTTTCCTTGGCAGAGTTCTGCCTAGTGTATATTTTTTATATTGTGGTGGCTCAGATAATTGATTTATGACTGTGTGAAGAAAAAACTTTATTGCGAGCTCTTTCAGAGAGGTGCTAAAGGTATGCCCCACAGCTTATAATTGGAGAAGTTATATTGTGAACAGATAATTTGCAAATTTTCATCAAAATATTTTAGTGCATACCTTCCCGTACGCACGAAATGTACTTGTGACGNGAACAGATAATTTGCAAATTTTCATCAAAATATTTTAGTGCATACCTTCCCGTACGCACGAAATGTACTTGTGACGCGTAATGCATATTGGAAGTATGCGTTAGAAGCGACACTGTCACAGCCCTCACCCCCACCCCACCATCTTAAACCAGTGTAGAGCCTCCTGGACGACATGTGTCACCTGTTAATGTGTGCTGAGGTCAAGTCGCGGTGGGGTGGCACTTTCCACCCACGGGCCTCTACCCCACCCCTTTTAGCAAACTGCGTGAAACTTGTACATGCCTAATAAATGACGAGATATGCTGGCCCCATGAAGACCCGGTTTATTTTATAAGTAATTGTGAACACGAATTCAATGCCGGCGGGATTCCATATAAACAGTTGGTGCTAAAGGCATGCGAGCAGTTAAAAGGTGCCGCCCTTATCTGGTGGAACAAATATGGCGAGTTTGTGACGAGCTGGGAGCAGTTCTCTACCCGCCTGAACAATAAGTTCGGAGGGCAGGAAGTACTTACCGCCTTAAGAACAGACTTTTATTCACAAAAACAGCAAAGGCAAGAGGAAGCCGAGATTTTTATTAGGAGAAAAGCGCAAATGTATTCCCGAATCGCTCCCGAAAGTACCGAGGCAGAGGGAGTGCGTATCATTACAAAGTTATTGATACCAGCCATACGAAGCGCCCTTCGACACCCGCGGGCGACGGGAATAGAGGAGTTGGTAGAGAGAGCGAATGAAGCTGAGCTAGGTTATGAAGAACAGGAGAAGACAAATGTTCCGACACGCCTGCTGCGCGAACACATGGCGCGAACAGCAGAGAACAGCAAACCTGTTAGAAGCGCAGAGGGACAATCATTGCCGCCGAAGTGTTGGTATTGCCCCGAGAGACACTTGCACTGTGACTGCCCCACAGTAAGAAAACACATAACAGCTGCTAAGGAAAAATACACCATGGCTGTCCCCTCGAAATAGGGAAGGGGAACTATCAGGGGGGAAAGAGGAAACCGGGATATGCCGCCACCAGAACACAGAGTTGCCCGTCGGCCCGGCATAAGTCAAAGGGTGGAACCAATTATAACATTAAGCGAGCTGAGGTCGGGAACACACGCCCCTCTGATCGAAGTCCGCATAAGTAACCATAATCATAAGGCAGTCCTGGACACGGCCGGAACCGGCAATTTCATTCAAAGCCAGCTGATAACTCCTGAACAGACAACTGCACAAAGAAAAACTCCCGAATAATTCAAATGGCCCAGTCTGAGTCACGACTGACCATAGACGGAGTTATTATGCCGCCAGTATCCACGGGTGTGGAAACAATTCAATCTGAATTCTTTTGTGGACCACATTTAGTGGAAGAGATTATCCTCGGACAACAGTGGCTTACAAACCAAAATTGTATATCATTATTGTGACTACTCAACACTCACAAAGCCGTATTCGAGCATACCGGCAGATTAAAATAGACCATGGCCATCCAACATGAAATCTGTGTAAAAGATTCTCCCCCCATATACTGCCGTCCAGGCAACCCGTCCGCCTACAGCAAGCATATCATATTATATCAGGTAGCCGAGGTGAAAGCGCAAGGAATAGTGGAGTCAACTGACAGGTCATATAACTCTAGTGGTACTTGTGCCCAAGAAAGATGGCGAAATCCGTTTTTGTGTCAACTACCAGGCCTTAAACGATATCACATACCCTATAACACCCCCAACTATAAACCTGGCGAATATGCTCAGCAACCTAGAGGACGCACGTATATATATATTCAAAACAACTCTCTGGAAGTGGACAGACAGACATGAAGAAGCATTCAGAATATTAAAGGTGCGATATGGCGACATAACCGTGCTATACTGGCCTTGGCCAGAATTACCCCTAATTTTACAGACCGACGCAAGAGGAGTCGGAATCGGTGCTGTCCTATACCAGGAACAGTCACAGAACCAGAGAACCAGCGACGAATTATATCATATGCTAGCACTATGCTAAGCGAGACCGAATGTCGCTACCACAGTAATGAGCAGGAGTGCTTGGCGGTTATTAGGGCAGTCCGCAAATACCGTTATTACATTGATATGGCATAATCTGGGCGAGACCACACCCACAATCAAATCAATGGAAAATCTTGGTCCCCCACAAGCTATGAACACTCTTGGGCCCCTACCCATGCACACCCCGAGGAAAGAGATACCTCTTAGTCGTGACAGACCAGTTCTTGAGGTGGACAGAGGCGTTCCCGTTACCGGGCCAGGAGGCCAACACGATTATCCAGCAAATTGAGCGAAAGGTTTTTCCACGATGGAGGTATCCGAAATGTGTGTTAACCGACAATGGAGCCCAATTTATGGGAAGAAAATGGACGAAAGCNCAGCAAATTGAGCGAGAGGTTTTTCCACGATGGAGGTATCCGAAATGTGTGTTAACCGACAATGGAGCCCAATTTATGGGAAGAAAATGGACGAAAGCCTGCGAAACATGGAGGGCGGAAAACTGGACGACTCCAGCGTACCACTCACAGGCCAACCCTACCGAACGCCGGAATCAGGAATTAAAGAAGAGAATGCACATAAGAATGGACACGAATCATACTCAATGGGACGTACAACTTCCTGAAATCCTGTATACATTACGATGTCGGCACAATGACGCAATTGGAACTTCTCCCAGCCATCTCTTACTGGGATACAACCTCCGCCGACCTGGGGCATGGCAGTGGGAAATCGAACCTACAGAACTTCCCGCCCCCAAAGAAATACGAAGAGAGGCGATCAAGAGAACAGGGGAAGGTGTATTGGGCCGAGGACGATATGGGCAATATAAGGAAGGTGCCACGGAACCAGATACGCCCTATACCCGAACCCTACACCAATGGTCCAACAGGAATTACAAAGGACAGCCCAGAGGAAACCCGCAGTGGGTCACTAGGTCGCCAGATGATGGGCAAGGTCACGGGAATAGAGGTTCAAAACGATAAGCCGGTCGTTGCCCCTACGTGCTATCTCAGTGTCTCATGTGTGCACGGGCCACTGCACCTGCCGATAGCGGAGCCCGAAACACCAGCCACATACTGGGCTGAAAATACGTAGGCACCAGACGAAGTGAGAGGAAGTGGACGTGCGAGCAAAGTAGACGAAGCGAGAGAAAGCAAACAGGCGAGTGAAGGAGAAGGTACGAACGAAGATGAAGTGGACGAAAGCGGACAGGTGAGCGNTAGAAGGTGTAAACGACAAAGAAATAGAAACCGCGAGTGAAATAGCAGGGAATAGAGGCCGTAGGATGAAACAAACAGCAAGTATGGCACAAGCCCAAGACGAGTTAGCTCCAACCGAGAAAGGAATCCGAGAAAATATCCGAGAGGCGAACATGTACCGGGGGACAGCAGCCGATCCGAGGACGAGGGCCAGCAGCAGCCTGGAGAGGGCCCCAGGACACCTTGACGAGACGATGGCAACACAGACTTTCCCCCGCACACTTTCAGGGATCCAGTGCGGGAGAAACACCCATTTGTCTGCCGGGGAACGAATCCAGGTGATTACAGACTTGGCACACCCGCAGAGGCCAAGAGGAACCCGGTATTTACTGGGACTATCACAAATACAAACCATGTGAACAGCACCTACCACCCCAGTGACAAACTATGTGTGACATGAGGTAAGNGCCTTGGCACACCCGCAGAGGCCGAGAGGAACCCGGTATTTACTGGGACTATCGCAAATACAAACCATGTGAACAGCACCTACCACCCCAGTGACAAACTATGTGTGACATGAGGTAAGGGTTTTTTTCTCATGTCACCCGCTGAGATACAGGGCTGGTATACCAGAACTGAAGTGCATCTAATTGTTTTTTATTTTTTTTACCTGTGTAGCCGAGTATAATGTGTGAGACGCTGGAACATTAGTGCGGCGAGTAATAAGGGTAGGANCGAGTATAATGTGTGAGACGCTGGAACATTAGTGCGGCGAGTAATAAGGGTAGGACATCCCAGAGTCTAAAACGGCCTGATGCCTGAGTTTACTAAATGTATAAGGCAAGAATATAGGTCATCAACTGAATTGTAGTGTGTGTATTTAAAGGGCCGAAAGTGTGTTTATTTAGCCAGGGTGTAAAATAGTTTTTTTTTATTGTTTCACCCGCCCTAAGACAGCGGAGAGGCAGGATAAGCTAAGAGTCTTATGTTTGTTCTGTTCATGGCCGGTGAACCGTCCCTTAACAGTAAAACATACCACATGTAAGTTTAGCGATAGGTTAAGTGTGTGTTTGCTTCCGCCTACCTGAAGACCATTTGTAAAAACGGCAGACTGCCTGACATTAGCAAAGACAGAGTTTCCAGCNGTTTGCTTCCGCCTACCTGAAGACCATTTGTAAAAACGGCAGACTGCCTGACATTAGCAAAGACAGAGTTTCCAGCCTAGGAGATAAGAATGTTTTCTTTTACACAGCATGTGAGCAGTCAATACCAGTAAAAACAAACCATTGGCACAAAAACGTTATGCTGTGAGTCAGCTGTGCAAAANGTTTGCTTCCGCCTACCTGAAGACCATTTGTAAAAACGGCAGACTGCCTGACATTAGCAAAGACAGAGTTTCCAGCATAGGAGATAAGAATGTTTTCTTTTACACGGCATGTGAGCAGTCAATACCAGTAAAAACAAACCATTGGCACAAAAACGTTATGCTGTGAGTCAGCTGTGCAAAANGGCATGTGAGCAGTCAATACCAGTAAAAACAAACCATTGGCACAAAAACGTTATGCTGTGAGTCAGCTGTGCAAAATACAGGCCATATGACAAAATTGTTTGTCTATACCGTAAAGTCCCCGATTTGCAAGGGTGATGGAAGCACAGAAGAGCAATTAAGTACTCGGAGAGATCACTTTAGGGCATGTGTATAACTGAGTAAAACTGTACAAACGTTTGTAACCCTGTAAGAAAGTGAGTAATTACTGTACCAGGTCCGAGATGTGGTACAAGGTTTATGTTTGTTTAGCGATAGTTGGTCGGCCTGCGAAGAATTTGAAAAATAAGTTGTATATTGTATAAAGAAATCATGCCATAGGCAACATGTGTAAGCAGAGCAAGAGTGTTAGTTAGACCCTTCTTGCAGACAGGAGGCTAGCTAGGTATGAAGTGTAGGGCGTGCATCCTTGGTTAACAAGAGGAAGAGGAAGAAAAGGAAGGAGAGGAGTCGAAGTGGAGGGGAGTCACAGCTGTTGTATGTCCACGAGACACGGAGCACGAACGTAGTGAAAGCCACAGCACAGACTGGGAGCTACAGAGATGCAACCAAAAACTGAAATTCTGGCATAAATTGTGTCAGCACCGAAGATACATGGGGGAAATTGATGCATAAAGCATATTGGAAGTATGCATTAAAAGCTGCACTGTCACAACCCTCACCCCCCGCCAGCTTAAACCAGTGTAGGGCCTCCCAGTTGACACATGTTACCTGTCTACGTGTGCTGAGGTCAAGCCGAGGTGGGGTAGCACTTTCCACCCACGGGCCTTTCCCCCACCCCCTTTAGCAAACTGCGTGAAACTTGTGCACACCTAAGAAATTATGAGACATGCTGGCATTTCTGCCCACGAGAGAAATTAAAACACCTGCTGAAGGGTGATAAGCACTGCGAATAAGCTGACAGTGTATGGCCAGAGAAACTGGCCCACACCATCCCCTACCCCCGCTGCCAAAAAAGAGGCNCTGCGAATAAGCTGACAGTGTATGGCCAGAGAAACTGGCCCACACCATCCCCTACCCCCGCTGCCAAAAAAGAGGCCAATTCGTGGATGAAGTGTTCATTGTTCAAAGCCTTCCTCCCTCCCCATCTCCAAACAAGGGAGGAATCTGTAGGAATCTAGGAAGGGTGCTCAGGATAGTTAAAAAGCCTTTTTACAGACAAGGAGAGAGGGAAGTCGGGTCAGTCAGTCGGGTCAGTCATATCAGGGAAATTGGATGCTGCGATACTCCGTGCCAGGAGAATCAGTTTGACGCGTGGCATGTACATGGGATAGGCATTGCACTGTTTCCACACCCTGCTATAGTTATCCAGGGCAGACAGCCAGCCNCGCGTGGCATGTACATGGGATAGGCATTGCACTGTTTCCACACCCTGCTATAGTTATCCAGGGCAGACAGCCAGCCAGCCAGGGCAGGCAGTTGACAACCAACCACCTGGGAAAAGACCCTCGGGGCAGTCCCGATGAGTAAGGACAATCGGGGAAGAACCAAAGCCGAATGAAAGAGGGTGAGTCCCGATAAATAGCTGATAGATAAGCTTTGGACGAAGCACACCGGAGATGCCCCGACGAAAATTAGTGCAGACCCAGCTCCGTAGGAATCCCTGCCACAGTAACCATACCCTCCCTTCGCCCTAGTCGGAACACACAAGCAGCTGACGAGACACGAAATTCTGCATTAAAATGTGCGAGTTAAACAGGAGATTTCCAGATTTCTGTCTCTAGAAACTGCTGACAGTTAACTTGGAAATAGCTGGACACGAGTTAAATTCACAATGCAGCCAAGGGGAGAGCAGTTGTTCAGAGTCAGTTGAATCTGCGCCATCGCGAGATGCTGGACCAGGGGGAGTTGAATCCAAGCCACCAGNAGCAGTTGTTCAGAGTCAGTTGAATCTGCGCCATCGCGAGATGCTGGACCAGGGGGAGTTGAATCCAAGCCACCAGACCAGTGTCAGTGAGAATCAGTCAGGCAGACATATCGCACACAGAGAGGCAGCAGTCGGGTGATTCAGTCGAGGNAGACCAGTGTCAGTGAGAATCAGTCAGGCAGACATATCGCACACAGAGAGGCAGCAGTCGGGTGATTCAGTCGAGGCGTGTTTCTAATCCCAGCCGAGCCGATTGTCTCCAGCCGATACGGGAGTTGTTTGGTGGCACATCAGCAAGACAAGTTAGGTGTTCAGACGAGATGAGAGGCGAAGGAGACACGGGAGTAGGCAGTCGTGTGACGGGAACAGTGCCGAGAACTTATGAGTAAATTCCCGGAAACTAATGGCAGCCCCATAATGAGGGGCGCCATTCCCTGAGAAGATGTAGTTGTGTGCCTGATGGCGACGAGGCAAGCAGTCAGTCAGTCAGTGAGTAAATTGTGACATCACTGGGGAGAGAAACTAGGAACAGCAGAGACTTTATGTGCAGATTTCCTAGACAAACCAAGTAGAAGTGTCGAGAACTAATGATTACATTCCCGAAATAGTAGTGGTAGGTGCCGAGGTGGGGAAGTCAGAAGCACGAACCAGATCAAGGGCAGACGTCGACACCGGAGAGGAGACGCGAGGTCTTCGATGGGAATAGCCAGCCCAGATGAAAGAGACATCAAAGGTCCTGGGAAATCAATCCCGGACTTCCGAGAATGGAAGCTGAGCTGACCCAGCTACTTCAACCAATGTCAAAGACGAGTGGTGAGCTTCAACCGAGGAATGCCCCATCGAGCGAGAGGGAGAGTACAACAGGACATGGTAGGGAGTCATTCGAAGCCAAAGGAAGAAGCCAGCTGAGTACAGCAGGCCAACGAGAGCCAGCCTGAGGGCCTGTAAAAGGGCTACCTCACTCACCAGACCTCAACTACCAATGACGACAACTCACCAGAAGCTGCAGTCACTGTTAAGTAGAAATATCTCCATTCAAGCAACCTTCCCCCCCGACGCATAGTATTCCCCCCACCAGCCCTTCAGCCCTACAACTTGTAGAGTAGCTCAGTCTCGCCAGTGTGTGTAAATACCTATGTTACCTTTTGAGAAAAAAAAGAGACTGGTGTGTTAAATAACGGAGAATGCGAGTATTTGTTTACCCCTAACACAACAGGTGCCCTTAGTCTGCATCAAAGTATAGTAACTCAGTACCCTACTAGCCATCATCCAGTATACCTCAGGTAGCCTAGTAGTGACAAGTTAATTTGGCGCCCAACACGGGGCATGTTAAGGCATGACAGGGAATGTTAAGGCATAGTTAAGTCTGTATAGACTGAAACAAGGACCAGACTAAACCAGAGAGAATTGTTTCACCCTTAACGAGCTAGTCAGGCTAAAACAGACTTCACAGAGTCTNAAGGACCAGACTAAACCAGAGAGAATTGTTTCACCCTTAACGAGCTAGTCAGGCTAAAACAGACTTCACAGAGTCTGTAATATAAACCCTGAGGCACCCAGATTTCAACATTACATTAAGAGTCACAATTAACGAAGCAGGCAGCCTAGGAATTTACGAGTACGAGCAGGAGAAGCAAGTTCGAGAGANAAGGACCAGACTAAACCAGAGAGAATTGTTTCACCCTTAACGAGCTAGTCAGGCTAAAACAGACTTCACAGAGTCTATAATATAAACCCTGTGGCACCCAGATTTCAACATTTCATTAAGAGTCACAATTAACGAAGCAGGCAGCCTAGGAATTTACGAGTACGAGCAGGAGAAGCAAGTTCGAGAGAGTAAGGCGGGAGAGCATAGGGAGATTAGCGGAGCAATAGGCAACAGCCCATTGGATGGCGGTCAAGAAAAAATGGCGAGCATGACAAGAGCCGACGAGAGACGAGAGAGCATGTGCGTATGAGATTAGTGAAGAGACAAGAGACGACGAGAGAGCGAAAGAGGAGACAAAGCGAGGTGGAAGTTAGCGAACGGAAGNGAGATTAGTGAAGAGACAAGAGACGACGAGAGAGCGAAAGAGGAGACAAAGCGAGGTGGAAGTTAGCGAACGGAAGCGGAAAAGGAGATGAGGAGCGGGCGAAAGGCATAGCAGTGAAGGGAGTTTAGCGAAGAGAGGAGGTCACTTTCACTGGATAGTGGAAATAATGTGGGAGATAAAAGGTAAGGGGGTCGGGTAAATAAACCGAGCCGGCCGATCACAGTAATGGGAGCGCCGGTGAAAGAAAAAGTAGGAAAAAGNAAGGGGGTTGGGTAAATAAACCGAGCCGGCCGATCACAGTAATGGGAGCGCCGGTGAAAGAAAAAGTAGGAAAAAGTAAGTCACCAATTCCCTGGGAGGTGTATGGTAACGGAAAAGTATGTGAGCAGGTCCGCTCGCCGTAAGTCCGCTCGGAGGAGTGGCAGAGAAAGGGCAGGACATTAGTTTCACCGGATGGTAGAGTGACTGCAAGATATAAGGCAAAAACAAAATGCAACACAGCCCCAGCGCTATCGCAGGCAGTGCCCAAAGATAACGCACACGAGTAAGGGNTACCATAGCCTAGTACTGCCACGCCACCTCGAATGACCAACCTACACTCCCCCCACCGGGGTGACCGTACGATCCTGAGTGACTGCAAGATACAAGGCAAAAACAAAATGCAACACAGCCCCAGCGCTATCGCAGGCAGTGCCCAAAGATAACGCACACGAGTAAGGGCGCCGGGAGTTAAAGGAGACCGGGACATCGGCCGAAACTAATGCGTCCGGGAAGCAGCTAGTAAAGAAGACGAAGCGAGAGGAAGCGGACGGCGAAGAGTGTGGAGCAATGCAAACGGGAGATAAAGGATGCCGGAACGCCCGCCGGAATGTAAGCGCGCGGGATTAATGTGGGAAGAAGACAGGTGAGAAGGTAACACGAAGGGAGAAGTAGCAAGCAAAAGAGAAACGCGAGAAAAAGCAAACGAAGGAGCCAGATGAGTGAAGAGGCGAATGAAGGCAGGAAATAGACACGGAGAAAGAGGAGAATGAAGAGACGAAGAAGGACCGACATCAAGAAAAATACATCGACAGAGAGTCAAACACATCAAACATCAGCGAGGTGAGGCGACCCTTATCCAGACTGAAGTGAACAAAGCCAGGTGGGTCTAGCCCTGGCGCCGCTGCCAGAACCAGGAGGGACGCAGCGTCTACAGAATGTGCTGAGATGACAGGCCCCGCGGAGTCCAGGGGCCGAGCAGACATGCAACATACGGTATAGTGTTTACCGTACAACCCCCACCCCCCTCATAGAGCAACAAGGGCGAGAAGGTGCAGCAATTTATATTACCGAGTGTACAGTAAAAGACAATTTCAGTACCTGAAGAGCTAAGTTATAAGAGGCCTTCAGCCCAGTTGTAGATGTAATTTTGCCAGTGTAATTACGTGTTCAAACGCGCACATGAACCACGAAAATCTGCTACAAAAGATGCAGGACATTAGTCCCATTGTTTGCCATGTTTTCTCATTGTTCACTTCAGCAGCCCTAGTGTCTACCAGCTGTTTACTTATTGTTTACTTAGTGTTTACATTTGGTTTACTGGCATTGTTAAGCAGTTGTTGTAAAGTTGTTCACTTCATCAGTCTCATTGTATACAAGTGTTTACTTAGTGTTTACCCCGCTAAAGTAAGAAGCAAAATGCGTCGGACTCTAATTTTAAACTCACTGTACGGTTAGAGATTTAGGCCATCAGCCATTGTAAGTTATTTGTTAGTGTAATATGTGTTATAATTAGAGATTTAGGCCATCAGCCTTTTTAAGTTATTTATTTCTTGTAAGAATCTCGAGTCACGAGGTCGGAGGAGAAAAGGGTGTGTTATTTTCTTTTTGTTGTTGAGAGGCCTAGCAGCCCGATAAATAAAGTGTGTTTACTTCGCCGCTAGGGTCAGTGTTGTTTGTTTATCTTTGCCCCCGTCACACCGCTCGAAAGGCGGCAGGAGAGAGCTAAAAGATAAAGAAATAAAAATACCAGTATGAAATAAAATAAAATAACACCCGGTCACTACACAGGTAATGACCAAGAGATGAGGGCATCAGAACAGAGGAGAATTTGTAATTAACCAATGTGAATTTGTTGTAGTAATGTAAGAGAAGTGTGAAATGTAACCAGGGATTAAAGTGTTTGTAACTAATGTCAATTTGCGAGATTCTGAGACCACCTTACTCCATTAGAGTGAGGAGATTATACATCTATTTCTCCGGGGTAAGTATGGCCTGCGATGTATTGGAAATGTTTCTTGTACAAAGTTAAGCCCTCAGCAGAGTGTGTTTTTTTCCGCAGTNCTTTTTAAGTTATTTATTTCTTGTAAGAATCACGCGTCACGAGGTCGGAGGAGAAAAGGGTGTGTTATTTTCTTTTTGTTGTTGAGAGGCCTAGCAGCCCGATAAATAAAGTGTGTTTACTTCGCCGCTAGGGTCAGTGTTGTTTGTTTATCTTTGCCCCCGTCACACCGCTCGAAAGGCGGCAGGAGAGAGCTAAAAGATAAAAAAATAAAAATACCAGTATAAAATAAAATAAAATAACACCCGGTCACTACACAGGTAATGACCAAGAGATGAGGGCATCAGAACAGAGGAGAATTTGTAATTAACCAATGTAAATTTGTTGTAGTAATGTAAGAGAAGTGTGAAATGTAACCAGGGATTAAAGTGTTTGTAACTAATGTCAATTTGCGAGATTCTGAGACCACCGTACTCCATTAGAGTGAGGAGATTATACATCTATTTCTCCGGGGTTAGTATGGCCTGCGATGTATTGGAAATGTTTCTTGTACAAAGTTAAGCCCTCAGCAGAGTGTGTTTTTTTCCGCAGTGGCCGATAAAGTTCTCTTTTCACATCAGGTTATTCACGTTCAAGCAGGAGTCGAGACGCGCGTTGAAGGGAGAAGGCCACAAACAGAGGCAAACGACCTCTCCGCTGATAACCACGCACCCCTCGCTAGGGCAGAGTGTGAGAGGGGCGAGGAGGTGACTGAGCTGGATGGGTCTGCCACAGAAGGGGAAGTAGGTGAGGAGATAGCAGACAGTGCACCAGACGCGCGCCGGTAAAGCAGTTGACAAGGAGACTGCGTGCACAGAAAAATAGCAGTGACCCATATAAATTCAAAACCCATAGTCAATGCGATTACAGGGTGTTCAACAGCGAAGTTAGCCAGGGGGATTGACGTGTGGTGTGTNCATTCAAGCAGGAGTCGAGACGCGCGTTGAAGGGAGAAGGCCACAAACAGAGGCAAACGACCTCTCCGCTGATAACCACGCACCCCTCGCTAGGGCAGAGTGTGAGAGGGGCGAGGAGGTGACTGAAGCTGGATGGCTCTGCCACAGAAGGGCAAGTAGGTGAGGAGATAGCAGACAGTGCACCAGACGCGCACCGGTAAAGCAGTTGACAAGGAGACTGCGTGGACAGAAAAATAGCAGTGACCCATATAAATTCAAAACCCATAGTCAATGCGATTACAGGGTGTTCAACAGCGAAGTTAGCCAGGGGGATTGACGTGTGGCGTGTACATGGGATAGGCATTGCACTGTTTCCACACCCTGCTATAGTTATCCAGGGCAAGCAGACAGCCAGCCAGGGCAGGCAGTTGATAACGAACCACCCGAGAAAACACCTTCGGGGCAGTCCCGGCGTGTAAGGACACTCGGGGAAGAACCAAAGCCGAATGAAAGAGGGTNAAGGACACTCGGGGAAGAACCAAAGCCGAATGAAAGAGGGTGAGTCCCGATAAATAGCTGATAGATAAGCTCTCGACGAAGCACACCGGGGATGCCCCCGACGAGAATTAGTGCAGACCCAGCTCCATAGGAATCCCCACCACTGTAACCTCACCCTCCCTTCGTCCTAGTCGGAGGACACAGGCAGCTGACAAGACACGAAATCCTGCATTAAAACATGCGAGTTAAATAGGGGATTTCCCGATTTCTCTCTCTATAAACTGCTGACAGTTAACTTGAATATAGCTGGAAACGAGTTAAATTCACAAGGCAGCTAAGATGGAGTGCAGTTGTTCAGAGTCAGTTGAATCTGCACCATCACGAGATGCTGGACCAGGGGGAGTTGAATCCCAGCCGCCAGACCAGTGTCAGTGAGAATCAGTCAGGCAGACATATCGCACACAGAGAGGTGGCAGTTGGGTGAGTCAGTTGAGGCTGGCTTCGAATCCCGGCCGAGCCAATTGTCACCAGCCAATACGGGAGTTGTTTGGTGGCACATCAGCAAGACAAGTTAGGTGTTCAGACGAGACGGGAGGCGAAGGAGACATGGGAGTAGACAGCCGTGTGACGGGAACAGTGCCGAGAACTTATGAGTAAATTCCCGGAAATATGTGGCAGCCCCATACTGAGGGGCACCATTCGCCGATAATACGTAGTTGTGCACCTGATGACGACGAGGCAAGCAGTCAGTCAGTCAGTGAGTAAATTGTGACATCACTGGGGAGAGAAACTAGGAACAGCAGAGTCTTTATGTGCAGATTTCCTAGACAAACCAAGTAGAAGTGTCGAGAACTAATGATTACATTCCCAAAATAGTAGTGGTAGGTTCCGAGGTGGGGAAGTCAGAAGCGCGAACCGGATCAAGGGCAGACGTCGACGCCAGAGAGGAAACGCGAGGTCTTCGACGGGAATCGCCAGCCCAGATGAAAGAGACATCACAAGTCCTGGGAAATCAATCCCCGACTTCCGAGAAGGGAAGCCGAGCTGACCCAGCTTCTTCAACCAAAGGCAAAGACGAGTGGTGAGCTTCAACCGAGGAGCGCCACTTCGAGCGAGAGGGAGAGTCCAGAAGGATATCGTAGGGAGTCAGTCGAAGCCAAAGGAAGAAGCCAGCTGAGTACAGCAGGCCAACGAGTGCCAGTCTGAGGACCTGTAAAAGGGCCTCCCCACTCACCAGACCTCTACTACCAACGAAGACAACTCACCAGAAGCCACAGTCACATTTAAGTAGAAACGTCTCCATTCAAGCAACCTTCCCCTAACGCATAGTATTCTGCCCACCAGCCCTTCAGGCCTATGACTTGTATGGGGCTCAGTCTCGCCAGTGTGTGAAAATACCTTGTTACCTTCAGACGAATAAAAGACTGGTGTGTTAACTAATGCAGAATGCGAGTATTTGTTTACCCATAACACAACAACCACAGGTGCCCTTAGTCTGCACCAAAGTATAGTAACTCGGTACCCTACTAGCCATCATACTGTATACCTCAGGTGGCCTAGTAGCGACAAGTTACATCAGAGCAGGCAACCAGTCAGCTAGAAGCAAGTGCCAAGAGAGAATGTTTGTGCAACAGTTAACCTAGATCAGGGAGATCGGACCCTGGCCGAGTGAGTCAGTCGCATCAGTCAGTCAGTTAGTTGCATCGGCAGTTACATGAGAACAATTAACCAGGTTAGTTTAAATCGCGAGTCGAAAGAGAGATAGTCAGTGCATCAGTGCGACAGTCGGGTGAGTGATATCGCACACCGATGCCGGAGTTCGGCTTCGGCAGAGTCAACCAGAGACAGTGTTAAGGGGTAAGCCATATCGGGACATACAACAAGTAATTTCCTGTGCCGAGGGGCACCGAGTGAGTCAGTTGCATCAGTCAGCCAAGTCAGTTACAATTACACACCTAGAAGGCGGAGTCGAGTGGTGAACGTCAACGAGGAGTGCCACATCGAGCGAGTGGGAGTAGTCCAGTGCAGCCCTGCACCGAGAGCCGGGGTGGGGGCCCGCCAAGTGTGGCTCTCCGGGACGTGGTATGGAGGTAATTAGTCAGTTACAACCCTATCGTGCGAACGGGAGTCGAGTGGTGATCTTCAACAAGGAGCACCATGTCGAGAGGAAGCCAGCTGAGTGCAGCATGCTGCAGCACACCAACTACAGCCAGTCCGATTGCCTGTAACAGGGCCACCCAACTCACCAGATCTCAACTACTGCCGGAACGACTGCNAGAGCCAGTCCGATTGCCTGTAACAGGGCCACCCAACTCACCAGATCTCAACTACTGCCGGAACGACTGCCCCACAACAAGTACAGTTAAGTAACAACATCGTCACTCAGGGACGTGTCCTATCACATAAAGCCCCCACAGCTTCGGAAAGATTAGCCAGAACACTGTAATCAGCCCTTCAGGCCAAGAACTCGCAGGGCCGAGAAAGTATGTGTACTTCACGCAAAAGTGCCTGGAATGTGTGTATGAATTCCCATCAAATAAAAATGTTAAAACCAAGCCGTGATGAAGTCATTGTTTGATATGATATACCCTCAACCTTCAGGGCCCCTTATAGTCTGTGCCATTTAACATTAACTGAGATCCTATGATCCACAGGTGGGGAAGGGCGTCACTCTTATTTGTGATTTTTTACATCGCTTCCAACGTCCTGGTGATCCTTTGATTGGATTTGTTGAATAGATAATGGCCCATCATGAAGCATTATAACCAGATTTTTCTGAAATCGAGGTAGTTGATATTGTTCTGGAGAATCTATAAACCCCATGTGCATACACTGTGTACACTGCAAACTGTGCAGCGATCAATAAGTGAGCTTCGAACTTTGGCAGTTGAATTGAAGTGCTGACTGACCGCTGTGGCTGAGTACCACTCGATATTTCCCCTGCCTAAAGGTTAAAATCTAAAAAATGCGGGTGACGGTAAATTGATGGCCATAATCGAAGGGATAGAGAATATTCACTGCAGAAATTGTGCAGTGCGAGGCCACGTAAGCCGCACTTGCACACAACATGGTTTCCCAGTGTAAGTGTTTTCTTTGTGGCCATATCGGACATCTGCATGCCGGTTGTATTCAGGCGGGAAACGATTGACGGCTGGAAATTTGTGCGGTGTTTCCAGCCATCGCTCATGTGCATATAAGAGTCCGCTTTCAAAAAATAAGTGTTTGGTCCAGGTTACATGTCGTGGCGCTTCACANATCGCTCATGTGCATATAAGAGTCCGCTTTCAAAAAATAAGTGTTTGGTCCAGGTTACATGTCGTGGCGCTTCACAACTTGCTCTCGTGGATACCGGCGCTATGCACTGCATGGTTAGCTGGCGATTTTTAATATCTTTGTTGTGTGCTAAGATGCTTTAAAATATGAGCCTTCGCAGTGTCTTGGAATTACGTCTGTGTATTATAAATGAGGAAGTGTTGAAAGCTAATTGTGTCATTGATTTGCACTTTATAATTGGCCATTTGTCCTGGACGTTTTCATTCTGGGTACTTCTGGTTCTGAATTACATCATATTGGGTTTAGAATTTTTTGGCCATCCTCATGCATCAATACATTTCGATGATTTTACTTTTTATTTTGGATTTGCTCCGAATATTATAATTAGTATAGATCATGGAGTGGGATCTCAGCTTGCTAATCAGCAGTCCTGTGTGAATACCGGTTCTCATCTGGATGTTGAGAGCTAAGCATGTTTGCGTGAAAATTTCAGTAATGCCATCACCACTAATATCGGGAAATATGATGTGCCCCTGTAAAATTTCTCTTTCGTGGGTGATATTTCTGTCTTACGTCGTCATTTTCGTTGTCCTTCGCCTAAATTGCAGGCATTTCGTGAAATTATTCATAGGCTTCTACATGCAGGTGTGATAGTGCCATAAACATCTGAATATTGTTCGCCTGGTTTCCAAGTGAAAAAACAGGACACTGATAAATGTAGGTTAGTGGTAAATCATACATTGGTAAACTGGAAAATATACAGAGATACATTCCCCCTGCCTACGGTAGATTGTGAACTGCAAAATCTTGGTCGCACTAAGGTTTATTTAGTATAGGATACAATAGATTTCACCTATGTGTGCTGGACCCGTCTTGTTGAAAGTATACAACTTTTAGCACCCCTGTAATAAATATGAATTCACCGGAATCCCAAAGGATGCGAATTGTGGTACTCAAGCCTTATNCCCAAAGAATGCGAATTGTGGTACTCAAGCCTTATCTCTTGTGTCAGATCGTGTTAACTGATTTTAAACATAAGTTTTCGTTTTCTATTACATCGATGATGTGACTATATAGCGAATATATGGATTCCCATCTTACTCATTTGCATGAAGTCTTAGAGCGATTTAGGGAAGTAGGCTTGACCATGAACCTGGATAAGGTGGCAATGGCAGCAAACAAAGCTAAATTTCTTGTGTATATTATTTGCGAAGGTAGGCTTCTGTTGGATCCTGACCGGGAAGTTCCTGTTGCTGATTTTCCGCGGCCTCTTCATAAATCGTTGTGCCCTTAAATTATCTCAAATGGAAAGGGGTTGAATTTTGCTGTGGGCTGGGACAGGAACGGGCTTTTGTTACACTGAAGAAGAAGCTTAGTACCCCACGTGTTATCTTCTTGCCTGATTTTACGCAGAGGTTCAATGTACAGGTTTTCTTTATCGAAACTACAAAAACTGAAAGANATATTATCTCAAATGGAAAGGGGTTGAATTTTGCTGTGGGCTGGGACAGGAACGGGCTTTTGTTACACTGAAGAAGAAGCTTAGTACCCCACCTGTTATCTTCTTGCCTGATTTTACGCAGAGGTTCAATGTACAGGTTTTCTTTATCGAAACTACAAAAACTGAAAGATACATAAAAACAAAAATAAACATAGCCAATATACATTACCCATATTTACAGTTCTACGAAACTATTTATCATAAAAAAACAATGGGCAGCATTTAATGTAGACAAATAACAAAGTCGAAAAGTAGTGTTTAATGTAGTTGCCTAAATCAGATTAAAGAAAAAAATTTCAGTGTTCAAAATAAAGCAACGATGGAGCAATGCTGCCAACAGTATCTGTCGAGATTTAAACTATTTCTTCTTGAGAATTATTCTGAAGTTATAAACATTTAATTATAAAAAATACTAATTAACAATTACAGAAAAACCTACTAAAAATATGGGTGTATTCATTGTCTAAATTTACGGTAAAGCTATCTCTGAAAATTATTACAAAATATTTTGGGAAGTAGGAAATAGGCCTACATAATGATGGTTCAAAAATAAGTTTCTGTAATACTTCAATTATGAGCTGCAGTGTATGGGTAAAAATTTATTGTTAATAAGTCATACTGAATGTCGTGAATGCATGATAAATAGTACTCTTCGATTTTTAAAATACCTTATAGGCGGATTGATACAATCGCACTTACTCAAAAGTTTAAACATTTATAATTTTACTTACATATGTGATAAAAAATATAAAACATGGCGTCGTAAATATGATACAGATATTATATAACTGTTAAATCTCATTACAACCTGTGAGATATATAAAAAGTTATTATTGGAGANAAAGCTATCTCTGAAAATTATTACAAAATATTTTGGGAAGTAGGAAATAGGCCTACATAATGATGGTTCAAAAATAAGTTTCTGTAATACTTCAATTATGACCTGCAGTGTATGGGTAAAAATGTATTGTTAATAAGTCATACTGAATGTCGTGAATGCATGATAAATAGTACTCTTCGATTTTTAAAATACCTTATAGGCGGATTGATACAATCGCACTTACTCAAAAGTTTAAACATTTATTATTTTACTTACATATGTGATAAAAAATATAAAACATGGCGTCATAATATGATACAGATATTATATAACTGTTAAATCTCATTACAACCTGTGAGATATATAAAAAGTTATTATTGGAGATNAATATGATACAGATATTATATAACTGTTAAATCTCATTACAACCTGTGAGATATATAAAAAGTTATTATTGGAGATATATTTTATCATT
This sequence comes from Clitarchus hookeri, assembly GCA_002778355.1. Lineage (NCBI taxonomy): Eukaryota > Metazoa > Arthropoda > Insecta > Phasmatodea > Phasmatidae > Clitarchus > Clitarchus hookeri. Next base: position 1,052,111 of record NQII01000280.1, on the reverse strand, counting down.
ACCAGACAGACATTCGGGTGATTTCATAAGCCTACTTTTTCATATAAAGTAGACTAAAAATAGGCACATGTGAGACTAGATGGATGTGCAAAATAAAATAATTTATGTTTAGGAAAGGCGGAGAGGGGAACGAGACTTTCGGGGCTCCACCTTGGCTGCATACTTGAGTGCACCCAAATCGAATGTCTCAAGCTGTAACAGGCTGCCTCCGACCACCTGGTCAAGCTGGTCAGGCCAACAGCAGTGACAAGACATAATGGCCATCACTACAGAGATCAGTGCCAATCCCGAGTGTGTAANAGCTGGTCAGGCCAACAGCAGTGACAAGACATAATGGCCATCACTACAGAGATCAGTGCCAATCCCGAGTGTGTAACTGCTAAACTATTTAATGAGATGAAATCCCTTTTTAATTGGTGCTTCACAAAGTGACTAAAATCATAAGGAAGAGTNCTGCTAAACTATTTAATGAGATGAAATCCCTTTTTAATTGGTGCTTCACAAAGTGACTAAAATCATAAGGAAGAGTGGTAAGTGGACACAGTAGCAGGTGTCACCATGCCACACCACCACATGCGACCAAAGTGCCAACGACGTGGTCAGTGTACATGTAAATTCCACCCTAATGGATTATCAGTAAACACAAGTAGACATAACACAACAGTGTTTGCAGTACCAGTGTATTTTTCAGTATTGGTGTGTTTATTAAGTTCATTTTGTGTCAGTTGTCCATTTACGTACCATCCCAAGTAGCAAATAACAAGCAGTTAACAGTTGGCCAACTGTTGGCAGTGGTGGAAAATGTTCGCATTTATGACTGACACTATTTCTTATATTTTTTATATCATGTAATATTAATGAAAGTGGCTTTACCTATATTTAAATAATCGTAATGTGGGCCAGTGCTCTCACAGTGATTGTTAGAATTCAACAGAAGCCCCACAAGCAGAAGACAGACAAAATGCTAACTATTACTACTGTTGGGAAATATAAGCAGCAAGGGTGATTGTTAGGTATTACGTACTCTTATGGTAAAACCATAGGAAACCTGCGAGTGCACTATCGAGTATCCACTCAAATTATTTACTTTTCAAGTCAGTGTACTATTGCGTATCCGGTCGAATTCCGTTTAACGTATCCAAGTTCAAGTCAATTGTTTCGTCTAGCATATCCAAGTGTGTTTTTACTTAAAACCTAAAAGTTTTCAATTAGGAAAACATACAATGGTGTGTGAGGGGTGTAAAATCACCATGTTGAACGCTCGGAAATTGATTTACTTCTCACCGGACGTAAACACATTCCTCATCGAGCATGACATCCTGAAACCGTCAATACGGTGTAGACGATGCAGAAAAGGCGAAGCCAAGCTCGTAGACAATCGAGGTTTGTTTTACTGGTGTCGACAGCGCATGGAGAATGGCACAAAATGCAATTTTAAAGTGTNCAGCTAGCTTATGGGTAATTTAAACCATGCCCACTGTTACTGCTATGGACATACTAGCCACATTTTCATGGGCTATATATGGCATGCCAACTATATGCTGTTGTGAAATAGCAAATAGAGTACGTAAATTCACTTAATTTTTTATTCCATGCATATGTAACATTACTAGTAATGTCTAGACTGGAAACCTACAAAGCATAACATATAAACATTCTTTATTTTACAATTTAAATGCCATTTTTAAGTAGTACTAAACTAAAATACTGGTATTTTTTAACAAAACACATAAATCACAGTTCTGACTTGTGATACTAATATAAATAGTGTAAATGCAAAATTAACAATGAAAATCTCATATGGGAAAATTATTCTTATTTACTTAAAAGATTTGATTTTTTGAATATGACAAGTGCTGTGGCTCTCCTCCCTTAGTCCATTCGTCCCGCCACCACTGTATCTAACATTACCTCTAACGCGCCCCGAACAAGCAGGCGGTTGTCCCTTCCGACTCTACAACCAGCATGGCATGTTAAGAGTTTACCCCACTGGAATACTCCTATGACACCACCAGGGTCAAGTGGCAGTCCCGCCTTCATGCCCTCGAATGTTTACTTTCGAGGGCACGATAATTTGGGCCAGCTGACTACGTCCAAAATATTCCCGAGTAATAATACCGCTGGCAAAATGAATGCAGTCAGGGGGACACAATGGTTCCAGAAATTCAGTTACCCCTCGTGTGCCCACTTCATCCAGTGTTCCCAACCTCATGTGTGTGTTATGTGCGAAGTGCAAGTGTGCTGCATGTGACAAATATAATCTTATATATTGTGCTACTGCAAAATAGTGTTCAACATCAACGCAAATAAAGTTAACTTTGTTTTAACAGCCACCGAGCATGGACTCGCCAGTGACAAGCCGTCACTNATTATATTATATATTGTGCTACTGCAAAATAGTGCTCAACATCAACGCAAATAAAGTTAACTTTGTTTTAACAGCCACCGAGCATGGACTCGCCAGTGACAAGCCGTCACTATACCATCCATACAATATAAAAGCTTGGGGTGGAAATATTTCTGAAAATCATTTAAAAAATGTATGGTGCTAATGTGCATAATGGACAATTAAGCAACAGACTTGGAGAGACAAATACCATTTATGTTATAAATTTGTTGCTATAATTTTATCCTGCCAAAATGTTCACATTTTGAGTACTAATGTTTTGTGTAATTTATACAAAAGGGTTTTTGTGCTTTTCTATTATTTAACGTGCATATTAATTTATTGCACTCTTGTTGTGAACTGACTCGCCCTCCGAGTGGGCTCACGTCATGATTAATTGTATGGCTCCATGCATGTAAGGGGTTGGGTGGGCCGCATATCCATTCCCGGGGCTGCAATTTTTGTTTAAAAAAATTATGTAGCAGCCATAGTTTTGCCTTCTTTTGATCGGAACTTAATGTCTTATTAATCATTTTTATTCCAGGAACAGTGCGATCCCCAACCCCACCGACTCTTGCACGGATAATAAAACATCCTACTTAATCTTTTGTGTAAGGCCACATACCATGATTTATATACTGTTTAGGTTGATGACATACCGCAACAGTCACGCTAATGTAAGTGCAATTGTCAATGGTGTGATTGTGAGTAAAAATACCAGAAACTCTCTGAAGTGTTTTCATTCCATGTCACATTATATAACACAATGATTGATTACGGTGCTATTGGGTGTGTGAGATGGCCCATCAAACAATCTCACCCTGCTTTACTGGCGCTCTGATAGGGCCAACACACTCAGTAGGTAGGCATAAATGAATTGTGCAAGAAACTTCATCATCAGCAGTATAATGGGGGGCACCAGTAGTAGCCACTTGGGCAGATGACCCAATCCCTTCCATTTGCTCATGCTCACCAGTGACTGGCGTCCATTAAAAAAATTGTAGCNCACTTGGGCAGATGACCCAATCCCTTCCATTTGCTCATGCTCACCAGTGACTGGCGTCCATTAAAAAAATTGTAGCGTAACTTAAAACATGCAGTATTTATTTTAAACCGCCTTCTTCCTGCTTCTGAAGCCACAACATCCCATCAAGTGGTGCCCTTACATGTGGTCAGTTTTCTCTCCAAATAGCCTGACTGCCTAACCATTTACTATGACACATTCCTTGTATCAAGTGTCGCCTTTCCATTTGGATAAAATTCTCCTAAAATCCAAAATATTTAAATAAATTCCATTCCTGCCATTATTATGCCTAACCTGAGTGTAATCCTCTCCTTGTCAATGCCAAAGCAATTTTATGAACGACAATCTCCTGTGTAAACCCTGCATATTTTTCAGCCGAAAACTCAAAATCATTTTCTTGCATTTCTAAACTTAAATTTCCACGATGCAGGCAGTGGTGCCACCATCAGCTTCTGGACTTTTATGCCAGCGCAGGAAAGGCAAAATCAGCATGGCAACAACCAGCCTGCCTTGCCACCACCACACTCGCCGAATAAAACTGGGCCTATGGGACAGATCGCCGCCATTTTGTGGGTGGATCTTCCCCCTCGCCCCTTTGGGCGATACAGGGAGGTGGCAGCTGGAGGCATTTTGTGTATATGTCGGACACCAACCCTCTACCATTTGGGCGGTTCACACCTCCCATGTGCAGCACATGGAAGGTTGCAGCGATCTGCGGGGCCCATTGGTCCCAGCGAAGATCAGCTTCACCATGGCTTTTCCGAGACAACTGTGGCATGACAGCAAGTTGATAGACNCCCATTGGTCCCAGCGAAGATCAGCTTCACCATGGCTTTTCCGAGACAACTGTGGCATGACAGCAAGTTGATAGACTGGCATACTTCTAATGGCATAGGGAAACATCTGTGCGCGAAGTGTGTGCGCCCACTACTGAGCCCAGGTCCCGTTATGCTTGTGTAATTTCAAACTAGCACCCATCAGTACAACAAGCCCGTAGAAGCACTGCATTTGTGCGAGGACATTGAAAATATCAACAGGGAATTGTGTGCTAATGCGTTGGTGTGTACTACCGCGGGCCGAACGGCCTAATTGTGTGATCGCTGTTTTGAGACTTCGACAGGTCCGGAGTACTGTCGACCCTGTTACAGATGTATCGTAGTGCAAGTGTGCAGAGAGTACAAACATTGCAATACCACCAAAAAAATTTAGGCGAACACTTAGAAAATACAGTACAGTAATGTTCGTTTGTGCGATGGACTTAGCCAAGTCACCCTCGCTTTCACTCTGTGTCATCGAGTGTACAATGACAAGTGCATGACAAAGCAGGAACTTGCCCCACATAAATTCAGAAAACTTTTTCTAATATGCACTGTGTCAAGCACCGCCACGCCCATCTGTTACCTTCTCCGCGACAGTCCAGCCAGCTGTTTTCTATGCTGCCATCATAAGCCTACTGGAACTGTGTCAACAGAACCACTGTTGGGGGAACGAACTCGGAATTAACATGCTGACAGCAGCAGTTTAAGGGCCCATCGCAGGTACATCACCATGAGCGAGTGGTGTCATTCAGGGAAGCAGTACTTCATGTGTCGAAAATACATGCCGCTTCTCGACTTGCCGCCACTGCAATGCACATTCCAGGGTGCATGCAATCAAACCTCGCCACCCGCCTATCCTTTTGTGGATTCCACACCCCTACTATGTGTGGCCACGCGACTATACACTGCACCCCACCTACCGCTATGATAACAACAGTGGTACCTGCCTCCACTAAGACATGCTTCAAATTATTGCCAAGCTTTGGGGGCCTACACAGTGAAGATCCTGCGGCCTTCCTGCATAACTGCACTAGCAGATTTCAGCACTACAGTGTCGAGGAAGAGGATTGGCCAAATTGCATTGGTTACTGGCTGAGTGGTGACACAAGGTAATGGTGGTGATGAATAGCACACTATGGAATTTTGTGGGCAGAAATTCAGCGTTCTTTTGAGTGTAGTGGTGTAATCCTTGAACAACAAATACCTCACGAACTTCTCTCCACTTATGCTATGTAGAATATAAATTTGGCGCGGACTTGCCACCCTCAGATGTCCACCAAATAGAGTGTTGGAGGTAGTGGCAGAAAGAGTGTGGCCAGAATTTCGTGGTGCACTAACCCCCTAATGCACTATCCGATTGTTTACTTCATAAGATAGCTTTTTATTTTGGAACAAACATAGATGACAACATCCCTCTAGCTGCGCTGCTACCGTGACACGAAACATCAACACCAGTATAAGGATGCCAAAGGTAGTANATGACAACATCCCTCTAGCTGCGCTGCTACCGTGACACGAAACATCAACACCAGTATAAGGATGCCAAAGGTAGTACAAATTCAACGAGGGCTGCAGTATTTTCGCAGCAGCTGATCCTTTGTGTCACACAAATGTGGTAGAAAATAGCATTCCATTAATCCAGCAAAAGCCCATATCTATAACTCACTCGCGATTCCTCGTTGTGCCAAATAACACCAACCGCCCAAGCCAAGCACCATGCCACAACAACCATCAGTAGCTCATCCGATCATGTGGACTACGCTTAACAGCCCCATGGACCGGATGTCAGTCGTTAGGCATGCTCCAGCATCACACTGTGCTGTCAGGATGCAACACACGAGAAGGCATCACCGGGCATAGTAGCACTCCTAATCAGAACATTACTAAGCCGATGACAGAGTGCTACCCGAGTGAAAGTGAGTGCAAAGTGGCGCCTAAAAGCAGAGCAGTGCATCCCATTTGAAAACCTCAAGTGCACCGATTGCATCAAGCGCACAACGGCAGTACCATGCACGAGTCTCACTCTTGTGACATTGGCCAACAAGCCTGCATATGTGTCACAGTGACACAAAGCACAATGGTACAAAATGTCCGTATGGTAATAGGGTTTTGTTTGTTTAGTTTACCATCAATTATTGCAAATATGTGTAGCGTTTTGTAGTGTATATTTTTCCGCTTAGTGCACCTATGAACTCAGACAGACTCATACCAACTCACTTCATCTCAAGTCAACACATCATACATTTAGTCTGCTAAATTATTATTGTTAATCAGAGATATTGTAGGGCATAGTTGTTTATCGTTGGGGACTAAGTATTGTTTCATTGGTTAAGATAACTTTCACACCTATTAATTCTATAATAGAAGGTCCAGAACACATATTTCGTATGACACTTGAAATGAATGTTCCTCCCATGCCCCCATGTCTCCACTCAGAGATTGGTGGCCTCGGGATGGCCAGTCTGGCTACAGAGCCTGAAGCGGGCCTTAATGAGAGTTGGCCATGCTTACCAGCCCCTTCCGGGTTCAGCCACCACTTGTCTTATCACTGTGTTTCAATAGCTTTCTCTCTTGTTTTGCATAGTAAGTTTAGTCTAATTAATGTAATTAACTTCATCGGTCAGGAAGGCGAGCCACTCCCACTCGTGCAGGCTCTGCGATCTTAACAGCAATTAAGTTTTCCATGGAGATGTAAGCTCCTTTTTGAAACCACNTCCCACTCGTGCAGGCTCTGCGATCTTAACAGCAATTAAGTTTTCCATGGAGATGTAAGCTCCTTTTTGAAACCACAATAGCAATCAACAGGCTACAGTATCGATCCCGCTTCTCTAAGGTGAGATCTATTCATTTGTAATTGTACCTGAAATACAGGAATAAATAACATAAACTCCATTTACGCATTCTTATTTCAGGTCATCCTGCATATCGGCACATCGGGAGCTGGCCCCTTCAACCTGCCTACCTAGGTCTTCCGGTGTGTAATTAACATGTGGAGAGGCTTACAACTCAACATTTCGCCCATGTAAGTACTATCCTATGCGTAACAACAGAGTTTTTGTGGCGTTCTTGTGCGGCCACAAACCACCCGTGATTCGTCACCACCACTTCACAGCACACAGAGGACAACAGGACCTGACCATGGCATGTGATCGACCATCACAACCTTCTATCACTGAGCAGCTGGTTAAGTATCTCAACATAATATCTCTGGACCAGTGAGTGTTTCCCGTCAGAGAGACACACGAGGTTGTTGTACTCCGCTACATCACCCTCCTCTCCCTTTGTCCTCATATGGCCATTGCATCAAAATGGTGCCTAAATGGTGTGACCCGACAAGCCTCCTTTACAAATATTTTTCATACTCAAAATAACACCTGTCTGGTGTGACCCAACAAGCCACCTTCACAAACATGTTTCGTATACAAAATGGCTTGACCTTCCATGTGGCCATTGATATGGTAGAGACTTTACAAGCATTTCCCTATGTCAAACATTTTTCCTATGCAAAAATGGCTTTCCCGACTAGTGGCATTAATTTTTCACAAACTTTTCAAACCTTTTTTCTGCGTCAAAATGACTTTTACAGCTGTGTGTGTAATTAAAGAAATTCTCTTGCCATTTTCTGCAACAAAACGGCTTGTTTAAATACAGACTTCTCAAAACAGCACACAGGAACACTTCAAAAAGTTTCAAAAGCATTTTCCAAAGTCAAAACATACTCAAAAGTACACCAAAATCAGTTATATAAATGTTGTGACAATCATTTAGGGCATCCTTAGTAAGTTGTACATGTGTATATGTTTCAAATATATTTTTACATAAGTGTGGAAACTTGGCACACTTTTCACAAGTGTGGAACATTGTTTCATAATTTCAGGTACTACAAAGTACACTGGCCTTAAGCACATCCAGCAAGTGTGTTGAACCAAAACGCGACATAAAAGTGTCGTTCTATGTAAATTGGAAGTATTGCAAAAACCACGACAAAACTGGCAAGCTGAACTTTGTCAGTAAATGTTAGTGTAAATGTATACCAGTGTGTGACTGGACCAGAAAAAAAGGTGAAGAGTTTCAAAAATGTTACGTTACTTTCACAGTCATAATAATTAACGTAAATGTTTTTGTGACAATAGCAGCCAAATGTATAATTGTTAATGCCATTCAGGAAATAATAAAGTGTGAACATCGTAGGAACAGAGCATAAAGTCCATTACAAGAGCATTCAGGCTCTTAAAACTACAAAACAAAGACTTGCAATAAAAGTGTAAAAAAATTACAATATGGTGGATAAAAAGCATCAGGCAGCAGCCATTGCATTGCTAGCAAAACCAAACATTTTTTAACAAAGCAGCAATTTTCTGCTAACACCAACCCCACCTTCTCTAACGTCAAGTGTCAGTGGAGAACAAGGAAAGACAAGCAGTGACGAAGAAAAATAAGGGCGGTTGAAATTCCTCCCAAATATCTCTGTCGAACGAGTGGGTGTACCATTCGCGGATCGATAAGGTGGTCGTTGACCATCCAGCTGTGGTTCGCGCGCACCATGCATGCAGCAGACACACAGCCATGCTAGCTCGCACATTTATGATCAGTGGCTATGCATACTACAACAGTCAACCTGATAGTACTTTGCCGAAGGTGTGTGCGCCCGGTCGCAAGCACTACCATTATGGGCAGATATACCATCACTTCACATAACTGCCAATGTACACACCCCTATGGCGAAAAATGGCTATGCGCAGCTATTAACCGTATCAAACATATCAGTATAGTGCAATGTACTCAGGTATCGCAAACCTCGGGGGGCATACCAGCCGAACTCTGTTGGACTTGCATGCGTCCAACCAAACAAATTGGCTTCACCAATCTGCTTCTGGATAGAAAGTGTCAGTGCCATCAGCCAACCAATATGAAACATAGTGACAATATAAACAGGGGAAAATGTGTGCAAAAATAATCGATACGAACACTGTACCAACTATTAGCCATGCTGCAACATTAGTCGTTCCGCTCGCGCAATCCACTGCATGTGCGAACAAACCAGAACGAGCACAGAGCAATACACCAGTAGACCTACATAAGTCAAATTCTCAAGAAAACACACAGACCAATTATAACACACCAGCAAGTTTTCAGTCACTACCGACCTTCTCAGAACTAGCAACTGAAGATCCTCAGGCCTTCCTGGATGACTGTACTAACCATCTGTGCAGGTAGGAGGTGTGCGAGGAAGAGTTGCCAAATTGCATAGGAGGGCAGTTGAATAGAAACGCGCGACAATGATGGCATTCAGTGACCCAGTACAGTATAACATGGACGGCTTTTCAAAATGAATTTCAATGCAGATTCACGAGTACATTCTCGTCTCAGCAAGCATGCAGCTGCGCAGTCCTTGACAGTCAATCGGTGCTGGAAACACAAACTGCGTTCGCGACATGGAAAATCAATCTAATGCATCAATACCACCCGACAATGAAGGCCACTGAAAATCTAGAGGTCGTGGCAAGAATGGTACTACCAGAACATCGTAGTGCATTAACCCTGCTACTACATAGTCCGCATAATGAATTCATGAGGTCCATCATTATCATGGATGGTAGTACACGCGATGACAAACACAAATTACACATCACGGAAACCAACACAGAAGTACAGCGAAAAAAACGGAACTCCGAGATCGGTTCTCGCAATGACACAACAGAACCTATTGCCAAATTAGGGGGCAAGGTAGAGTGGGACAGATCCAAGAAACTGCATTATGCATAGTACAATTACCAGGAGGCAGCAGTTTCACTTGCACAGTGACTGCTCCAGCACAATGAAGGACATGGTAGCAGACAAAGACAGCCGTCCATCACCAGCGAGAAATGAGAAGATGGAGTAGGTCAGCCAGATGTCACCTCCCCCATAACTGTCGCAATATCACAAAACTTGAACCCACAACAATCACTACTACAGCAACTATATGCAGAACAACCCCCACACCCAGCAGTAAGTTTATACAGNACTTGAACCCACAACAATCACTACTACAGCAACTATATGCAGAACAACCCCCACACCCAGCAGTAAGTTTATACAGATACCTGTATATTTGAATGATATCAAGTGTTATGCACTTATCGATATGGATACATCTCACAAATTGTAAGACCTGGATTTGTGGATGTAAGAATGTTGAGACCTCATACTGAAGCTGTACAAGTAGCTACCGAAAATCATAGCAGAGTATCCATGGAAGAAACGACAATCATGGTACATATATGTGACTTAGAGACAACCACCATAGCACTTGTTATCAACGACCTCCGATAAGATGCCATTCTCGGTCTCCCAAGGCTAACCAACCAGAACACAATCGTAGAGCCAGCAGTTGTGTGGATCCTATCAGTACTAGAGAATGTAGAACCGTCTACAACCTAGACCCGCATCCTAGTAACAGCATACTCAGTTTAATGCTTGACGACATGGACCAAGAGATAAAGTATTAAAGCGAGTGGGACGAGATACGCGATGTGTTCATGGCAACTGATCTGTTGCGGTGCACAAATGTAGCAGAACATGCCTTTCAAACAGGAAACCAAAGACCAAATTTCACCCAGTACTGAGGTTATCTAGTTCATTAGAGCAGAATAATAAGGGAACAAATATACGAGATGTTAGGGAAAGGCATCATAGAGTCCACAGAAAACCGCACAACTCTATAATTACATTTGCACCAAAATAGTATGCTACCTGGTGCATCTGTGACGATTTCCGGACTATCAACCCAGTCACGAAAACAACACTGCCCCCTACATGCATGAATGTAAAAGATGCTTAAGGCATTCTGGGACAAGCAAAAATCATGCCATCCTTGGACCTACAAAGTGGTTACTGGCCAGTTCCGGTAAAAAAGAAGACCACTACAAAACAGCTTTCACCGCACCAGATGAAAGGCGATTCTAGTTCTGTGCTATGCCTTTTGGCTTAAAGTGTGCACCGTCCACCTTTCAAGCCATTGTAGCATTGGTGAAACTTTGTGTAAAATAACCATGCGGATGCTACCAGATTTTTTGCCCATGTAAGACCAAAAGATAAGAAACGAATAAAATATAATATTGAATTCCAACAAACAAAATGTCCTTGGCACAAAAAAAAAACAAAATGCCACAAAAACTTAGCAAACAAAGTGGCATAGTAAAAAATAGAATTGCCAAAGGACACGGCACAAAAAAATATAAACGGAAGCGATACACAAACAAATATGCTAATCGAAGTCAAATAGGAAGCGCCATTACATTATAATGCTGGGTGACCATACATGGCACAAAATAGAGAGAATAAATCAAATATATAAATACAATACTTACTTGTATGATTAGGCCCAGAGGAAGACTACATTTTCTATAAATTAAAAGACCTGACTTGTGGTTGTGCGCAACTAAATTTTATCTTTAAATTTACTTTCGTTTTCTTTCATAAAAAGCAAAGAAATAACTGCCTTCAAGAAAAACCATAATTATGTTCATCATCATTCGAAATAAATGATTGACAGTTTATGAAACTTGACACAAAAATCGTTTGAATGAAATAATAATAATAATAACGAAAATTATATAATGTGGTAAAAACCTTAAAATATACAATAATTTCTCACCATTTTAAATGTGTAAGAATTAAAATGTCTTTCATGACACAAAAATTTGCAAACCTAANATGTCTTTCATGACACAAAAATTTGCAAACCTAATGCCACAATCAAAATGAAATTAATAAATCAGGCTTAAAAGTATTTAAAAAACCTGGGAGACTCCTGGGATGCATCCCTAACAACTAATGATGCTAACCAACTTTTCACAGATATGAGATTAACACTTAACAACCAATAAGTACTTTACGATTATAGTTTGAAACCAAAATAAACAATATGAAACTGTTCAAGTCACATGTGCGTGATAAAAAAAATCGTAATCTTCAAAAGCAATTTATTTTTAGATAAAGTCCCATTGCAACTTAGCTGTCCTAATGGCGAGCACGTCGCAGTTGAGAGACAAGAGATGCGGAGGTGCTTTCGCACACATTTCCCTGGTAACTGGGGAATTGGAGATGGATGCAGACAATTCCACCAGCAAGGAGAACTGTCAAAAATTTGTGTGTGCCCACACATCAGGAAATCAACCAGGACCCGCGAACAAAGAGGTATTAAGGGCTGGGTCCGGTAATCCGGGAATGTGAATCCAAAAACGTGAACGTGAATCCAAGTACTTGAACCCTCACTGAAAAAAATAAATTTGATAAAGAAATAAATACCTGGTGTGTGATGGAGAACAAACTAGGCAACTTTAGTCTTACTCACCAAAGAGGGAAGACAGAAGATATCCAAAATAAATGTTGGTGTTAACAGCCAAACAACACNACTTTAGTCTTACTCACCAAAGAGGGAAGACAGAAGATATCCAAAATAAATGTTGGTGTTAACAGCCAAACAACACCAACAAGCACACATCGCATACAAAAAAATAAAAAAAAAACCATACAAGACTACATCACTACCACAGCAATTAAAATTAACTTAAAAAAAAAAACAGAGACTCAAGTTTCGAAAAAGACAGCCACCAGAGCCAGGCAACACGCCATCTGGATTCTGTGGNTAAAAAAAAAACAGAGACTCAAGTTTCGAAAAAGACAGCCACCAGAGCCAGGCAACACGCCATCTGGATTCTGTGGCTGGGTAAAAAGTGTGGAGGAATAACTCGTGAAGCACACAGAAGGTAAAAAGAAAAGCCGAAAGAAAAGCTTAGATTTCCGATGATAGATGTCGCAGGCCGTCCAGAAGCAGCAAATTGTGCTGAAGCGCACAGAGGTGGGAGAACATAGCACGTGAACAAAGGAGCATTTTAAAATATGAAATCACGTGCTAACTGCATGAGAGATGTGCAGAATCGCATGCTGCAGGGAAGTGATTGGAAGGAGAAGCCTCAGATAGCGAATGAAAGAATTTGCAACATAGCATTGCATATCCGGTTGGTAGAGAAACAACCTCGCTGAAACACAGGTCTTCAGGCAACACTGAATTAAAAACATAACTTTCAAAGTACAGATCAAAGATTAATTGAAATCAGATTAACAAGAAAAATATGTAAACTGTAAAATATTGATGAACAGTGATTAATTAAACTGAAATACGTAAGTAACACATTACATCCGATTTGATAATTGAATGAATAAAATATTTACCATAATGAGTTATATCATACCACCGGACAAATATACATTATTAAATAAATAAATAAACTGCAGATACTCAAACGGATAATGAAAGAATTAATAATTACATTAATTAAATACGAAAGGTAATAAGATGATAAAATATTAATCGCAATAGTTCTTTACTGAATTNATTAATAATTACATTAATTAAATACGAAAGGTAATAAGATGATAAAATATTAATCGCAATAGTTCTTTACTGAATTCAGTACTGAAATGAGCTTTCAAAATTGTTTAAAAACAGTACCATAGCAGTGAAACAACAGTAAAATAGTCATGACGTACACTGGAGAGCAAAAAAAAAAACTGGTATAGGCNATTAATAATTACATTAATTAAATACGAAAGGTAATAAGATGATAAAATATTAATCGCAATAGTTCTTTACTGAATTAAGTACTGAAATGAGCTTTCAAAATTGTTTAAAAATAGTACCATAGCAGTGAAACAACAGTAAAATAGTCATGACGTACACTGGAGAGCAAAAAAAAAAACTGGTATAGGCGTTCATATGAAAATAACAGAGGTATCGAACCAATCAGAGTAATGCGATGTGCTCGGCAGAGCCTATGTAAGACAACAAACGTCTCACAAAGTTGCTAGATCGGTTACTGCTGCTACAATGGTAGGTTATCAAGATTTAAGTGAGTTTGAACATGTTGTTATAGCCGGCGCACGCGAAATGGGACATAGCATCTCTGAGGTAGCGATACAATTTGGATTTTCGCGTACAACCATTTCAAACTGTACAGTGAATATCGGGAATTCGGTAAAACATCAAATCTTTGACATCGCTGCGGCCGGAAAAACATCGTGAACGAACAGGACAAGCAACGATTGACGAGAATCAATAAACGTGACAGAGGTGCAAACCTTTCTCAAATTGGCGCAGATTTCAATGCTGGGGAATTAACAAGTGCCAGCGTGTGAACTATTCAACGGACCATCATTGATATGGGCTATCGGAGCCAAATGTCAGTAGTATATAATGGCCGGTTCTGGCACACCTGGCTTCTGGCTCCTGACAGGGGGCAAATGGCGCTCCTTCCCGCGGCAGCCAATGACGTCTCCACGGCGCGCGCGCTACGCGGTGCACGCGCTACGCAAGACTCCCGGCTCTACGCAAGGCTCTCATCGCTGATTGGCTTCGCGAGGCTCTAAAAAAAGACGCGCGTCAATACGCGACGGTCTCACAATTTGTTTCGAAAATGAATTTCTTAAATTTTTTTAAATTTGAATTTTTTTTAAATTTAATTTTTTAAACTGATTAACTACGCGAAGCTCTCGAAACTAGCATGTCATGTTAGCTGAAGAATGTTAACAAATATATATTTAAGCCCTATGCAAACTTATAAGCATAGTTGGCAACCATTTAAGATGTACTCGTCAAATTCATAACATAGGCCTCGACACAGACAAGGAAACTTACCAAATAACCATTTAAGCCCTATGCTAACTTATAAGCACAGTTGGCCGTAATTTCNCAGACAAGGAAACTTACCAAATAACCATTTAAGCCCTATGCTAACTTATAAGCACAGTTGGCCGTAATTTCCGAACTGTTTATGATGTAGGCACCAAATTCGTAACATATACCAAGGCACCAACACGGATAATTACCAAATAGTCATTTAAGTTCTATGCGAACTTATAAGCATAGATTACCGCAATTTCCGAACCGTTTAAGATGTAATCGCCAAATTCATATCATAAGCATCGGTGCCAACAATGATAGTTACCAAATAGTCATTTAAGCCCTTTGCCAACTTATAAGCATAGTTGGCCGTAATTTCCGAACCACTTATGATGTATGTGTCAAATTCACAACATAGGCCGAGGCGCCAACAAGGATAGTTACAAAATAGTCATTTAAGCCCGATGCTAACTTATAAGCATAGTTGGACATAATTCACGAACCTTTTAAGATGTAGACACCAAATTCATAATATATACCTCGACACAGACAAGGATAGTTACCAAACAGACATTTAAGCACTTTNAGATGTAGACACCAAATTCATAATATATACCTCGACACAGACAAGGATAGTTACCAAACAGACATTTAAGCACTTTCCTAACTTATAAGCATAGAGGGCCGTGATTTCCGAACTGTTTAAGATGTACTCGTCAAATTCATATCATAGACAGACACAGTCAAGGAAAATTACCACATTATCATTTAGCCCTATACGAACCTATGAAAATAGTTGGTCTTATTTCCCGAACCGCTTAAGATGTGCTCGTCAAATTCACATCTTAAAAATCGACGTCGAAAAGGATAATAGCAAATAGTCATTTAAACCCTATGTGAACTTATTAGCATGCACCCTGACACAAAGGATGTCACCATATATATACACACACACATTCACTTACCCAAACATATACACATACAAACATGTACTTACCCAAACATGTTCGCTCACAAACACACACTTGCCCAAACCTGTTCGCACACAAACACTCACTTACCCAAAGTTGTTCGCACACAAACACTCACTTACCCAAACATGTTCGCACACAAACACTCACTTACCCAAACAGGTTCGCGCACACACACTCACTCACCCAAACATGTTCGCGCACAAACAAGCACTTACCCAAACAAATACGTACACACAC
>NQII01000280.1:851347-1032807 GCA_002778355.1 Clitarchus hookeri | reverse complement strand
TGTGTATGTATTCATATGTATACGCATGTGTGTGTTGGGTGTGTGCCTGAGCATGTGTATGTCTACATATGCATAATATATATATGTGTACATGTATGTATATCTCTGCTCGTGAACATGTGCCTGGGTGTGCACTTGTGTGTGCNATATATGTGTACATGTATGTATGGCTCTGCTCGTGGACGTGTGCCTGGGTGTGCACTTGTGTGTGTATGTGTGTGTGCGCTCGTGAGAGAGTGTGTGCAGGTGCGAGCCGACAACCCAGCCGCACGTCTCAACGAAGCGCTATGCAGAATATCATCATCGTGATTTAAAATATACTGAATGTACCAGCAAGTTGGCCCTTTCTTGGATGGATGATAAGCTAAAGATCCTGGACGATGCAATACATACTGTCCCCTATGGATATAATATTACATAATAAACCATATCTGGGACAGACGTCTTTGGGAGGTCATGATGTATAGCAGGAAACAGTTCCTCTCCTCGGGTTAAGTGCTTTCATTTCTCATGTTTCATATTGATATTGGAAAGTATGCTGGCTAGTAGCACACTATAGTTCATGTTATTCGTGTCAGATATCGTAAGCTATACATAGGTATATTTGCATAATTTCAGTCATTTGCAAAAAGCACGGGCTGTTGTCTGGATAAGTGTATGTGCGTGTGCGTATATGTTTGGATAAGTGTGTGTTTGTGTACGAATATGTTTGGGTAAGTACGTGTGTGTTCGCATATGTTTTGGTAAGTGCGTGTTTGTGTGCGAACATGTTTCGGCAAGCGCGTGTATGTGTGCGAACATGTTCGGGTAAGTGCGTGTTTGTTCGCGAACATGTTTGGGTAAGTGCATGTTTGTGCGCGAACATGTTTGGGTAAGTACATGTATGTGTGCGAACATGTTTGGGTAAGTGCATGTTTGTTCGCGAACATGTTTGGGTAAGCGCATGTTTGTACACGAACATGTTTGGGTAAGTGTGTCCGTGTGCGCATGTGTTTTGGGTGAGTACATGTTTGTGCGCGAACATGTTTGGGTAAGTGAGGTTTGTGTGCGAACATGTTTGGGTAAATGTATGTGTTTGTGTGCGAACATGTTTGGGTAAGTGAGTGTTTGTGTGCGAACAGGTTTGGGCAAGTGTGTGGTTGTGCGCGAACATGTTTGGGTAAATGCATGTTTGTGTGTGAACATGTTTAGGTGAGAGCATGTTTGTACGTGTATATGTTTGGGTAAGTGAATGTGTGTGTGTNTGTGAACATGTTTAGGTGAGAGCATGTTTGTACGTGTATATGTTTGGGTAAGTGAATGTGTGTGTGTGTATATATGGGGACATACTTTGTGCAGGGTGCATGCTTATAAGTTCACATACGGTCTAAATTACTATTTACTAATTATCCTTTTCGGCGTCGATTTCTAAGATGTGAATTTGACGAGCACATCGTAAGCGGTTCTGGAATTAAGACCAACTATTTTCATAGGTTCGTATAGGGCTTAAATGATCATGTGGTAATTATCCTTGGCTGTGTCGATGTCTATGATATGAATTTGACGAGTACATCTTAAACAGTTCGGAAATTACGGCCCTCTATGCTTATAAGTTAGCAAAGTGCCTAAATGTCTGTTTGGTAACTATCCTTGTCTGTGTCGAGGTATATGTTATGAATTTGGTGTCTACATCTTAAAGGGTTCGTGAATTATGTCCAACTATGCTTATAAGTTAATATAGGGCTTAAATAACTATTTGGTAACTATCCTTGTTGGCGCCTCGGCCTATGTTGTGAATTTGACACCTACATCACAAATTGTTCGCAAATTACNTTGGTAACTATCCTTGTTGGCGCCTCGGCCTATGTTGTGAATTTGACACCTACATCACAAATTGTTCGCAAATTACAGCCAACTATGCTTATAAGTTGGCAAAGGGCTTAAATGACTATTTGGTAACTGTCCTTGTTGTCTCCAAGGCTTATATTACGAATTTGACGAGTACATCTTAAACGGTTGCCCACTATGCTTATAAATTTGCATAGGGCTTAAATGTCTATTTGTTAACATTCTTCAGCTAACATGACTTGCTAGTTTCGAGAGCTTCGCGTAGTTAATTAGTTAAAAAAATTAAATTAAAAAAAATTAAATTAAAAAATATTTAAAAAATTCATTTTCGAAACAAATTGTGAGAGCGTCGCGTAGTGACGAGCGTCTTTTTTTAGAGCCTCGCGTAGCCAATCAGCGATGAGAGCCTTACATAGAGCTGGGCGTCTTGCGTAGCGCGCGCGCCGTGGTGACGTCATCTGTTGCCGCGGGAGGGAGCGCCATTTGNGCATAGAGCTGGGCGTCTTGCGTAGCGCGCGCGCCGTGGTGACGTCATCTGTTGCCGCGGGAGGGAGCGCCATTTGCCCCCTGCCAGGAGCCAGGAGCCAGGTGTGCCAGAACCGGCCATTATATAATACTAATGTCCACTCGTGTATGGTTGTTGACTGCATGACACAAAGCTTTACGCCTAGCCTGGGCCCACCAACACCGCCATTGGAATGTTGATGACTGGAAACACGTTGCCTGGTCTGACGAGTCTCGTTTCTTGGTAACTATCCTTGTTGGCGCCTCGGCCTATGTTGTGAATTTGACACCTACATCACAAATTGTTCGCAAATTACGGCCAACTATGCTTATAAGTTGGCAAAGGGCTTAAATGACTATTTGGTAACTGTCCTTGTTGTCTCCAAGGCTTATATTACGAATTTGACGAGTACATCTTAAACGGTTGCCCACTATGCTTATAAATTTGCATAGGGCTTAATTGTCTATTTGTTAACATTCTTCAGCTAACATGACTTGCTAGTTTCGAGAGCTTCTCGTAGTTAATTAGTTAAAAAAATTAAATTAAAAAAAATTAAATTTAAAAATATTAAAAAAATTCATTTTCGAAACAAATTGTGAGAGCGTCGCGTAGTGACGAGCGTCTTTTTTTAGAGCCTCGCGTAGCCAATCAGCGATGAGAGCCTTGCATAGAGCTGGGCGTCTTGCGTAGCGCGCGCGCCGTGGTGACGTCATCTGTTGCCGCGGGAGGGAGCGCCATTTGCCCCCTGCCAGGAGCCAGGAGCCAGGTGTGCCAGAACCGGCCATTATATAATACTAATGTCCACTCGTGTATGGTTGTTGACTGCATGACACAAAGCATTACGCCTAGCCTGGGCCCACCAACACCGCCATTAGACTGTTGATGACTGGAAACACGTTGCCTGGTCTGACGAGTCTCGTTTCCAATTGTATCGGGCGGATGCACATGTACGGGTATGGAGACATCCTCATGAATTCAAGGACCCTACATTTCAACAGGGGACTATTCAAGCTGGTGGAGGCTCTGTCATGGTATGGGGCGTGTGCAGTTGGCATGAAATGGGACCCCTGATCCTGATACGTCAAGATACGACTCTGGCAGGTGACAGATACGTAAGCATCCTGTCCGATCACCTGCACCCATTAATGTCCATTGTGCATTCCGACGGACGTGAACAATTCCAGCAGGACAATGCGACACCCCACACATCGAGAGTTGCTTCCGAGTGGCTCCAGGAACATTATGCTGACTTTAGACACTTCCATTGGCCACCTAAATCATCAGACATGAACATCATTGAGCATATCTGGGATGCCTTGTAACGTGCTGTTCAGAAGAGATCGCCACCGCCTCGCGCTCCTATGGATTTGTGGATTGCCCTGCAGGAGTCATGGTGTGAATTGCCTCCTGCATACCTTCAGACATTAGTCGAGTCCATGCCACATTGTCTTTTGGCACTTCTGTGTGATCGCGGGGGCCCTACACGATATTAGGCAGGTGTACCAGTTTTTTTTGCTCTTCAGTGTATTTTAAAATGGCATGCCATGATGGTATGGGTCCTCGTCGTCTGGGTAGGCGACTTCACACTCGCTTTCCTACACGATGTCTTCATATGGTCCGAGATGTAGGAAGAGCATATACACCACCTATCCTTATTGCTAGAACGACTTGCCATCGATGGCTTAACATTTGCAAAGCACAAGTGTCATGCAGGCAAGATCCGCCTGGATATCCTTGGGAACATTGTAGACATGGACGGAAGCTGGCCAAACAGTGAACAATTCAGGGTGATCGAGGAGTACTAGCGACCCCGCACCAGTACATAGGTCAAGAAACAGTTAAGCCTGCTTAACTGACGGGGTGTGGGGAGGGGTTTCATACGCGATGTTGCAGTAATAACGCACCTCTCACTGCACTCGTGTCGCCGGCACGCAAGTTCGTGTAGAATGCTTAAGCAGATGCAAGCTTCCTGGAAATCAAGAGCTGCTTAAGGAAGTGCAATTCATTGGAATGTCACGAACCCAGTCTACATTTGTATGTGCAAACGGATGCCAGCAAACAAGGATTATGCACAGTCCTCTTCCAAATTGGTGACCAGGGTGAATGCTGTATAATTGTTTACAGTAGTGTGAAGTTTGGGCCTACTGAAAGANCCTCTTCCAAATTGGTGACCAGGGTGAATGCTGTATAATTGTTTACAGTAGTGTGAAGTTTGGGCCTACTGAAAGACATAACGTCAATGAGAGGGTGTACCTTACAGTAGTGTGGGTACTCAGGCAGTACGGTCCATATCTGGAATAACATCGCTTCATGCTACGCACTGACAATCGCTGTCTGGTGTGGCTGCACAACACATGTGAAGCACATAGCAAGTTTACCAGATGATCAATGCTACTGTATGTCTACAATATCAGTGTTGAGAAAGTACCAGGTGCAGAAGCAGATCTGCTATCACTATCACCAGCTGTCGTANGCAGATCTGCTATCACTATCACCAGCTGTCGTAAACACCGCATACGACGATGAGTGGGTAGTGGTGCTTCCTTCCCCCACACGAGTCATGAAATTGGCAAAACGTCGGGTACACTCATCTGTGCCAACATCAATGTGACATCACCAATCATTCTGGACCAACTTTGCCACATAGTGATTGCAGCAAAAACAGCGGATAACAATATGCAAACCAACATTATGCTCTGCNGCTGGACCAACTTTGCCACATAGTGATTGCAGCAAAAACAGCGGATAACAATATGCAAACCAACATTATGCTCTGCGCACAAGTGAATGACAAGTGGTGCACAGTCGATGGTAGACTGGAAACCACGCCACATGGAAACAATACAAAGTGGAAACTCTACATACCAGCTGCGCAGCATGCAGACGTACTGCACTTCGCACACAACAAACAGTTTGCCAGACACCCTGGTGCAAAACAAACCACGCACAACCTCCAAAAATATTTTCGCTGACCGGGTGTATTATGTGACGTATGCGACTACATTCACGAATGCAGCCTGTGCAATTACTATAAAGCGCACAGAGAAAACAGCCAACAGCAACAGCAGCCGAGAACACCCAATGAGCATTTATAAACAGTTGCTCTCGACCTCATGGGCCCCTATCCCAAGACAGCTAAGGGGAATTTCTTCATTATAGTGGTTACCGACCTCTTCTCCACATAGACGGAGGCCTACACTGTGCCAAGTGCGCGAACAGGCAACATTGCCAAAGTTCTGGAGGCAGAATTATTCCCTCTATGGTCCCCATGGATGCTGCTCTCTGGTACCGGGACAGAGTTTATCGGCCGGAAGTGGAGGGATCTCTTTATATAGTTGGGAGTCAGCCACCACACCACTCCAATTTACCATCCATGTACGAAACTCACTGAGTGGAGGATTCAAGATCTCAACATACAACTATGAGTATGTTTCGGTAAGTACTACAGATCTTGGACCGAACACCATCTCAGTGCACTCTATACCCTGAATCGCTATGTCAATTAGGCGACATTGAAGACACCAGCAGCTGTATTCCAAAGGTGTGAACTAGCACTCCACTGAACAGCTGGCTGAGAATCTCAACAGGACATCTTTGGACTGGTGAGTGTTTCCTGCCATAGAGGTACACTAATATTGTGTACACTGCTACATAGCCCTCCTCTTCCTTTACCCTTATAAGCCATTGTGTCACATTTTTACCAACCTCACAAACACAGCAACATCAAAGAACATCAACAAGAAATGCTGGACGAAGTTATCATTGAACCAACAAACAGTGCTTTAACTTTCACCATAACATTAGCCCCCTAGAAAGTATGACTCCTGGATGTTTGCGACTTCAGTCCTCTCAACCGAATAACTGAAAATTCTGCACCACCATTAATTAATTTAAAGGACATGCTCAGCAGCCTTGATCATGCTTTGGTTTTATTGTCGCTTGATCTCCACAGCTGATTCTGGTAGTTACCAGTGAAACAAGAAGACAGTAACAGCAATGTTCCAGTCAATGATAATATACATGTTTTAGATGGCTACATAGGCAAGTTCACAATGGCATATCTTAACGATGTAGTTATTTGGTCGGAGTCATGGGAAGATCACATGCACCACCTGTCACTTGAACTCGAGCACCTCGCTATTATTAACTGTCAAACTTGAGCAAAAAAAATGCCATCTCAGCAAAATGTGCCTTCAGTTTCTGGGTCATCTTGTAGACTACAATGTTAACTGCCCCCACTCCAAAACCGTTAAGGCTCATTAATGATTTCCCACAACTTGCTACCTGCAAACAGCTATGCAAATTTTTTGGTTTGTAAATTGGCTATGCGATTGCATTTAGAACTTTGCAATCATTACCGCTCCACTCACCAACTTAAGTTCACCAGCACAAAAATGTTAATGGACATATGAACATTCCAAAAGCTTTGAAAAAAATATTAACTAGTTTCTGTAAATCCCCTGATCCCCACGACCCAGGACACTACTTGTACCAAGAGTCAGATTCAAGTGAGCGCCGGTTAGGTACTGCATTGTTTAAACTCAGTGACGGTGGGAGCAAACAGAGAATTGATTTCAGAAGTGCTACATTCAGCCCAATATAAAGTTGGTATGACGTATATGAGCAGAACTGCTTAGACATAGTCTGGCCAGTCAAGCAGTACACAGAGTTCGTGGAAAGCAACTTTTCATTCTAATAGGACAACAGGTGCCTAGTCTTGTTACATATATCCAAGGAAGTATGTAGTAAGTTCATGCACCAGGCTCTATTCCTACAGTACTTTGACTTTGAAGTGAGTAGCCAGAAATGGCAATTCTAAAACACCTGGCGCCTGCCAGGAATCGGGTAGCCGCCAATTTTTCCCATTTTCCCTAGAAATTTCCTCTTTTTCCCTCAAAATATTATTTGTTTCAATTATCCCACAATGTGGCTAAATTACTAATTTTTTGGCAATAAGGAGTTGAGGAGTCGAGGAGTCTTCTCATAGTCAACCACTACCATACTTCATGCTCTTGCATTCACAGGGTGCCGTGGACATGCAGTGGATAGAGGACATGTTAAACTTCACCCCCTTGTATTCCAAGCTGGGAGGATTATCGCAGAGTCTTCCCAAATACTATGTAAACTACAATTAGTCAGTTAAGCCCTATGCGAACTTATAAGCATAGTTGGCCATAATTCCCGAACTGTTTAAGATGTAATCGTCAAATTCATATCATAGGCATTGAAACAAACAAGGAAAATTAATAAATAGTAATTTAAGCCCTATACGAACTTATAAGCATAGTCGGCTGTAATTCCCGAACCGTTTAGGATGTACTCATCAAATTCATAACATAGGCCTCGATGCAGAAAAGGAAAATTTACCAATAGTCATTTAAGCCCTAAGCGAACTTATAAGAATAGATGGCCGTAATTCCCGAACTGTTGCAGATGTACTCGTCAAATTCATATAATAGGCCTCGACACAGACAAGGAAAATTATCAAATGGTCATTTAAGCCCTATGCGAACTTATAAGCATAGTCGGCTGTAATTCCCGAACCGTTTAGGATGTACTCATCAAATTCATAACATAGGCCTCGATGCAGAAAAGGAAAATTTACAAATAGTCATTTAAGCCCTAAGCGAACTTATAAGAATAGATGGCCGTAATTCCCGAACTGTTGCAGATGTACTCGTCAAATTCATATAATAGGCCTCGACACAGACAAGGAAAATTATCAAATGGTCATTTAAGCCCTATGCGAACTTATAAGCATAGTTGGCTGTAGTTCCCGAACCGTTTAATATGTAGTCATTAAAAATCATAACATAGGCATCGACAACATACGCCCACACACTAACATAAAGAATAATGCCAAACACTTCAGCGAAGCGCGTGCAGTATAACATAAAGGGAACACCGAACACTTCAATGATGCATGCACCCTAACATAAAGGGCGTCGCCAAACACTGTGGCGAAGTGCCCGAGGCATAAGGCACACCACCGTAGACTTCAATGCCACATGCATTTTAATATATAAAGGGTTACGCTGAACACTTCAACAATGCGCGCATCTTAACATAAAGGGTAATGCCAAACACTGCGGCGACGCATGTACCCTAACAAAGAGCAACATCGAACACCGCTATGAAGCGCGTGCGGTATAACATAAAAGATGCTACCATACACTTCAATGGCGCATGCATTTTATTATAAAGGATGACACCGAACACTTTAACGATGCACACACCCTAATATAAAGAGTGATGCCGAACACTTCAACGATGCAAGCACCCTTACATAAAGAGCGATGCCAAACACTGTGGTGATGCATGCACCCTTACATAGAGCAATGTCAAACACTGCGACGAAGCGCGTATGCCATAACATAAAGGGTGAAGCCGAACTTTTTCATCGATGTGGACATTTTAATATAAAGGATGGCACTGAATACTTCAACGATACATGCACCCTAACATAAAGGATGACACCGAACACTTCAACGACACATGCACCCTAAAATAAAGGGCGACGCCTAACACAGTAGCTATGCATGCTCTCTAACAAAGAGCAACATCGAACACAGCGAAGAAGAGCGCAGGCATAAAGGTTGCTACCGTAAATTCAACGATGCATACATTTTAATATAAAGGGTTACACAAAGCACTTCAACAACGCACCCTAACACAAAGGGCATTGCCAAACACTGCTGCGAATCATACACCCTAACAAAGAGCAACATCGAACACTGCGATGAAGTACACACAGCATAAAGCACACCACCATACACTTCAACGATGCGCACAGCCTAACATAAAGGATGCTACCCTGCTCTTCAACATGCAGCCTAACATAAAGGATGACACCGACCACTTCAACGATATACACAGCCTAATGTAAAGGGCACTACCATACCCTTCAATGATGTGCGCAGCCTAACATAAAGAGTGATGCCGAACACTTCAACGATGCACACACACTAACATAAAGGGCGATGCCAAACACTGCAGCGACGCACGCACCCTTACATAAAGGGTGATGCCAAACACTGTGGCAAAGCGGGCGGTATAACATAAAGGGCACTACCATACATTTCAACATCGCGCTTAGCCTAACATAAGAGGTGATACCATACTCTTCAACGTTGCCCACAGCTTAACATAAAGGGTAATGCCAAACACTTCAACGACACATGCACCCTAAAATAAAGGGCGAGCCTAACACAGTAGCTATGCATGCTCTCTAACAAAGAGCAACATCGAACACAGCGAAGAAGAGCGCAGGCATAAAGGTTGCTACCGTAAATTCAACGATGCATACATTTTAATATAAAGGGTTACACAAAGCACTTCAACAACGCACCCTAACACAAAGGGCATTGCCAAACACTGCTGCGAATCATACACCCTAACAAAGAGCAACATCGAACACTGCGATGAAGTACACACAGCATAAAGCACACCACCATACACTTCAACGATGCGCACAGCCTAACATAAAGGATGCTACCCTGCTCTTCAACATGCAGCCTAACATAAAGGATGACACCGACCACTTCAACGATATACACAGCCTAATGTAAAGGGCACTACCATACCCTTCAATGATGTGCGCAGCCTAACATAAAGAGTGATGCCGAACACTTCAACAACACATGCACCCTTACATAAAGGATGATGCCGAACACTTCAACGATGCACACACACTAACATAAAGGGCGATGCCAAACACTGCAGCGACGCACGCACCCTTACATAAAGGGTGATGCCAAACACTGTGGCAAAGCNCCTTACATAAAGGGTGATGCCAAACACTGTGGCAAAGCGGGCGGTATAACATAAAGGGCGCTACCCTACATTTCAACATCGCGCTTAGCCTAACATAAGAGGTGATACCATACTCTTCAACGTTGCCCACAGCATAACATAAAGGGTAATACCAAACACTGCAGCGAAGCACGCACAGCATAACATAAAGCATGCCACCGTACACTTCAACGACGAGGGCATTTTTAATGTAAAGGATGGTGCCGAACACATCAATGACGCACGCACCCTAACAAAGAGCATCAATGAACACTGCGACGAAGAGCGAGGGGCATTACATAATGGACGCTAACTTACACTTCAACGATGATGACATTTTAATATAAAGGGGAACGCCAAACACTGNGGGCATTACATAATGGACGCTAACTTACACTTCAACGATGATGACATTTTAATATAAAGGGGAACGCCAAACACTGATGTTGGATATGTATGTATGTATGTATTTATATGTATTAGTATAGGATAGGATAACCGACTCAGTAGCTATTCAGACTTCGAAGAGTGAACAGAGCTGCTTGTTTCTACGATGGGAAATAATCGAGAAAGTTATTTATGTCGTTACTGTAAGAAGACTTTTTCTAAAAGTTGCAATGCTTGTCGACACAGGCCTGGCTGCCAAAATAATATGAAATGTATTATCTTATCATGTAAAAAATGCAAATCATATTTTCAAAAGACTCGATAGCTTAAAAAGGCATAGCGCAACATGCAAAGCTCTTTTCCTGTACAGGTCAACCAGTATTTGCTGAGAATAAAGCAAACTTTTGATGGGAAGATATCCGCAAAAGAACAATTCGAGCCATCAACATAATTAAAGGCAATGTGCCCTACTAAGAAAACAATGGCTGGAACAGTCACATTTCCCAGACATCCATGCCACTACTGTAACAGTACATTTGCATATGCCTATAATGTGAAGAGAGACATATATTGCATAAATGCAAGCTGAATCCATATCGCACAGGCTATCAATATGTCAAGGTATGTTCACATGGATAGATAGTTTAAATTAACATATTAAAAATTGTAAAGACCTTATTTTTCCGCATGCTAAGCAACAAAGTATATTGGCAGAGTTACAAACTTGTGATGATCATATGTCTGCTATACAAAGTATTCATACACCTACATCACCAAATTATGACCTTCATGTGAACAATGAACACAAACCTTCACCAATACGTAGGAAACATTGTCGCAAATGCAGTAAGATCTTTAGTAAAAGTAGCAACGCACATCGACATNACCTTCACCAATACGTAGGAAACATTGTCGCAAATGCAGTAAGATCTTTAGTAAAAGTAGCAACGCACATCGACATGAGAGATGTAAAACGGCGTGTAGCGGCGGAGAGACCTTAGCTGAATATATGTTTACAGAATACATAAAAAAATCTTAAATCTCACTGGCGAAATATGGAGATTTGAACATATATGTGTGAAATTGATGGAATCGTCTTAGTTGCTATTCGAATTTCGAAGAGTGAACATCGTCTCGAGCGAAGATGTAAAATACAGCAGAAAGTAATTTGTGCGGCTTCTGCAAGAAACCATTTACTAAGAGCTGTAATGCCCGCCGACATNGTAAAATACAGCAGAAAGTAATTTGTGCGGCTTCTGCAAGAAACCATTTACTAAGAGCTGTAATGCCCGCCGACATAAAACTGCTTGTTCTATGAACATGAAGCAATCTAGCTTAACATGTGAACAGTGTAAGTCTCAATTTGGACAACGCGNATGCCCGCCGACATGAAACTGCTTGTTCTATGAACATGAAGCAATCTAGCTTAACATGTGAACAGTGTAAGTCTCAGTTTGGACAACGCGATAACTTAAAAAGACATCTCGCAATGTGTGAGGGACTCCATTGTATGCCAGCTAAGAGATGTAGCATATTGCATACATCTGAAAAAAACATGTGAAGGGCAGACACCTGCTGCATCGGATACCGGCGNGTAAGAGATGTAGCATATTGCATACATCTGAAAAAAACATGTGAAGGGCAGACACCTGCTGCATCGGATACCGGCGCGCTGTCACCCTCGCCAACATCAGACCTGGTCATGAACAGTTCACCACAGACATCATGATGTTCATGTTACTACTGCGCCAAGACCTTTAGTAAAAGTAGCAGTGCTCACCAACATGAGAAATCTAGAAAATATTTGAAGATTATGCAATGGTCCTACTATACTACTTGTTGCTATAAGTGCGATCGTGAATTAAAATGTTACGAAGTAACAGGTGTTCCAGACGAAATGCGACTCAAAATACACGAACATCAGGTAAAACAATGCTGTGAGTCGTATTACAACCATGACAAAACATGTGCATATAAAACACCTACACCCACACCTGTTGTAAACTTACCAAATGAGAATGGGTTCATACTGAAAGAATCGGCATTCCGAGGTCTCATGAAGATGAGTGTTGCATATTATTCATCAGACATGGTGGACGATATTTGTACATATCTGAAGCACATGAAACAAAATATTGTAGATCAATTTACATGCGAGATGGAAAAATAAGGTGCGATAAAATATAATTTATGGTTGGACTGTAAATGTACCAAACCAGAACCACACGAAGTTTAATATAGCGAGAGAGCCTTCAAGACCTCGATGTACCTTTGTATAACACACAAAATTGAAGATAGCGTTGAATCTAGTATACAGAAAATTATTAATGAGGAAGAATAATATATGGGAAAGGGTTCCAGTTGGACATTATATAAGATACATCAGCTACAGTTGAGAACAAAATTACTTAGAATACTTGGCAAATATATATATGTAGATTGAGGCACGCAATCTAGAATGACCTACACGAACAACCAAACTTTGTATTTGGCCTGCAGAATGAGGGTATAAATCAGAGTAACAACAGAAATTCACATATAATACTAAGCTATGCATGCGCCATTGAAATGTCCGGTAGTATCCTTTATGTTATACNAACAACAGAAATTCACATATAATGCTAAGCTATGCATGCGCCATTGAAATGTCCGGTAGTATCCTTTATGTTATACCATGCGTTCTTCGTCGCGGTGTTCGATGTTGCTCTTTGTTAGGGTGCATGCGTCGCCACAGTGTTTGGTGTCGCCCTTTATGTTAGGGTGCCGTTGAGGTCTTCAGTGCCACCCTTTATGTTAGGATGCACATGTTGTTGAAGTGTTCGGCATAAACCTTTATATATTAAAATGCATGCGGCATTGAAGTGTAAGTTGGTGTGCTTTATGATTCGCGCACTTCGCCACAGTGTTTGGCATCGCCCTTTATGTTAGGGTGCATGCATCGTTGAAGTGTTCGGCATCGCCTTTATGTTATACCGCGCGTGCTTCGCTGTAGTGTTTGACATCATTCTTTATGTTATGGCAAACGCATCTGGCGTCGATGCCTATGTTATGGTTTTTGACAACTACATCTTAAACGGTTCGGGTATTACGGCCAACTATGCTTATAAGTTCGCATAGGGCTTAAATGACTATTTGTTAATTTTCCTTGTCTGTGTCGAGCCTATGATATGAATTTGACGAGTACATCTTAAACAGTTCGGGAAAAACGACCAACTATGCTCATAAGTTCGCAAAGGCCTTAAATGACTATTTGTTAATTTCCCCTGTCTGCACCGATGCCTATGTTATGTATTTGATGCCTACATCTTAAACGGTTCGGGAATTACGGCCGACTATGCTTATAAGTTCGCGTAAGGCCTTAATTACTATATGTTAATTTTCCTTGTTGGTGTTGATGCCTACGCTATGAATTTGACGATTACATCTTAAACGGTTCGGGAATTATGGCCAACTATGCTTATAAGTTCGGATAGGGCTTAACTGACTATTTTTAGTTTACATTGTATTTGGNGGATAGGGCTTAACTGACTATTTTTAGTTTACATTGTATTTGGGAAGAGACTGTGATAACCCTCCCAGCTTGGAATACCAGGGGGTGAAGTTTAACATGTCCTCTATCCGCCGCATCACCACGGCACCCTCTGAATGCAAGAGCATGAAGTATGGTTGGGGGCCAATATGAGAATACTCCTCGACTCCTTAACCCCTCATTGCCAAAAAATGAGTCATTTAGCTACATTGTGGGATCATTGAAACCAATAATATTTTGAGGGAAATTAAGGAAATTTCAAGGGAAAAAGGGACATTTTTGGGGAAAAGGGTCATTTAGATGGAAATTAGGTAAATTTCGAGGGAAAACTGGAAAAAATTGGTGGCTCCCCGATTCCTGGCAGGCACCAGGTGTTTTAGAACCGCCATTTTCTAGCTACTGAATTGCAAAATGTACTGGGAAATGAAAACCAGTTGGCAGATGTTCTCACAAGGTNTGATGCCTACGCTATGAATTTGACGATTACATCTTAAACGGTTCGGGAATTATGGCCAACTATGCTTATAAGTTCGCATAGGGCTTAACTGACTATTTTTAGTTTACATTGTATTTGGGAAGAGACTGTGATAACCCTCCCAGCTTGGAACACCAGGGGGTGAAGTTTAACATGTCCTCTATCCGCCGCATCACCACGGCACCCTCTGAATGCAAGAGCATGAAGTATGGTTGGGGGCCAATATGAGAATACTCCTCGACTCCCTAACCCCTCATTGCCAAAAAATGAGTCATTTAGCTACATTGTGGGATCATTGAAACCAATAATATTTTGAGGGAAATTAAGGAAATTTCAAGGGAAAAAGGGACATTTTTGGGGAAAAGGGTCATTTAGAGGGAAATTAGGTAAATTTCGAGGGAAAACTGGAAAAATTGGTGGCTCCCCGATTCCTGGCAGGCACCAGGTGTTTTAGTACCGCCATTTTCTAGCTACTGAATTGCAAAATGTACTGGGAAATGAAAACCAGTTGGCAGATGTTCTCACAAGGTNTACCGCCATTTTCTAGCTACTGAATTGCAAAATGTACTGGGAAATGAAAACCAGTTGGCAGATGTTCTCACAAGGTCACCTGAGGACCCAATAGCATGCGACCAGTAGGAGTGGGAAGCCATTCTAACCCTCTATCCTCTAACCACGCTACTGTGGATTCCAGAAGCATTACATGTGCAAAACTCACAGTTACTCTCCCGAGGCCCACCTTAACCCAAACCCAAGTTTACACCTTGGTGATAAAGGCGGAACAGACTTTCGCAGTAAAACAGAAATTGGTAGAGACATGCACAGTAAAAACTACAGAGCAATGGCGAGTGATAGATGCCCAGGTTGTAAAAGTCATTTGGCCCACTTGTGCAAATTTTCATGTACATGGGTGGACCACATACGGTTTATATAATCACTAAGCAAATAGTCAACCACTGAAATGCACCCACAGATGCTTGAGGCCCACATAATGCTTCTTGCAGTTAGCCATATCTGGGCCACTGTTCAGATAGCATCCATATAGCAAAATACAATTTGCCAACAAGTGGCCTGCTTCTGCATTACCAACTGTACCCCACCTGTGTCAGCACCATCATTGGGCAATTTATGTGGCAGCAGTGGCCTACTGACTTTCTGCTTCTGGCCTGCTGTAAGTAAATCACACGTCGTCAGCCAACTGTTGGCGAGCATTTTGCGGACCAGCTATTGGCCACTTGTGGACCACATAGAAGCGGCTTGTCGTGCATTTTCAAGGCCAATGGCGAGTTAGATTCCAGATTCTTTGGAAGAACCTGGAATCAAACTCACAAACCTTTCGTTCAAAGCCAGCAACTACTCTACCGTGTATTAATGTAAAACCTTTTAAGTAAATCTGAATACTTTTACACTACAAGTAGTATTATTAGCTTTGCTATTGACACAATAAATGTAAGTATCACAAGATAATACTGGTATTTCTGTATTTTGTTTAAAATACTAGTATTATAGTTTCGGGCCACTTTCAAGTAGAATTTAAAATGCAAAATAACGAACTTTTTATGTGTTATGGTTTGCAGGTTTCTAGTCTAAAAATTATTTTTTCCAATTACTTGCCATGTCACATGATAATTGTACTTCATATATGCATGAAACAAAATAATTAAAGGAATTCAGATATGTAATTTGCTACTGGACAACCACATATAGTCGGCATGCCATAAATGGCTTATAAGCTTGCTGATAATGTTTCTGCAGTAATAAGGAACAGTCGGCATACAACAAATGGGATGTAAGTATGCTGNCTTATAAGCTTGCTGATAATGTTTCTGCAGTAATAAGGAACAGTCGGCATACAACAAATGGGATGTAAGTATGCTGCTATTACGTCCACAGCAGTAAGCAACAGTTGGCATGCCATACATGGCCCATTATCATGCTACTAATACATCCGCGGCAGTAACAGGTGCCATGCCATGAGTGGACCACAAGTTTGCTGCTTGTATGTCTNTCATGCTACTAATACATCCGCGGCAGTAACAGGTGCCATGCCATGAGTGGACCACAAGTTTGCTGCTTGTATGTCTCCAGAAGTAAACAACAGTTAGCATGCCATAAGAGACCCATTAGCATGCTACTAATACATCCGTGGCAGTAAGTAACAGTTGGTATGCCATGAGTGGCTCACAAGTTTGCTGCTTGTATGTCCCCAGCAGTAAACAACAGTTGGCATGCCACAAATGGCCCTTAAACATGCTGCTAATAATTCCCCAGCAGTGAGTAGCAGTTAGCATTACGTTTACCATCCACTTGTGGGGCGTCTGTTTAAATATAACAATCATTGTTAGAGCATTAGCCCATATTATGATTATTTAAAAAATATATACTGTCAATTTTGCTTGTA
Source organism: Clitarchus hookeri (assembly GCA_002778355.1). Taxonomy (NCBI): domain Eukaryota; kingdom Metazoa; phylum Arthropoda; class Insecta; order Phasmatodea; family Phasmatidae; genus Clitarchus; species Clitarchus hookeri. The sequence continues at coordinate 1,015,892 of NQII01000280.1, read as the reverse complement.
TGACCTGATTGTCTACCATATAAGAAATGCTGACAGTGATAAAAGCGAATGCTTGCCACCACTGCCAACAGTTGACCAACTATAAACTGATTGATTTTGCTACTTGGGTGGCCACCAGAATTGTACACAAATCCCAACAGTGAACATTGGACCACATATGTGCCACGTGCCACCAGGGAAACAGTGTCACAGTTTGCACAAAATACTAAATTGACAGGGCACCATGGTGTCATCCAAACACAACAAAATGCCCAAAAACTTCTCAACNGTTTGCACAAAATACTAAATTGACAGGGCACCATGGTGTCATCCAAACACAACAAAATGCCCAAAAACTTCTCAACCAGCCAGAATAATCCTATAATACCTAACAATAAATATGTGTGCCTGTGTATGCAAATTTATAAAAATGAGCCAAATAGGCAGTATGCTACAATAAGTCTCATGCATACAACCTGAACAATTCGAGATGGTTGCCTTGGACCTAATGGCCCCTTACCCATGAACTGCGAATGGGAAGAGGGAAGTTCCTTCTTGTGGTGACAGATCTGTTTTCAAGATAGGTTGATGCCTACCCTATCTCTAGTGCGCATGCTAATAACATAGCAAAAGTACTCGAAATCGAATTTTCCCTTTGCTTTGGATGTTCTCATGTGCTACTGTTGGATAATGGTACACAGTTCAATGGTGAAAGTGGACTGAGTGTTGTACAAAATGGGGAGTACTGCATAACACTACATCAATCTACCATTCATGTGAAAATCCTACAGAGATTGAAGGAATCAAGAGCTGAAACCTTAGTTGAGATTACACATGGGTTGCAATCATGCATCATGGGCCAAACAACTTCCAGCTACCCTCTTCACAATTCGCAGAGGAATGAATATCGCCACCGGCAAAACCCTTGCAGAGCTTCCTTAAGATCACCAGCTCTCCCTCCCTGGAGAAATCGCTTATGGGCCGAGGTAGTGCACGACAGACCCAGAGAACAACAAAGATTGCCAGCAGCAGAGTGGTTGTGTGTTACAGCAGGTGCGCGACAACTAGCAGCTGTATGATCTGCAGTGGCTGCCTGCCACCATTTACCTACCAGTCGCACTACAACCAGGTCAGTTGGTATATGTCAAGGTTTATCAGCTCTCCACCCAGGCCAAGAACTTCTTCAATGGCCTCGCTACAAAATAAGGTGGGCCTCACAAAATATTGAGCCGACTGGGAACGAAAACATATCTGGTCCATGTGGGGGGAAGATGTTGTGCCCTAGTGTACCACGACTGTCTGCGCAGTGATGCCACTCACACAGGTGCTGTGACAGCAGAGGCTCCTGAGTCACCACCCAGTGCCAATGCATCAACATCTTCTCCACAACAACCATCATGCTACTAAGTTGCCTCTGTGCCTGAGTCCACGACCTGCAGTAGCCCTTAAAGCCTGCTCCAGCCTGCGATGCCCAGAATTCCAATGCCCCCATGGCATGCAGACAACAGATTATCTGCAGGCATGACTGATGCCCCTGATGCCCTTGCTTACCAGCAAGCTGCGCCAGCACCAGTGATGCCCAACCACAATGATGCTGCCCAAGGCATGCGATTATGGTCTTCAGGTGGGACCATAAACCTGATGGTGCTATCCCTGCACAGCAATGCCATGATGCCATAGGGACATCCAGCATCCACTTCAGTGAGTGAGGCCTCCACAGATCCAGCATTGTACATGGATGTGTGGTGTGTTGGGGATGCCCAACCATCCCACACTGCATCTCATGTGGTCATGCCACAGGCCTCACTTTGCATACAGCAGCAGCGATAAGACTGAGATGGAGGAAGGCTCCTCACCACTCTGTTACTCCAAGAGTCTGCATCGCCCATCCCATGCATCCTGCACTGCTTGCAGAGGGCATTCTCCTTCCTCAGCAGCTGCTCCAGACCCACATCAGCAGAGCAGCCACACTCCTACTACCATCAATTCTCACCTCAGACCCCTACTACCTGCGGCCTCAGCGAGGGCCACATCGACAACCCTTCTGCTGCCACTAGCCGAGCAGTGGGAGCAATCAGCTGAGGCAGAAGAAGGGAAACCAAAAGCAGGATATAATCTGTGCTTCTTCCCTCCTCCTTTAGTGCATTCATCAAGCCACCACTGCGCAGCCATGACATGCTTTCTACTGGGGACTCGCCATGCACCCAACAAGTGGCTGCTGTCCTTGCCGACTCCACAGCCAACATAGCATGTTGGTAGTACACCCTGCTGGCATACTCCTATGATACGAAAAGAGTCAATTGTCCATCCCACCTTCATGTCCTCAAAAGTATTGATATCTATGTTCTGGGACATAATTCATGGGCAGGATTCAGGATTCTTCCACCATCTTGGATAATGGCACAGCCACCATATTTTATTCTACCATCTGGTTTTCCTGACCTTGACCTTTGCTGGCCATCTAGTTTGTATCTGCAATCTTGTTTCCACACACCATCTTGTTTACGATTGCCATCTTATTTCTGCACCATCTTGTTTCCATCCACCATATTGTTTCTGGCTGCCATTTTGGTTTCGCCTGCTATCTTGTTTCCATCCACCATCTTGTTTCTGCCCAGTATTTTGTTTCTGCCTGCCATCTTATTTCCTAATTACTCACCTTTGTTCGACCCTGCCATCTTGTTTCCACTTGTCCTTTGCTCAGCTGCCACCTGCTAGGGGCGCTGGTGTCGCTCTCGCTCAGCTGCCATGTTGGTTCTGGAGTTGACCACTAGGCCCATTAAATTTTCGCAGAGCTCAAAATATAGTTTGGAGTAGGGCGGGATCGAACTGCCGGATACTGTGTCGCCAACATGGCGGATGCCTTAGACCACTCGGCCACCGAGATAGGTAGGGAAGTGAGGTTTTTAATGTGGTTTATGCATTTCGACACTCCTCACCACCCACCCACAAAATTATAAAAAATCGCAAACAATAAAAACAATAATTTAAAAAATCGAGGAACATATCATGTTAAGCTCACACTCACACCACAACCCTCATCCATCCCTTTCCCCACCACAACCAAAACCTACCCAAGTATAAAAATCGGAAAAAATATTTTTAATTCGAGGAAATATAATGCAACCCCACCCTACACCTAAACAAACCCTAACCAACAAACACCCAACCCCCTTTCTAACCATCCCATTAAAAAATTCTAAAAAATAGTTATATCATTCGAGGGACATATAATGTAACTCCACCCTACACCTCCTATCATGTCCAAGTGTTCGCTACAGACATCCAATATGTCCCTGATTTGGTTCCGAATATCAGTTTTCGTGACGAGGCGAGAAATCTATGTAGCGAATGTACATAACATATATCCTTCCAGGTTTTTCAGTTTCTCTTCATTTTGGGGATATACCACATTCAATCTGTCCGTAATTTGCATTTTAACACTCGTAACAAGCTCGTCCATAGCCATAATATCGCAGACGATCTCGGTGTTCACACACTCCATCTTCGTTCCGAGCTCGGACAGGTAGTTCCGAAAGAATGTGTTTTGTTCGGTCAACATACTGCGAAATTCCGAGATGAAGCTGTAACCAGTTTTGAGGAAGAAATGTTTAGTGACCACTTCCTCAGATCGTTCGGGTTCGCCAACATTTCGAATTATTTTTCTACGTGCATCACAAGTTCCATCGTTTCTTGGTATGAGACAACCTCGATATTCGTCTTTGTCAAGATGCAGTTTGAGGCTACTTTGCCCGAATTTCTATGTGCTGTAACTCATTCTCGATGGTCGACGATTAACTGATCGAATCCCTGTGGGTACCTCCCATTATATAGGGGCCAGGCATTCGTGACCGTCAAAGATCCATACTTGTATTTCCAGCATAAGGCACACAGACTGATGAAATATGATAACATCATATCCTTATAATGTGGTCGTCGTACACATGTCGCAAATTCATAACGCCCATGCGAAACAACACCAACATGTTTGCATTATCACAGAGCAGCTGTTTGGGTATGCACAAATAAGTCTGGCTGAGGTACACGCAGTCCCTTTGCATGCTGTCCCATGCTAAAGTAATCCTGTGTATGCTTTGTTTCTCGCAGGCAATGTCATCAAAGACAAATATCGAATTTGGTAGTGCTTCACTCGGCGGCTCAAAGGCTTCATTGTCGCTGCAAGGAAAAAAACCCACACCATCTACGGCTGGCAGTAATTGCATTAGTCACTGGTATTTTGATTGCTTGAGTGATTTTGAATATAGGTACACGTTCTCGAACCGAAGACCGTTCTCTTCTTCCAGCAGGCTCAATAGGACACATGTCTTGCCACAATTTGATGGGCCCTCATTGATTCACCTCACTGTATTTGGAAATAGGCTTCCATGTCGTGAATCGTGGGAGACAGCTTAATTTTCAGCAGTAATGAGTATTGGTGGAGTAACATCTTGCTTGATAATATTTATGTTGCCACTACTTTCTTGTGATGCATGTGGTGCTGAATGTGGAGCATGTGAAATTATTGTGGAACGATTGTGGAGCATGTGGAGCAATTTTGGGGCATGTGGTGATGATTATGGTGTGTGTGTTGCTGACTGTGGTGCATGTGGAGCGATTGTGGAGTGGCTGTAGAGCATCCGGAGATTGCAATTTATGAGATGACTGTATTTGCACAAAACCAGTGCTGCAAATTTTAGAATGTCTCTTTAAAGCATCACTCCGAGTAAACTGTCGTTGACAAAGTTTGCACTGAAACATTGTACTTGTAGTTGCTTCATGTCCGCGCAAATTCCGCAAAGCTGTAAACACATTACCGCAGAAATAGCAAACAAGATGCATAATTAGCACTTTATGTTCGTAATGTTCCAAGTCTAGAATAAAACTGAAACCAATAGAATAAAATAAGCTAATAGTAAGTATTTTGGTTAGTTCACTGCTATGTCTCTAAGAGGCAAGACCATAGATGGAAGCGGGATCGTCGATACACTGATCAACAATCGATGGTTTGAGCTGCTCATTCCTGGATACAAATTCTACAGGCCAGGAACGAAGATAGCTGAAAGGCTGTCTTACAGCGACACGGGCATGAACGCCATGGACGAGGCGTGCAAGTAACATGATATTGCATATTCCCAACACAAGGTTCTACAAGCTCGGCACCAAGATGACAAGATACTCGCACACAGCGCTGACGAGATAAGAAAATCGTCAGATACTAGACTAGTAGAAAAATAGCAGTGTGGGGCATTTCCAATTATATGACGGCCAAGGTGAAGATGGGCATGGGTGCAAAGAGCAAACAGAATATACAAGTAAAACGAAAAGTGATGACAAAGGGAAGAAAAGATTGCAAGACCAAGAAAACGTCAACTGGTGGATTTTTTCCTCTACTTTTGCCTGCACTCGGGGCCCTTGGAGGCCTAATCAGAGCCACGAACGGTATCGTCCAAGCCGTCAACACAGCATCGAACGAACAGAAGCAGTTGTCCGAGGCCCAAAGGCAAGATGCAAATATAAAAGCTATCGCTATGAATAAAAAAACGGCAAAGGACTTTACATACGACGGCCCTACCTAGGAGGAGGTGCAAGAAAGAATAAGTGTCGCAGCAGGAAGATGTGCTAATGAAATCTCTACCGAAACACTCTCTCACTAATGTGGATTTAGAACCGTTTGCACACGAAGTGAAGATACCTAATTTTCGGATAGTGTTCATGCGAGATGTTTTGCCCTAAAAACCATAATGTAACGAATTTGCTGTAATCAACCTGGACACAATTGAAGGGTCCAGTACACACTGGGTTACTTATGCCAAATGTGGCTACCGTGAATTATACTACGACTGTTTTGGAAATTTGCATCTTCCACCTGAACTGCAGCAGTTCCTGAAAAATTGCAAACTTACTTACAACTATGAGATGGAGCATATGCCGAACATGTGGAAATGCGGGCACTTGTGTCATCGCTTCCTTGTTCGTTCGCCATACATCGACAGGTAACCATCAGTCATGTCAATAATGCTCACCTTAACAGTTCGCAACTCCGAGTTGCATGCTGTACACTTTTCTCCACTCGACCTGGAAGGGGAATGGTGCATAGGTTTGGTTGGTATTTAAACCTACAATTCGATACCGAAGATTGGTGAAAAAAACTGCAAGATGTATCTCGTGAAAAGCGGTAATGTCTCCCGCTAGGTAACATTGCCCGATAGCTCATACAAACTAGACGACATTGCATGGTATATCGAAGATTTACTGTCTCCCGATACACAGTATGAAATAATTGGAAATTCCAATACTCTAAAGAGTGTCATCGGATGCAATGAAGATATAGACTTTTAGAAACCGGATTCCATCGGAACGATGCTGGGGTCCGAGCCACGCATGTACGAAGCCAGCAAAACTAACGAATCGTCGCGATTGTAAACATCTTGCCTGTTAATGTTATACGAATAAACTGAAATTTGGAGAGTGGTAAATATCTAAACGGTAGGTCGAGCAAAACGCTGCACGAGTTTTCGCCGATGGTCCCACCAGGTTTTTAACTGGTTGTAGCATCACAAAGCATCATTTACATTCCGGTCGTTGCGAAGAGAACACACGAGGTGGCAGTGACGATCGTTGACCAGCGCGGAGAGCTGCTGAACTTTCGAAACTAAGAAATCACACCAAGCTTGCATTTCATAAGATGGTAATAAGATTTATAGCGACCAGGAGTAATAAAATAATGCACCACATCAAACCAGCGATCAGTACACCAGTACACTGCAGGTCACCAAGGTATTAACACATGCTAACGATATTTTCCTTCGTAGTCTTGGTTTCGAGGTCGGTTGCTATAGAAAATTACAATAACAGCGATGAGCTGATCATTTTTAAAGACAGCATCACGAAAGTGGAACTTCATACATACCAGCCATTCCTGATCGCACCATACATGTTACCATCGAAAGTTCGGATAGCAGTCCAACACCTAGATATCTGCACTCTTCCCTGTCAGTCATTTCTATGATTCAGGGGCACAGTGATGAAAAAAATATGGATCCAACCCGGCATCGACGAAAATAACAAGCAATGGTATTCTCCACCTTATCGATCTCATCAAGTATTTGCTCAACATTGTCGAGGTAGACCAGACGAAAAATGTTGGAATAACGACCGCTATAAAGAATTGCATGTCGCCCATGCCGAACGTGCTGTCTGCAGCTAATATGGTTAGCTGGGGGACAGAAGATGACTACAGTGTTCCTATATACCCTGGAGGGAAGTTCGAGGTCCGCATTCCTCTAGCGATGTTACTGGGATTCGCTGAAGACTACAAACTAATTAGCATCATTCGAAGGAGGAATTGGTACTGCTCCTAGCCAATATGCACACAGATGTAATCATGGGTACGGGAGAAAACCTGGAGACTGTGGAACTGAAGTTACAGTCTATCAAATGGATGCTGCCTCATGTTCTGCTGAGTACTACCGAACACATCAAGATGCTGAAGAATGTGGAAGTTTGTCAAAAACATCGATGTGGTTTTCAGGTCGTGGAGTCTCGAGATCTACTCCAGATTGCCCGCAAGCCAGCACATTAACTGGATGGCGAAGTACAGCTTTGCCAGCGAGAAAACCCGAACATCAATGTTGGGCTACAGACCAGAAGACAGCACAATGTGAGAGTGAGCCATTTGCAGTTCGACACATGTCCAATATAAAATGTTAATATATATTTGAATAGTGAAAGCTATCTGTACTTGGACATGAACATGAACTTTGAAAATGGTCAGTACCTGCTGGCATATCAAATGTACACTCAATTCTGAAATGCATATTATGGGCGCGCCCAATTGTCGATACTGAACCCAGATACCTTCAAGAGTTTGGTCCCGATCATGGTGTTTGATGTGAGTAAGCAGGACGAGCGAATATGTTTGAATGTAATCGACTGAAGGATCGAATTCACTACGCATAGAAATTTCCTCCACACAGATATGCTTTCTGCCTGATACTTCTCCACCAACTCGCATCGTACAATTGTCGAGGTAAAGTCGATAATATACTTTCGTGAATGCTGCAGAGGATATAAATACGATGGGCATTATGCTATATCTTTTTAGTCGTCTGCGAGCATAGGCAGCAACAGTATGTACTGTAATCTACAAGGCTGCCAGAGGCAGAGCGGCTATATGTTCAAGGAGAGTTCTGTGTCCTACGACAACGATGGAAAAACGCGCACGTGCTCCTTCTGCCGCCCACCCCTTATTCTGGAAATTGTTGGATGAGAAAAGTAAGAAGACTAACGACTGTCTGACCAAATACTACCACAAACTGTATTGGGACGAATGTAAGATTCCGTATCACCAAGTGGGAAATGTGCTGCGCGACTTGTTGATACAGTATCTGCAAGGATTGGTTTACATGGCTGGGCCTGAACAGAAAAAATGCCCGAGCGACTTGTGCAAAAACGAAGTTGAAATCATCGATGTGCAGTTTGAGTNGCTGGGCCTGAACAGAAAAAATGCCCGAGCGACTTGTGCAAAAACGAAGTTGAAATCATCGATGTGCAGTTTGAGTGCAAGTGTCCTTCGCTGCGCAAGCTGACGAAACTTCTCGACGACCAGCAGTGACACGTCTGCGACAGGTCAGAAATTGCCTGGACACACACGTGGAGGAACGCACAGCTGCTGCGGAAATGGTGTACCTCATCCTTTGACCATGAATCTGCCACCTACGACTAGACAAGAAGTCATTACGAAGTTGGTTCCGAAGAACATTTTGTTTTTAACATGAACTGAGACTAAATAATATTTTATCTTATGTCACTAATGTATTTATCTGTAAAAAAAAAATTTGTGTGTGTATAAAACCATTTAATTTATTTTTTACCCTTACTCATTAGACTGATGTAGTTTGAATTCGCACAGAGGGACCTGGGAATTTACATATGCCTTCGGATTGAAACAGGCAGTGTATTAGATTTTAGGATGAGGGAGTGGAGTTTCAAAGGGAAAAAGAGAAGGGAAGAGGGATGCAATCGGTATAAATAACGGCACTCTGTGAGGGATCTCCAGTTTGTCTAAGGAAGAGTTTGGATCACCTCATTTTGCTTTTACAGGCGACGACATATTTTGCATATGTGATTACTTCGGACATTCAGAGCTAATGGTATCTATGGCAGTGCCATCTACTTCTTTGGGAGTAGTACCAGCAGTGCCATCGACTTCTTCGAATGGCATGCCTATAGTAGCATCGCCATCGACCTCTTCGGATGGGCTGCCTACATTAGCACCTCTGTCATCTGCTACGGGCATGGTACCAATGCCACCATCGACTTCTTCGTGTGTGGTACTGGCAGTGCGATCGATTTCTTTCTCTTAAGTCATATCATCTACCTCTTCGGCTGAGACACCTATGTATCTACCGGAATGTCCAGGGTATTTGGGGATGTTTGACACTGGGACTGCAGAAGTTTCATGCAGTTCTTCAGCTGTGACAACTGCATCACCAACTGGACCATTGAAATTTGTTCCAGAAACAACTATATGGACAACTACCTCTGCTGAACCATTCCAAAGTTATAAGTGTGGCTTTTGTGAAAATACCTTTGTTTGTAGCAGCAAAGCCCAACGATATGAGAAACATTGCTATACAAAGAGCCCCACCCAAATAAAGTACACATGTTCGAAGTGTGGGGTGTCGATTTCATGGTAGGATAGTCTAAGCTTGCATATGAATTAGTGCAAGGGGCTTCCCCCATGCAAAATAGAGAATAAACCTTCACAGTTATCGACATATGTTGACCTTCTAGACCTAATCGAACACAAACATGCAGTAAGTAATAAATCCCCACAACTTTGAAAAACAATATTTCAAGTGATCAGTGTTGACTGGATTTGTTAAGTCCTCACATCCGCAGCATGTGAACAAGAGGTATGTCGAGGTGGAAGAAAAGTTTGAATTTAGCAGACTGGATTTTCCGACTCCTCTACAGCAAATAAGGGTCTTTAAGAACAAGAACCCTGGCGTGTAAGTATATGTGTACTCGCTGAATGCTAGGGGAAATGTGGTGCCAACATGTGTGACTAAGAACAAGAAACCTGAACATATTGATCTTCTGATGGTGAAGGACGAAACTAAAAATATTTCACATATATATTACATAAAAAACGACTGGTTATGTCGTAGATTACTTCGCATGGCTACAAAGTTCATATCTGCAAACCGTGTTTAAAGCATCATACTGATTACCCATGGAAATCAGGACTCACTGAGATACAGTGCCTTTCAATACACATAACCAAGTGGAAAAGATAAATTTTCAGATGTGCTTATGTGTCTCCTCATGTTGTACATTATCAAATAAAATGAGTTTTTTAATATGTTGTGTTTTATTTATTAAAAAACTGCATTTATATTAAAAATTTAAATAAAATATATTTATGTTGAAAATAATACAAAAGAATAAAATATGTCAATTTATATACTTTGCAGGGAGTATCGTCACAATACGGTACAGGCCGATAGCACTCTTGCCGACAGTAAATTATCTCTGGCTGCTCATACTCGAAACATGAGATACACAAACACTATCTAGTGTTCAATACTATAAAAAAATGTGTTAAAGGTGTAATTTAGTGGCCATTGGGCAGATACAATTGATTGGTATGGGTGATGGGATAATTTGTTACATATGGCCAATATTTAATTTGGTGATAGGAGGCTGGTGGTTGGGTGCGGGGGTGTTATCAGTTAGGGTTGTGGAGTTGTAGGGTGGGGTTACATTATATGTTCCTCGATTTTAAGAATAATTTTTTCGATTTTTTTTTTTTTTTNATTGAGTGGGTTGTCATGAGGAATTGGGAGGGAGGGGGGTTGTGGTGTAAGTGTGGGCTTATTGTTATATGCTCCTTTATTATTAAAATTATTGTTTTTATTGTTTGCGATTTTTTATAATTTTGTGGGTGGGTGTTGAGGAGTGTTGCAATGCATAAACGACATATAAAACCTTACTTCCCTACCTGTCTCGGTGACAGAGTGGTCTAAGGTGTCCACCATGTTGGCGACCCAATATCTGGCAGTTCGATCCCCGCCCTAATCCAGACTATATTTAGAGCTCTACGACAATTAAATTGCAGCATTCCTACCAGTCAACTCCAGAACCAACATGGCGGCCAAGAGAGAGCGACACCAGCACCCCTAGCAGGCGGCAGCTGAACAGACAAGTGGAAACAAGATGGTGGGGTCGAACGAATGTGAGTAATTGGGAAAAAAATATGGCAGGCAGAAACAACATGGTGGGGCAGAAACAGGATGATGTACAGAATCAATATAATAGGCGAAATCTAAATGGCGGCCGGAAACAAGATGGCAGACGAAACCAGATATCCAGCAAAGGTCAAGATCAAGGACACAAGATGGCAGATTCCAATATCGTGGACGAATCCTGAATCCTAATCATGAATCATCTTCCAGAATATAGATAACTATACTACTGCCATCCAATGTTTATTTTTGAGGGTCAGCTGACTACGTCCAGAAAATTCCCCAGTTATAATACCGCTGGGAAAATGAACGCAGCATTGGGGGCGCAATGGTTCCTGAAATCCAATTACCCCTCGTGTGCCCACTTCATATAGTGTTCCCAACCTCATGTGTGTATTATGTGAGAAGTGCAAGTGCCAGTGAAATTGCAAGTATGTGCCAAATATAATCTAATATATTGAGCTACTGCACAATAGTGCATAACATCAGTTAAAATAAAGTTAGCTTTGTTTTAACAGGCATCGAGCATGGCTAGCTCACATCCTTTNTGTAACAGGCATCGAGCATGGCTAGCTCACATCCTTTCTCAAGAGAAGTGGACTCACAAGTAACAAACCACACCTATTCCATACGTAAAATTTCAAAGCTCGAGGCGTAAATATTTCTGAAAATAATTTTTAAAATTTATAGTGCTAATGTGCATAATGGACAATTAAACAACGGACANAGGCGTAAATATTTCTGAAAATAATTTTTAAAATTTATAGTGCTAATGTGCATAATGGACAATTAAACAACGGACAACTCCCATTTACATTATAAAAAACATTGCTATAATTTTATCCTGTCAACGTATAAGTATTTTTTTAATTGCCGATTTGATATTTCAGTGTAGGAGTTTAAGGAATTCATTTATTAATATCTAAGGCTGTGAAAGTTAGAGTATAGTGAAGGTAAACAAAAACGCGAACAACTGATCCAAGCAAGTTCCTAGCATTACTTTTATCTTTCCTCGTAATTATATTGCTGTTTGCCGGGAATTAATGTTAAATCACCTCGTAAACCAATACGAGCCTACACTTTATAAAAAATTTCTTCCCAAGCCATGAGAATTGCAGCGACAAGAAATCAGCTGTTTATCAATACAAGAATATACAACCAAATCAGTTCTCATACTTTTAATAGCTAATGTAGCCATCCTGACTTGAGCTTTCCATGGTTTCCCGAACTCACTCCAGGCAATTTTGGGGTGAGTTATTAATAGAGACAATAACCAATTCCTTCCCTGAATTCCCTTAATTGTATTCTTGGTGTACCATTCTCTAATGAACCTTCTGTCGACAAAAAGTTAAGATAAATAAATCATTGGGTTAGTTTGAAATTCTAATTCTGAGGGTAACTAGTTGGACAAAAGTTTATAAATTAAATATTGATGATGAATCACAAGTATTTAAAATAAATTGTGCTTCGTAGAACAGCGAGTACTCTAGACACTACATCACAATGGTCTCCATCAACTTAATAAGGAAGGAGTTGAGAGGTTTAGGTAGTTTGTAACAACCAAGGTGTTGAGAGTCAATGAGGGTGCGATATGGTGGATGTGGAGCAGCACTGAAATGCAAGGATAGGGAAAACAGGAAAATCTTGAGAAAACATACCAGCCAGCAGCATCATTCAGCACGATTATATGATATGTGAAAATCTGTGAGTAACCTCACAGGTAAACAAACATGGATCACATTGGTGGAAGGCAAACGTCCTACCACTACTCCCTTAGAAAGGGAGGCGAGGCACTGTTTGAGGACTTATGTTTTCCCCAACTCATTTCTTCAATTATATTAAAGTAAAGTCAATTACAAAGTTAAATTAAAAAATTATTGTAATAATTAAAATAATGCTCTACCAGCTTATCATATATCTGATTTCTGAATGGCAGGGAAAGTATTTTGCACATCTGCATCTCGTTATTTTAAAATTATACTTACATATTTATTTCTTAGGTACCAGTACACACTGGAAGTTGTCAAATATTATTAATATGTTGCAATGTACCTGCGTACATGTATACATGCTTCATTAAGAGATGGTAAATACAGACAAAAATACAGAAAAGAAAATTAAATTGAAGACAATTATAGAGAAGTCATGTATTCTTGGAAGTGGGATTTCAAATATTTCTCAGTAGACCTACTCATTTTTAAAACATTGATAAGTACTTTGACATCTAATGATAAGATTTACAATCGTGAAATCATCATATCCTGCAGTTTCGACTATTCGCCAGGTCTGCAATAGTAACACATAAAACAAATAATAAATTGTTATTGATATACACTGTTGTAGCAGAGTTTATGTTTCAGAAAACTAGAATTACACATACAAACACACATCACACAAAACAAAACATGAACAGTTGTCATCAGGTACATGAACACATAGAATTCTACAGAAGGGATCATTTAGTTGCAAGAAGACCACTGTGTTAATCTGTTTTGTTTTGTCCTTCATTAGTTATTTGTTTTCTTAATTTCTCGATTACTCACTGAATCCCTTATATGGAGTTCTGTGTTCTTAGCGTAGGCCTACCCGTTAGGAACTATTCTTGGTTTGTTTTCTGTGTCTGTATGTTCGTATGTGTAATTCTGGTTTCCTGCGACATGAGCTCTGGTTCAACGAAGATGTAAAANTTTTCTGTGTCTGTATGTTCGTATGTGTAATTCTGGTTTCCTGCGACATGAGCTCTGGTTCAACGAAGATGTAAAACACAATTTTTCATTGAATATTTAATTTTCATATATATCTACGAGGGTTATTTGGAAAGTAAGGTCCGATTTCTTATAAAAAATAAACCATCACAGATTTTTCAAAAAACATTTTTTATTTAATTCCTCACATGTTTCTCTATTTTTCTACATAGTTTCCATATTTGTTTAAACATTTGTCATAACGTTCTACAAGCTTTTGTATGCCTAAGTCATAGACGTCTGCCGCCTATGAGGATAACCAGTCTGTAACTGCTTCTTTCACCTCGTCATCTGTCGCGAAGCGCTTGCCTACCTAAAGGCGTTTGCCTTTAGGTAGTGGAACAAGTGAAAATCGCTCGGCGCCAAGTCTAGACTGTACGGTGGGTGGTCAATCTGTTCCCATCCAAAAGATCTGATCAGATTTTGGGTGTGAATGGCAAAATGGGGTCTGGCATTGTCATGCAGCAACAAAACTCCAGACATCAGAAGGCCACCTCGCTTATTTCGCATTGCACGTCGAAGTTTAGTCAGGGTAGCGCAGTAAGCGGCTGCATTGATTGTTGTCCCTTGCTGCATAAACCCGACTAACACGACTCCATGTCTATCCCAAAACACGGTTGCCATAAACTTGCGTGTTGAGATTGTCCGCTTGGCCTTGACTGGTGATGTCGGGCGACACCATTCCATTGACTGACATTTAGACTCTGGGGTCATGTGAGAAACCCACGTATCGTCCCCTGTGACAATCTTCTCTAAAAATTGATCGCCTTCCTTATGATATCGGTCCAAAACACCAAGAGCACAAGCCATTATTTTAATTTGGTGTTCCTCAGTAAGCAGTCTGGGAACCCAACGTGCACACAATTTCTGAAATTGCAAATTTTCAGAGACAATTTTGTGCAAAGTTGTTCTACCCACATTCGGAAATTCCAATGCTAAAGTTGAAATTGTGAATCGCCGGTCTTCGCGCATCTTTTCGTCCACGGCCTTGACCAAATCTTCTGTGATCACTGATGGTCGGCCTGATCGCGGTTCATCATGGACATTTTCCCGTCTGTCCTGAAAGCTCTCACCCACTTACGCACTTTGCTGTCACTCATCGCACTGGGGCCATACACTTGACTTATCTGTCGATGAACTTGCGCTGCTGAAACGTTCCTTGCTGTCAAAAACAGAATCACTGGCCGTATTTCACAGTCGGCGTGCTGATCAATTGTTTTAACAAATTTTAACTGACACTGTAAGCAGAACGCTGCAACAATACCAATGCAAATGGCGTCGTTTGACGAGGTTCCGTACGGCCCTCAGCCACGCGTACGCGCAATGTATGTTCACGCGACATTCGATTAGCTACGGCGATTCGGATCTTACTTTCCGAATAACCCTCGTCTATCTATTAGAAAGTGTAANGCGCGACATTCGATTAGCTACGGCGATTCGGATCTTACTTTCCGAATAACCCTCGTCTATCTATTAGAAAGTGTAAGAAATTTTAGCTCATAAGAAATGTGTTTACAAGAATAGTATTCCTGATTATTTAGGACTGAGTAAACAAATACTGCAAACCAAAGTAAAGTATCTGGAATCGGTGTTTCGTTAATTAATCATAAAACATAGCAACACTTTATGGTAAGAAAACATATCAAAACTGCGACACCTCGCATGTGTAATGACCCCGTATTTAATAGCCCTCTCAAGGAGACTGTGATTAGTCTTATTTACTTCTTGGAAATGACAGTTACGAACACTGGATTCATCAGCTGGTTCCATAGTTATCCCATTTAAAAGAAGCCATTTTCTTTATATGTGTCACAGCTTGCACTAATAAATTAACTTTTAAAACTACATCAATAAGTGGTCTTCTAGTAGTCCGGGAAAATACATTTTACGTGTCAACTACGAATTTTATAGGTGATGCACATGTCCCGAAAATGAATGTAAACAAACTTGGGTTGAATTATTTGGGGTAAAAACGTTTTTCAAAACACTACGCATTTGCAAAGATGAAAATTAATGCTATCAAGTACTGATTAAATATCTTGTTTCTGACACACGACAGATTTGCTTCTGAAAATGACTTCTACAAACAAAATATACGACTCTGCACAATGCCGTCGGGCAAGGTAATAAGCCTCGCTACTTTTAAACTTAAATAAAAACCTAAACACAGCAGACTAACCTAGATTGGCTTTAGCTCCATTTTCTTTATTTTGACTTACTTTGGAAAACGATAAAATGTACACGTTTGTTGTTTGCTGTAATGATTACAGCTTGCCGCAAAACACGCCACAATCTAAACACAAGGATCAATGAAAGCATATCTGGAAGCAGCAGCATTGTGTGATGTGACACTAATGGTGTATATTTGAAAAATCTTGAAATAATTGGTTAGGAGTCTTAAAATGTCAAACTACGAAATGCTGGGCTATATAAACTCAGACATAGAACATATTTCTTCATAATGATTACAGTCNTTAAAATGTCAAACTACGAAATGCTGGGCTATATAAACTCAGACATAGAACATATTTCTTCATAATGATTACAGTCACTGGTGATATCAACCCTAGCATAGCTTGTTCAACTTCATGACAGGCTACCACAGTGCATGTGACTCGTTTCTTACAACCCAACATTGAGGTGAGTGCCAGAGTTTCTTAATTATATATAAAAATATTTGCAAGGAAAAGAGGGGGAAATATCTTTTCTCAGTTTCAAGGCATCCGATTTCTGGATAATGTAATGCGGCAATATTTGTAATGTAATGGAAACATGCCCTGTACTATACCGCCCTCACGCCCACCTTAGTACTAAACAACACACAAGCAGTGTGTCGTGAACATGGTGGCTATATACAGGGGATGGACAAAATAATATGAACACCTGACATATACACAATATTTATTTATTAATAAGGTGTTGGGCCACCATTTGCTTTTAGAACTGCTGCAATTCTTCGCGGAATAGATTCGTAGAGTGTCTGAATAGTTTCCAACAGAATGTTGTCCACCAATTGCTTAAATAATGTTGGAGATGGAAATCTGCTCCTCACTCTCTGCTCTAAAACTCCCCATAACGGTTCAATTATGTTGAGGTCTGGCCAGGGAAGATGTTTGATGATATTCTAATTCTCCTCAAACCAAGACTGAATCTTTTTGGTTGTGTTTATGGGCGCATTATCATCTTGGAATATGTTTGGCAGCAATATGCTAGTCATAGTAAGAACTTCATCATTGAGGATATCGAGATATTCATTCACAGTAATCAGGCCAGTGATGTGAATGAGAGGACCAGCTGAATACCACGATATAGCCACCCAAATCATAATGGAACCTCCCCCATGCTTGACTGTTGGAAGCAGGCAGTCCCGATCGTAGGCTTCTTTTGGGGTTCTCCATACATAAACCCGGCCGTTTGAAGGAAACAATGTAAACAATGATTCATCAGACCATACCACATTCTTCCAATCATCAAGTGTCCAGGTTTTATGATCGTGGCACCACTTCTTTCGCAGCTTAGTGTTGGCTTCCGTTATAAAGGATTTCGCAATTGCAGCCCTTCCACGAATGTTAGCTTTGTGAAGCTCCCGCCGTACTGTTTTTGTCGAAAAAGTATTACTCAAGTGAGTGTTGAGTTCTGCTGTCACTTTTGCCGCGGTAGTTTTATGTTATCTGACCACAACTCTTTTTAATGTTTGTAGGTCTCTTTCAGTTAACTTTGGGTTTCGTCCACAATTCCTCTTCGCCGATGATGTTTTACCATGTTTTGTGTATGCTGTCATTACCGTGGATACTGTCGCTCGTGAAACGTTAAAAAATTCAGCTGTTTTCGTTACAGACGCTCCCACTAACCGAGCACCGACGATTTGCCCTCTTTCGAAGTCTGAGAGATCACACATTTCACCGATCGCTTGTTTCAACCGTCGCAAAACAAAGCGTATAATACACTGAAATATAACCTACAAGACTTGGCACGTTATCTGTGCAATACATATACGTCGCATTATTTACACGGAAGCAGTGTTGCCAACATGCAACAAAATATACTATATTGCATGGTGTTCATATTATTTTGTTCATCTCCTGTACATTGTGCATGAAAGTCTGTGTAACAGTACGTACAGAGGCGTGATTTACTTTTGCGAAAGTGCTGTAAACATGGACCACCATTACAGCAATGTATAGTACGCAGATATTCACTTTATGTACGGCAAAGCCAACAACAATGGACTGGAGGCTGTATGGCTGAATGCAGAAGTGATTCCCCACAGAAGGCACGCCGGCAGGCGAACATTCATCAGGGTCCATTGACGCCTTAGAGAAAATGGGTTCTTCGCACACCACCAACCACCAGATAGACTGAGTCCCATAGCTTCTGATGTAGTAGAATGTGTTAGAACGTGTAGATGTAAACCCAGGAACTTCGAACAGGAGGGTAGCTATGCAAGAGGAAATAAGTGCAAGCAGTGAATGGCGAATCTTACATCGCCAGTTAATGTACCCATACCATACAAACCCAATGTGTGCAAGGTCTCAAGAACACAGACTTGATTCGCAGATTGAAATTCTGCCAGAAGATACAACACCAGCGAGCCCTAGCCCCCCAGTTTTTAAACAATGTGTTGTTTACAGACGAAGCTGGGTTTACCTGTAACAGCATTTTACATTTTCAAAAATGTCATGTGTGGGCTGCAGTCAATCCTAATGCAGTGAAACAGACACGAAATCAACAAACTTTCTCATTGAAAGTCTGGGTAGGAATACTCAGCGACTGTCTAATTGGACACATTTTCTACCACCGAGGCTAAATGGAGAATGGTACCTGCACTTTCTGCGGGACGATCTTCCAACGTTGCTCGACGATGTGCCATTCCAGTGGATATTGTTTATGCACGATGGTGCACCAGCACATTTCCTTCTATGTGTAAGACGATATCTAAACAGACACTAATGTGACTGTTGGATAGATAGCGACGGTCTTGTACCGTGGCCTCCTAGATGACCGGATTTAAATCCATTGGGTTTTTGTTTATGGGGTTATTCCAAAAACATATTTGACATTACAGCAGACTTTGCCACACCTGCAGAATTGCAGCATCGGATTGTACAGGCTTTCCAGCAAATGAAGAATGACCCTGGATTGCTCGAGCACATTTGCGAATTTTTGCAGAGACGACTAGGCAGCTGGATTAAAGTATATGGTCAGCACTCTGAACACCTAATGTAAACATCTTCAGTTATCATGTTTATACTGCACTGTACCTCGTGTATCCGCAGACATCACTGTCGTTCAACCCTAACCATTCTGTTTGTGTATGTTCATTCACATTTCTGTTGTCCTGAAGTCACAATTATGACTTGAACTGTCTCCTGATGGATAGATTAAATCAAATGGTCACTTTTGTGGACTGCTCTTGTACTAACAGATTTGCTGAAGTGAGCCAAATGACTTGCTACTTGAGATAGTACACCATATCGCCCCATAGCTTGACAGATCAAAACTTCGCACTGTATTTTAACATAATCTTTATAATAATTGAATTCATTCAAAAGGCATTTGCATATTTTTAGTACATATATACATACAGTGCATGCCAGAGTAGTGCAATGTCAACGGTATTGTCACAATTGTTGTGTTGGTTTTTTATTTTTATTATTCATTTTCAGCAGACACCACAATGCCTGATAAAATGCTTATTTATCAATTTAGGTAAATTTTAACATTTATGCTATGCCAAAAATTTACTACAGTAACCAGCAGAACACCCAACAAAATCATTTCCTTGCTTTCTATTTCATATTTGTGGTTTTCTCATTGTAAATTCTGTTGTATTTAATGTGGGAAATGGTCACATTCGGGTGCTTCCTTTTGTTGTTTTTAATGTATNTTCATTGTAAATTCTGTTGTATTTAATGTGGGAAATGGTCACATTCGGGTGCTTCCTTTTGTTGTTTTTAATGTATCTTTGTGGTTTTTGTTGGTTACAAATGAATATTCTCTGTTAGTAACTGTTGTATCCTCAGTGGTTTCTAGTGCTTTCTGTTGTGTTTTAAAGTAATATGGATTGCAAGGAACACTGAACACAGTAATCAAAGCATAGTAGTCATTGTGTTGAGGATATACACTTCGGTCCCCACACTGTGTGGCCTGAACTGCTGATCCTTCCATATAGGACTTCCCGCCAGGTATTTCCAGTTTCTTTTTCATTCATCCCCCTTTCCCGTATGTGATCAGACATAGTTAAATTCCTTAAAATTGTTGTATTTTCTTCTAGGAGTGATCCTTTCCACCTCTTGAAGTGCAATATGTCTCTCTGTAGCATATGTGAACACACAAACATGAACACATACACTAACAAGCGGAAAAAACTGGTACACCTGCCTAATATCGTGTAGGACCCCTGCGATCACGCAGAAGTTCCGCAAGACGATGTGACATGGACTCTACTAATGTCTGAAGGTATACAGAAGGCATTTCACACTATGAATCCTGCAGGGCAGTCCACAAATCCATAGGAGTACGAGGCGGTGGAGATATCTTCTGAACAGTATGTTGCAAGGCATCCCAGTTATGCTCAATAATGTTCATGTCTGGTGATTTAGGTGGCCAATGGAAGTGTCTAAAGTCAGAAGAGTGTTCCTGGAGCCACTCGGTAGCAACTCTCGACGTGTGGGGTGTCGCATTGTCCTGCTGGAATTGTCCACGTCCGTCGGAATGCACAATGGACATGAATGGGTGCAGGTTATTGGACAGGATGCTTACGTATCTGTCACCTGTCAGAGTCATATCTAGACGTATCAAGGGTTCCATTTCACTCCAACTGCACACGCCCCATACCATGACAGAGCCTCCACCATCTTGAACAGTCCCATGTTGACATGTAGGGTCCATGGATTCATGAGGATGTCTCCATACCAGTACACGTCCATCCACCCGATACAATTGGAAACATGACTTATCAGACCAGGCAACGTGTTTCCAGTCATCAGCAGTCCAGTGGCTGTGTTGGAGGGCACAGGCGAGGAGTAAAGCTTTGTGTTGTGCAGTCAACAACGGTACACGAGTGGGCCTTCGGCTCTGAAAGCCCATATCAATTATGGTCCGTTGAATAGTTCGCACACTGGCACTTGTTGATACCCCATCAGTGAAATCTGCGCCAATTTGAGAAATGGTTGCACGTCTGTCACGTTTAATGATTCTAGTCAGTCGTCGTTTGTCCCGTTCGTTCACGATCTTTTTCCGGCCACAGCGATGTCGAAGATTTGATGTTTTACCTGATTTCCGATATTCACGGTACACTCGTGAAATGGTCGTACGCGAAAATCCACATTTTATCGCTACCTCGGAGATGCTATGTCCCATCTCTCGTGCGCCGACTATAACACCACGTTCAAACTCACTTCAATCTTTATAACTTACCATAGTAGCAGCAGTAACCGATCTAGCAACTTTGCCAGACGCTTGTTTTCTTATATAGGCGCTGCTGACCGCATCGCGTTACTCTGATTGGTTCCATACCTCTGTTATTCGCATACGCACGCCTATACCAGTTTTTTTTGGCTCTCCAGTGTACATTCACATGAGGAGAAAGAAAGTGTTTATATCCTTTTTCTATTTATGCTGGAATACATACGAAAATAGACGTTAATAAAGGTAGCATATAATGAAATGGTACGAAGATGATGCCTGTTCGGGCTGTCATTTCCTACTATATTATGGAAATGTAATAATTCCTGCCCGGTATCAGTGCTTGTCAGTATCATAAAATACTATATGTACATCCATTTATTTAAATTTAGAAGTCATGGAAAGAAGGCCAACGTAGTCGGCAAAGTATGTTTTTATTTAGATTCATTAATTTTATACATGTGAATCAACTTTGCCAAACATATTATTCATTTATCTATAAATACCCACTCTGCATTTCCAGTTTTAATTCATTTAAAAATTTAAATAAATTACATTATTGTACAAGCTTTCTCATTGTGTACCAATTACCCTGGCTTTTAATAAAATGTTACAGTACTTTACACAAAGAGTATTTTAAATTAATTGAATAAAAAAATACATTTTTGCAAATAATGAAAATTAATTAATTTTTATTGTTGCAAGAAAAATAATAGGAAAGCAGCGAATATGTTAAATATGTAAACTATGAAAGTCAAAAAATAGCACATATTTATATATATACAGGCAGTCTCACCTAACACTGCGACCTGAAATAATACCAAGATGGAACGAAAATTTGCCAAACTGTTTGCATGTGATTGTTGCCGTGTAAGGGGCTCATAAATTGAGAGGATAGACACACTCCTGTATAGTATGAAAGCACCCCTTTCAACACAAAGTTATATTAATTTAAATTGAACGTACATAGTTTCTCTGCTGCATTATAAACTACGTGAACAATTATGAATAATGGAAGTTATTCATAATGCTTGCTGAGATATAACCGATGTAAGTATCGGTAGACTGCTTCACCACTGTGATGCACATGAACACATAACCTGCAGCTACTGCAGCCACCAAAGAAACAGATGCCTGTCGAGAACCATGAGCGACACACAAAGTACATTCGTAGTTCTGGTCATGTCCACAATCAGATGTACCTACAATGGTATTTTACCATGTGAAACACGGAAGTGCTAACACAAATACTCATGTTCTCGCACATTGTATCGACAGTACTATACAGCAAACTGATTGACCAATATGTACTTATGTACATAACAGAATACACATTGCATTGTAACATTAATTCCACACCTACTCTCTGCCTGATGTAACTTGACAAGATTTTGACAGTTTGACGAAAGTAACGCGAATGTTTAACTTTCGTTTATGTATTCTTTCGCCATCAGCTGGTGTGACAAGTGGTGGCTGTATATTTTACTAACACGCTGTCAGCTAATCCACTTATCATTGTTATGCGAAACAAATTTGAAGTAATTTATTGTCTGACATCTGTCTAAAAAATTCTTAAGTTATAAAAGTAAAAATTGAAAAAAATGTAATATTGTTTTTTTTTTTTTTTTTATTTATTAGAGACAGCTAATTTGGGTTATTTGTGAGACGATAATTGTAGAACTTATCACACTTTGGGCGTTACAGCTAATATGTTAAGATGGGAGATAAAAGTAATTCGGGGAACTTTCTTGACAACACACTTTAATCCGCCAACAACTCATCAACAACGTTTGCAAAGCAGTTATTCTGCTATTACTGAGACTAAACAGTTCGAGTTGGAAATATGTGTCGTGGAATAACATAAGAATTGTTTAAAAACTACCCACGCGCGCCCCACTTTCTTCGTTTTATTAATACAGCATAGTAACAACACGAAAACTACAAAGATATGGGTTTGCAGGAAGAAAAGAACATGTCGTGTAATGGACGTAGGTGTAACAATTACCGCCCAATAGATATTACAAGTAATGAAAATCTCTGTACGAGGAAATACATATGTTACTTTAAAAATTAAACATATCTCGTGGAAAAATAAACAATTGATATGTGTTTGTAAAATTGTTATTTTACACAAGAAAGCTACTTTTTTCTGGCTGGTAGTGTTTCAGGAGCTGGCTATCATGGTGTGGCAGGGCATGTTGTAACAGATGTCATGGCAAGTCATGCTGTGAGCTGAGCGTGTTCATCAACAGATAGCAGCACCTTGGCCTGCCTCTTGATCCAGTCTTTTAAAAGTTCAGTTTTCTCCTATTACTGGCTTGAAACGACACGGGTTAAAAATATATCCCATCAAATTACGTATTTGAAAAATAAGTGAACAATACCTTGCAATATTTCTGTAGTCTTTTGGAATTAATATCAAGCATGTATGGATGGCGGGCGAATGGGGATACGATGCAAACAGAACACCCAATGTTTGAAGTTGCGTTTCATTTGAATACGGACCGTTTTAATGTGCATTTTATTTTGAACACCTCTACAATAATACTTTAGCACGAAGTTTAGTTTGTAACAATAACAACACAGCTGTTTTGTGACCACGTAAATAAAATGTATTAATTAGCCTAGGAACACTTTCTTATCCGCGCATTTTCTGATTGTCTGATATGCGTAGGCAGTGCTGTCAGAATTGCCACCATAAATATTAATTTCCATTCGTTCATGCATTAGTTGATACAGGATTTTGTAAATACCACNCTGTCAGAATTGCCACCATAAATATTAATTTCCATTCGTTCATGCATTAGTTGATACAGGATTTTGTAAATACCACATTGTTTATTTCGTATATATCAAATTGTCACTCACTGACTGGTATCACCTTGCCAAGTTATATGAGACAGGAAGTAATTCAACTTTCGAACCTTGGCACAAACANCGTTGTTTATTTCGTATATATCAAATTGCCACTCACTGACTGGTATCACCTTGCCAAGTTATATGAGACAGGAAGTAATTCAACTTTCGAACCTTGGCACAAACAAACAGTGCTGACCGTTCCAAAGGAGTAAGGGCAAATGGATTTTCTCAGAGTGTTGGCATGTGTTTCTTCACCCTTATAAAGATGTGCATGCATATGATATTAAAAACGAAATAACAATTTACCTTGCCTTGTATAACAGAATTTGTATCGTAAAGCGAAGTGTAAGAGGGACTCGGCTGGTCTGTCACCCAGGAGCCAGGAGCCTAGCCCGACTCTCGACTAGTGTATGTACCATCCCTTCGATGATACCTGCACATCGCTTAAACCGTCGGTCGACCACCTTGTTACCTTATAGATTCTCGAGATGTTAGTTGATCGCACAACATCGAACAGGGTAAGTGTGTTCCGTCGCTAGTGATGTGGGTTGGGAGTGTTGGCTTGATCTGAATTTTGCGGTTTCATTCCGATAGGTTCTTAAGGAAATCGTTTGCTCTTCTGTTGTACTGACCAGGATGGTCTGGTCTTGTCTAGCATCATCTAAATCAGATTACAGAACCCGACGCATGTGCAATATGTGCTAGTTGATAAGTGCTTACAACTAGTTACCTTTACATTTTATTTATTTATATCAGTTTGCATCGGTATGTAGCAGTGTTGACCTTGTCGCTCCCCTTGCTTCTCGACTCTGTCATAGTATTTTATTTACATCTCATGTGACATATGTTGCTCGATGCTCGCATATTATGCGTTGGTTGGTAGTGGAATTCGTATGCCTCTGTACTGTAGAATAGCTTGGTCGGAGGGTGTGCATGGGGAAAAACGTTTGCTATTTTTCTGTACTAACCAATATCTACCACGTCAGTTTTCAGATGCATGGTCTTGTCTAGCAACGACTTATGCGGTGAACAGTGCTCGTCGCTTGTGCAATACATGTTGGTTGGTAGGTTTTTAAAACTATACTCTTTTTTATGTCTGCTGGCATCAGTACTTCGCGATGGCAATTTCTTTTGGTCTAACATAATGTACAGCATTCGTTGCTCGAGCAACATGCAATATTTGGTATGTGTTTATAACTATGTTCCTTTGCATTTTTTATATCTAATAATCAATATATAGCAGCGTCGTCGTCTCTTGCATAACCACTGGTTTATATGCATGATGTTTAGTGGCAAGCAAAGAAACACAGCCTTTACAAGTCGTGTAATGCATTTTCAAAATATCACCGCTGGTAAATAGTGTATTGCACTTGGAATATTGTAGAGTTTTTTATGTTTGTCCGTGTGAACGTACGCTCTTTTTTCCGTTGACGGGCATTCCAGCTATTTTCTCAAGTTCTCGTCAAAATAGAAACACTGATATCGCTATTATGGACTATGGAACTATCAGGTATTGTTTTTTTTTATAGTAGAGGTTCGATACGAAATCGTGCTCGCAGCATACTTGCATCTATGTTGAGCCTTTATTATTTATTATTATGTGACTTTTTCGTGTATGGGGTGGTTTTATATGTTGAACGAGGTTACACCAACCCAAGAGTTAGGCTGACACTGTTTATTGCGACCTTTAGTCCTCACAGTCGAAACATGTTGTTGTAGTCCCCCTGTGAAATCTGTACCATCGAGCTGCAGCCCTCATTGGCGGTTGGATCGACACCTCGTGCATCTGGCATTTTTTTGAGTTACTTGCACGGAGTATTGCATGCATGGGGGAAAACTGCATGTCGGAATTCGGTCATGTGTGTCGACACAAGTGCTTCTAGCGACCGCCATCGGTAACGCAAACTATGTTGGCGTCCCTCCTGGTAGGTGACAGGGGAAACGAAGATGGGCGAAGACCACAGCGACTCTAGCAGACGATGGTCGTGCACTCTAGTGGTCGACTGGAGAAATGAAGATGGCGAGAGCATCTGCGTGTATTGCTCAAGTGGTGGTGATAACAAGGAAGAACTCTGGCACCTACCGGTCCAGACTTACGGAGTTTTACAAGGACGGAAATCTTCCATTCACTGCGAGGGCTGCTTTTGCCGATTCTGCTATTCACCGAGGAACCGAGGAAGTATGACGCTCCGAGTGGATCGCACACTGCCCTTATAGTGGCCATGCGGATTATTGGTGGGGTGGTCGGTCATTGAAAACCCACTAGTGCCATGTCAAATAAGTGGGAGCACAGGCTGATCGGTTTTGCCCCACCAGAGGTTCTCTCTGGTGTACCAATCACTAGAGGTTGGACTCGTGCTGGCAGTGGTTAACTCCGTATGCTGGAGAATTTCTGGAGAGATTATATCTCTAGCAATAATTTATAACACGATTCAACTGTTCGAATACGAAGTTATGTTGTAATTATCTCTGTAGCGAGGTAGAGGGAAATCAGCATGCGCATATTTGCTAGACGAGTGCATGCAGGCCGATGTGTATGTTTATGCTGTTTCAGACCCTACACTCGTACATGCAGCGATAACTTTGCGACTCGTCTGTATGATACCTTTATTTTCTTTACATGTCTGGACGGTTGTTACATGTTCCCAAACTTTAAAGGTTTGAAAATGCTGACCAGCTATGCTTGTAACAGTGCTTAAGGACTACTTTCCACCATCTCCTTAATTGCAGTCGGAAATGATGACAGTGATATGAATTTGTTGGTTGTAGCTTCAGAGGGTGCGAAACATCTATGCTTATAAGAGGGCTTAGAGTGTACTTGCTTGTCCCTATCACCCTGTTTGTCATCAGAGGTGAGGCCTATGATATTAATTTGGTAACTATAGCTTCTGTGGGTAGGAAATGGTAGCCAACTATACTTATATGGAGGCCTAAGGTGTACTTGACACTGCGGTTATTTTAGTTGTCGGAATAATGTCTATGTTATGAATGTGGTGACTATAGGTCTGTTGTGTGGTAAATGGTAGTCAACTACGCTTATACGGGGTTTTAGGACATACTTGACACCTCCATATTCTTTGTTGTCGGTGGCAATGTCATGGCTATGAATTTGATGACTACAGCTTCGGTGGATGGGAAATATCTGTCAACCATGCTTATAAGATGCTTTAAAGTCATCTTGACCCTAACATCCTGTTCATCATTAGAGGAGATGTTTATGGTATTAATTTAATTCCTATAGCTTTTATGGGTGGGAAATGGTGGTAAACTATGCTTATAAGTTGGCTTAGGTGGTGCTTGACCCTGCGGTCCTGTTCATCGTCTGGAGCGATGACAATGGTATGATTTTTGTGAATATCTTAAATGGTTCGGAAATTACAACATACTGTGCTTATAAGTGAATTTAGGAGCTATGTAACCCTGCATCACTATTTTTAATCGGGAGTTATAGCTATGTTATAAATTATGTGGCTGTATCTTAACCTGTTCGGAAATTATAGCCTAGTATGATTATATAAGGGCATAAGGCCTAATTGCCTCTGCCGACCTAATAAACATCGAGAGCATTGCATATGTTATGAATTTGTTGACTATATATTTAATGGTTCGGAAATTACAGCCAACTATTCTTATTAGTTTTCTTAGGGCATGCTTGCCCCTTCAGTCTTTTTCTTTGTCGACGGTGATGTCAGTGTTGTGAATTTGGTATCTGTATCTTAAATGGTTCGGAAATTACAACCAACTATGCTTATAAGTAGGCTTAGTATATACATGACCCTGCGGCCTTTTTCTTTATCGGGGGTGATGTCTATGTTACGAATTTGGTGACTATGTCTGAAACAGTTAAAAAATTACAGCCTATTACGCTTATAATTAGGATTAGTGCCAACTTGAACCTGTGGCCCTTTTCGTTGTCGGGGGTGATGTTTATGTTACGAATTTTGTAACTGTATCTTAAACAGTTCGGAAAATACAGCCAACTATGTTTGTAATTAGGCTTAGGTCATACTTGACGCTGTGGTCCTTTTTGCAGTCGGGGTTGATACTTATAAGTGTGCTTAGGACAAACTTGACCCTGTGATCCTTTTCGCCATTGAGGGGATACCTATGTTATAAATTTGGTGACTATATCTTAAACAGTTCGGAAATAACAGTAAATTATGCTTATAAGTGCACTTAGGGCATACTTGACCTTCTGGTTTTTTTTATTTCGGTGGTGATGTCTATGTTACGAATTTAGTGGTTGTATCTTAAACAGTTCGGAAATTACAGTTAACTTTGCTTATAAGTAGTCTTAAGACATACTTGACCCTGTAGTTATTTTCGTTGTCGGGGGTGATGCCTATGTTACGAATGTGGTAATTATATCTTAAATGGTTCGGAATTTACATTCAACTATGCTTATAAGAGGGCTTAGGGTGTACCTAATGCGTGTGTGCGTTGCCACTCTAGGCTATAGTGCGTGGGCAGGCCTCACTCCGTGTCGCGCAGTTGGAATGACAGAGCATGTGACTCGTCCCCGCCAGGACGCCAAGTGAAAGGAGATCAGAAGGAATATGAGAAAACCAACATGAAATGATGGAGCATGAGACTTGTCCCCACCAAGATGCCAGGTGAAAGGAAACCAGAAGGAGTATGATAAAACCAATNGGTATGGCCCTGTGGCTAAGAGCGCCCCGTTAACAAATAAGAGCTCGACTTAACGGTCGTGTTTAGCAGTAACCTGGTGTACCAATCACTAGAGGTTGGACTCGTGCTGGCAGTGGTTAACTCCATATGCTGGAGAATTTCTGGAGAGATTATCTCTCTAGCAATGATTTATAACACGATTCAACTGTTCGAATACGAAGTTATGTTGTAATTCTCTCTGTAGCGAGGTAGAGGGAAATCAGCATGCGCATATTTGCTAGACGAGTGCATGCAGGCCGATGTGTATGTTTATGCTGTTTCAGACCCTACACTCGTACATGCAGCGATAACTTTGCGACTGNCAGACCCTACACTCGTACATGCAGCGATAACTTTGCGACTGGTCTGTATGATACCTTTATTTTCTTTACATGTCTGGACGGTTGTTACATGTTCCCAAACTTTAAAGGTTTGAAAATGCTGACCAGCTATGCTTGTAACAGTGCTTAAGGACTACTTTCCACCATCTCCTTAATTGCAGTCGGAAATGATGACAGTCATATGAATTTGTTGGTTGTAGCTTCAGAGGGTGCGAAACATCCAGTAACTATGCTTATAAGAGGGCTTAAGGTGTACTTGCTTGTCCCTATCACCCTGTTTGTCATCAGAGTGAGGCCTATGATATTAATTTGGTATCTATAGCTTCTGTGGGTAGGAAATAGTAGCCAACTATACTTATATGGAGGCCTAAGGTTTACTTGACACTGCGGTTATTTTAGTTGTCGGAATAATGTCTATGTTATGAATGTGGTGACTATAGGTCTGTTGTGTGGTAAATGGTAGTCAACTATGCTTATACGGGGTTTTAGGATATACTTGACACCTCCATATTCTTTGTTGTCGGTGGCAATGTCATGGTTATGAATTTGATGACTACAGCTTCGGTGGATGGGAAATATCTGTCGACCATGCTTATAAGATGCCTTAAAGTCATCTTGACCCTAACACCCTGTTCATCATTAGAGGAGATGTTTATGGTATTAATTTAATTCCTATAGCTTTTGTGGGTGGGAAATGGTGGTAAACTATGCTTATAAGTTGGCTTAGGTGGTGCTTGACCCTGCGGTCCTGTTCATCGTCTGGAGCGATGACAATGGTATGATTTTTGTGAATATCTTAAATGGTTCGGAAATTACAACATACTGTGCTTATAAGTGAATTTAGGAGCTATGTAACCCTGCATCACTATTTTTAATCGGGAGTTATAGCTATGTTATGAATTATGTGGCTGTATCTTAACCTGTTCGGAAATTATAGACTAGTATGATTATATATGGGCATAAGGCCTAATTGCCTCTGCCGACCTAATAAACATCGAGAGCATTGCATATGTTATGAATTTGTTTACTATATATTTAATGGTTCGGAAATTACAGCCAACTATTCTTATTAGTTTTCTTAGGGCATGCTTGCCCCTTCAGTCTTTTTCTTTGTCAACGGTGATGTCTATGTTGTGAATTTGGTATCTGTATCTAAAATGGTTCGGAAATTACAACCAACTATGCTTATAAGTAGGTTAGGTTTCTATTTCACCCTGCGGCCCTTAAGATAGTCGCAGGTGATGCCTATGTTTTGAATTTGTTGATTATATCTTAAATGGTTCGGAAATTACATCCAATAGTGATTATATGTAGGCTTAGGGCACACTTGACCCTGCAGCCTGTTTCGTTGTCGGGGGTGATGTTCATGTTATGAATTTGTTGACTATATACTAAACTGTTCGGAAATTACTGCCAAATTTTCTTAAAATTATGTTTAAGGCATACTTAACCCTGCGGCCCTTTTCGCAGTCAGGTGTGATACATATGTTATAAATTTGGTGACTATATCTTAAATGGTTCGGAAATTACAGCCAAGTATGCTTATAAGTAGGCTTAGTATATACATGACCCTGCGGCCTTTTTCTTTATCGGGGGTGATGTCTATGTTACGAATTTGGTGACTATGTCTAAAACAGTTAAAAAATTACAGCCTATTACGCTTATAATTAGGATTAGTGCCAACTTGAACCTGTGGCCCTTTTCGTTGTCGGGGGTGATATTTATGTTACGAATTTTGTAACTGTATCTTAAACAGTTCGGAAAATACAGCCAACTATGTTTGTAATTAGGCTTAGGTCATACTTGACGCTGTGGTCCTTTTCGCAGTCGGGGTTGATACTTATAAGTGTGCTTAGGACAAACTTGACCCTGTGATCCTTTTCGCCATTGAGGGGATACCTATGTTATAAATTTGGTGACTATATCTTCAACAGTTCGGAAATAACAGTAAATTATGCTTATAAGTGCACTTAGGGCATACTTGACCTTCTGTTTTTTTTTTATTTCGGTGGTGATATCTATGTTACGAATTTAGTGTTTGTATCTTATACAGTTCGGAAATTACAGTTAACTTTGCTTATAAGTAGTCTTAAGACATACTTGACCCTGTAGTTATTTTCGTTGTCGGGGGTGATGCCTAAGTTACGAATGTGGTAATTATATCTTAAATGGTTCGGAAATTACATTCAACTATGCTTATAAGAGGGCTTAGGGTGTACTTAATGCGTGTGTGCGTTGCCACTCTAGGCTATAGTGCGTGGGCAGGCCTCACTCCGTGTCGCGCAGGTGGAATGACAGAGCATGTGACTCGTCCCCGCCAGGACGCCAAGTGAAAGGAGATCAGAAGGAATATGAGAAAACCAAGGTGTAATGATGGAGCATGAGACTTGTCCCCACCAAGATGCCAGGTGAAAGGAAACCAGAAGGAGTATGATAAAACCAATGNAATGATGGAGCATGAGACTTGTCCCCACCAAGATGCCAGGTGAAAGGAAACCAGAAGGAGTATGATAAAACCAATGTGGAATGACAGAGCATGATGAGAGAAGTTAAATAATGGGGCAATGAACTCGAACATTCTTCAGGTATAATGGATGGTCGCATGGAATGCAAAAGCGTTAAGTGGGGACATCTAGAATGGACGAGAGATTTAGGAAGGAAACTGGGAGATTTCTGAGGCATCCCCCTATGATAGAGCCTGGCATCTTGGCGGGGACCTTGGAGGGATATCATGTAGAAAACCCTCCACGTGGAAAGCAAGAGCATGAAGTGGGGACATCCAGTAGGAAGGGCATTGAGAAAACCACCCATGTGGAATGCAAGAATATGATGTGGGGACAGGAAGGATAGCATGGAGACAACCCTGGGTGGGATAGCATGGAGAAAAACCCCAGGGAGTGATAGCACAGATGGAACCTACCCCCACACGGACTGCAAGAGTGTGAAGTGAGGACAAGATAAGAATGAGGCAATTAAGGTGATCGGGAGGACTCTGAGAAAACCCCCNACTGCAAGAGTGTGAAGTGAGGACAAGATAAGAATGAGGCAATTAAGGTGATCGGGAGGACTCTGAGAAAACCCCCAAACAGAATGCAAGAGCATGATGTGCTGAGGTGGGGCAGGAGGGAAAAAGGGAAATCCAAGAATGCTGCTGCTGGCGAGAAATTACGGAGCTGGAGGTTTCCGCATGACATTATCGAAGATGGCCGCGGATCGTCCCCTCGTCCCCAGCCAAGAGCCAGGTGACTCATGACCGCTCATTTCTAACTACTAGTGCATTACTGGTAACAAATCCCTCTTACTACACATTAGAATTACTATTAATAAAATAAGCATGAAAAGTATGCAATACTACTTCCTAAATAAATANGACTGCAAGAGTGTGAAGTGAGGACAAGATAAGAATGAGGCAATTAAGGTGATCGGGAGGACTCTGAGAAAACCCCCCAAGCAGAATGCAAGAGCATGATGTGCTGAGGTGGGGCAGGAGGGAAAAAGGGAAATCCAAGATTGCTGCTGCTGGCGAGAAATTACGGAGCTGGAGGTTTCCGCATGACATCATCGAAGATGGCCGCGGATCGTCCCCTCGTCCCCAGCCAAGAGCCAGGTGACGCATGACCGCTCATTTCTAACTACTAGTGCATTACTGGTAACAAATCCCTCTTACTACACATTAGAATTACTATTAATAAAATAAGCATGAAAAGTATGCAATACTACTTCCTAAATAAATAAATTGTGCGCTCTCTGTCAGTTAATTTAGACAAAAGTCTAAAAACTTGTTCATTTTAACACCACCAACTACGCCCGGTGTAATTGTATCCTTAAAACTCCCAAGGTAACTCCATTCCATAAAGTTGGCCGTTCATGTCTCACTTGCTAGGTGAAAGAACACAAACACCGCCAAAACTTCAAAAAAACAGTACTTACAGTTTGAGCTGCGAAACTCAGGCGAGAATTGGCTAACTTGGTGGACGGGGCACTGATAAAATGTAATTCAGACATGGCATCAGCTATCCAGCGCAAATGCGCTGTTAATTCACTATCAATATTGATATAAACTTAGTTTAACACAAATTGTGCCGGCGAACACATGATAAAGTAACTGTTTTAAATAAGCATAGCCTGTCATAGTCCCGAGCCCCGAGGTGCACGTGCCAATTACACCACCCGCGTACTGCCGGCACTTGCTAACAGGGCATCATAATACAGTTCCGGTAGTGCAAAATGTAATCACGATGTACTAGCAATCATTCACTACCTGTAACGTTCATAGTCCCCGGCAACCTCCGACAACATGAGAAAACCCAACGAGCACACCAAGTCCTCAGGATAGCTTACGGTCATCCCTTGCGGATGTCCGAGGCTATAACATCCCTAGGATATCCAGTGGATATCGATTTAGGATGATCCCATAATCTCCTAAAAAGGATGTCCCTAGGTCATCCTATTACACTCCTAGTAAAGTAGATGGCTGCTTGCTCGTCTCAGGGAGCTCTTCTGTGTGCAAATTTGGGATATCCTAAGATCCTCCTTCTAAGGAGCTCCCTCGNACTCCTAGTAAAGTAGATGGCTGCTTGCTCGTCTCAGGGAGCTCTTCTGTGTGCAAATTTGGGATATCCTAAGATCCTCCTTCTAAGGAGCTTCCTCGGACATCCCATTACAGTCCTTGAAAAGTACATTCATTAATCTTCCCCTTGTTTTGAAAATGATGTTATTGTGCAATTATATAATTTTGAGTAATGCAAAAATATAATTGCTTTTTCTGACGGACAAATTTGTTTACATTTAAATTAATGTTTTTGTATTAGTTTTTAAATATCTTATATTTGCATTGCTTTATGTAGTGGAATTTCTCCTTATATCGTTGGCAACATTGCATAAAGATATTATCGCTTGTTCGTTTCCGGCTTAAATTTATCTGTGGTTCATTATGATTGTAAGAGTGCGTGTGCTACTCTAATACTTATGTGCTGAATCGCAATTGTTTTTGTGACTTTAAAGTGAATGATTAGTTATTTTTTTACCTTCTAATGTTATTATTGCTTATCTTCTCACGTAATGAAATGTGTTGACTTTTGAATTGAAGTTAATGTGTTTACTCAAGTTTCGTGTATTCTCTGCATGCTTTGTTTACAGCTTGTTTGAAGTTACTTTGTTTAACATTGGAAATACACACAATAGCTGCACAAAATATTGCAGATACAGCTGTCTGGGGCTACATTCGCAGAAGCACATGCACAGCACAGGTGCATGGAAGTTAAACCATTACAAAACAATAATATTTGCTATTCGCATAGCCAGTGGAGCCAACCTACCATCTAGCAAATCAGCTACATGCGTTCGGAAACTCGGCTACACTGTAAACGTGAAGAAAATACACACTACTATTAAGGCTGAGATATTTCATCCAGGTGTTACCCAAAATACCCTTACACATATTGCATTGTTGTACCTCTACATGGAAGGGCGGAGGGTAATATCACCCTCTGCCACCGTCTGCATACGTTAGTGTTGCGTTTTATTTAGACTAAAAGAAAATACATGCAATATAAAAGTACAGCATTTATGTAAAACGATTATTTACAAGATTGAACCTATATTCTGCTACATTTTGATATTCGGCTATGCCCAATCTGCCTCAAGCTGTAAAACCTGAAATAAACTATATATAGCTGAATTCTGGCATAGTTGGCAATCCTGTGCATACTACGTGTACATAAAAACAGCATAATTATCTTTTCTGTGCGCTATATGCTGTGCACTGTGCGTACAGCCAATCAAGGCATAGTGTCGGCATTATGTTAGTCGGTCTGGAAACTAATAATATTGTAAGGGAAATATGATGGATTTGACTAGAGTTGCTTGATGTTATTCTAATTAAATAAATTTATTGGAACAAGTTCGGTATTTAACATACTTGAAAATACTGCTACCAGCTCATGAAATTAAAACTCTCTGTGAAAATCGCTTCTAAAAAAATAAACATTCCGGATACTTTATGACTTTTAATTTAATTTGTGTAGTAATGATTCTTATGTTTTACTTTAGTTTACATAATTTGTTTGCGGTTCAAGTAGTTTGGATTGTGTTGTTTGAAATTTGAAATATAGAGCTGAAATGCTTCCCTTTTGCTGCTTTTACAACTTTCATTAAAACGTTACAATTCCCTTTTATCTTCACATGAAATTGGCAATATTTTTTTTGCAGGGTTATCAATACCAATTTTTCTTTGTCAAAGGGAAGATATTTTCATAAAGGAGAACCAGATTTTAAAATGAATTGTAATATATTAGGTATCATGTTCTTAAAACAATTAGGTACATAGTTGTATGAAATAAATTAATTACAAGTATATAACACCATACAAACATGTGCATAGAATTCTTATTTATTATTCAATAATTTTCCTTTGTGGAATCACCAACTCCAGGACCACACTGTAAATATAAATGTTTCAAAGGAAATTTTTACACTGTTGCTAGAATTCTAAACCTTAAATCATTGCTTTTGAATTATTTTTATGTTGTAATGTTACTTTTTATGTTGTGTAAATTGTTATGTAAAATAAAAACTATACATAGTAAAGCATTGTAAGATACATACTTCGTGTCTTAAAATGTTAAATTAAAAATCAGTTGAACTCAGTGAAATGCGTACTACTTACATTTTCAACCTTTCCTTTTTCCTTATGTTTTGCTTTGCAGTGGTAATTGATCTGCAATGCTGTCATCAAGAGGATACACACTGCATGCTGTTAACATGGAGTTCAATGCAAAGTGTGTCTCTAAGAATGAGTTCTGTGAGGTATCAGTGGATTTTCATAAACACGCACTTGATATAATATTTACTGCAAGTTTCACCAACATGACATAAACAAACCAATCCCTAGCTAAGGGACGATTTAGTTTATGTTCTTCAAGACATTCACATACAAAATGCAGTAACAACTTCTGTTAAATTTTCATGAATTAAGCCTTAGTTTTTGTACTTTACATTGAAATTACCTCATATAGAACATTTATTGAATGACATGACTTTCAGGAGGGATTTAAAAACAAATAAAAGTGAAAAGAACTTTAACCTGAAGTACTTTATAATGAGTTTTTACTTTTCACCAGTATATTATTAAGATATTTAAGTGCTACTTCAGAAAGTCAGTAATAAGTCTTTCACTTTTACGGTAGAAAACTGGTTACTTGATGAATGAAACAATTGAACATGAAACATAACGAATTGTTACTTTAGATAAAATTAATGAATGTTAATTTAAAACACAATGGAGAGTACGCATATGCCATTACAAAGGCTATGGCATAGTAACTGCTGTCGTTTTAATGTTGTCTTGTCCATTTTGTAAGAAATGGGTTCCTGTTAATATGCACATCAACCTATTATTGCAGAAAATTTGCTCATTTGTGTCTACATGATGTTAGAGTTTTGTGCTAGCTTCCATTTAGCCTTGGTTTGTTGCTCATTCTCACTAGAATATAAAAACCCTTTCATATTTAATGTAATTTTGTCAAGTATTTACTTTACTGGAATGCTAAGGGTAAAATATGATTTTTCTGTAGGAATAAAAGTATGCCTAAAATGTGACATTGATTTACATGCTTAGCTGTATATTATTGATAATTTTTTTTTGCATACTGTGAGTCGTATCTTAGGCTGCAATTTCAAAATTCTTTTTGAATTACATTCAAACAGCAACTTAACCTGTGACTAAAATTAGACTCCCCATTTAGGAGAGCAGCCTAATTTTAGCAATTTTTTTTTGCAATTAACACTACATTAATTTGGAATTGTGAATCGTAATACAGTACATTCGACATTTTCGTTATTTATATGTAATCAATTAGGCTCTCAAGGAATTTAAGTGCCTAATTTTAGGCCTCTGTTGTGGGCTATGTTATTTTGTGAAGGTTCTCAATGTATTTAAGTGCCTAATTTAAGGCCATTATTGTTATGGACTATGTTAGCATGTGAAGGTTACTTTTACATTATTGAAACAGTCAAATGAGATAAGTAGCACCTAGTCCAGAGGTAAATGGACATTAAATTTGGATGTGTTGGTGAAATGAGCAATTAGTATTTCCATTGAGGTGTAAAACAATTGTGTACTGTAATCCGTGGGCTTCTACTGTAAGTTACAAATGTTGGCATTGTGTAGCCTAGGAAAACAATATGATGTAGTTGTGCAATATTATTTAAGTATTGGCCTAAATTATCGTAAATAGCAATAGGACATAAAAATATTAAAACTTGCAAAGGTTAAATATGATGCTATTCCCCACCTGTGGAATATGGGTGGTTTATAGGGTCGTAGTTAATTCCTCCCGTTATTGACTATAAGATGCCTTGAAGGTTAAAGGTTTTTCAATAAGGTAGTCTTTTGACGTTTCACTTAACTGGATAATTATATTGTCTCGAGTTTGAACAAAAACAACATACAGCAACACTTCCGAGGTGTGGTACTCTAATTTGGCTACTCGTATTAACTGGGGCGACTTCGTAGTGGAGTGGGGCTTCTCTGGACGACGACTTGATACTTATCTACTCTTCTGTTGTATGCTGTCATCTGGGGATGAGCTCCGGCGAAGTGGTAGGCCTTGGAAAAAGGCCCGCATTTGGTGTCGCCTCACTGGACTGCGGTTCGGACTCGTGCTCACATCTTCTCACGATTCCTTGATGCAACTCTTCCCTCGGCGCGGTGATAATGAACTGTTCCCTCTTCTCTTGTAAATTCGCTTATATGCTCTCCAGTTTCCCTCCCTAAGTCTCGGCACATGTCGCCTTGTTGGGGGAGAGGGTGGTGGGACGAAAACAGAACAATGCCTTTCACAAAATGTGCCCTGATTCCTGAAGATAGGGGGCAGGGGGAAAGGTGGCACCTTGCGCCTAGCTTACTCTGTCAACTATTTCTCCGCGGTGCGTGTTTTCTGATTTCCGGCGAAATACACATGATTATTTAGTGATATCTCGGCGCTCAACTGATATCACGGGCTTGCTAGAGGTGCTCTTGCTTGGCTCTGCGATTTCTCCTACTTTCCTATGTATGTACATAGCACTATCCGGGTGCTCCGGCGATATGCCAGCTCTTACTCGGCACAACCTTGACCCGTGTAACTGCGATCCGTTCTGGCTGTTCACCTGCCTCGTGACACGTGTCAACTGGTAGGCGCTCGCGAAGGGGGNCGTGTAACTGCGATCCGTTCTGGCTGTTCACCTGCCTCGTGACACGTGTCAACTGGTAGGCGCTCGCGAAGGGGGTTAGCGAGGATTCTACTCAAAAGGCGTTACACAACAAATTAATTAGCTTTTTATCACTTGAAGTCACATTTTGTATTGGTAATGTGCCACTTATTTGGTCTTGTGCCTCTAGGTAATAATGCTTTCAAATAATCCAGTGTTCTGCTATTTTATAGCCATGAAAGTTTAAATTAGGAATAGCTTTATGCCTTTTTTATATTTTTCTGTGCATGTATTTTTAGTAATGTGACAGCCTCTGTAAATGTACCAGGTACACTCATAATAATCAGTCTTTTAATTTAATAGTTTATCAGGGTGAACACAGTTTGTTACAACAAGAAAAGTGGAGGTCACATGCAGAAGGGTTATCCCAAGATGAATAAAATCATTTAGCCAGCATGTGCAGAAATGTTAGCCCAATGCATGCAGTAACGTTTGGGCTGGCATGAGCACCCTCACTACAAAANTAGCCAGCATGTGCAGAAATGTTAGCCCAATGCATGCAGTAACGTTTGGGCTGGCATGAGCACCCTCACTACAAAAGAATAATATATAAATAGTGAGTGAAAATAACTGGTGCACGAGAAGAACAACTATAAAACTGGAGCGTTACTTACCAAGGAGGAAAAATAGAAAATATCGAGGTAGTGAACTACATATTGATGCACCAAACCCAATGGATAAAAAAAAAATGAAAATACAACAACTCACAAATAAAAANTAGCCAGCATGTGCAGAAATGTTAGCCCAATGCATGCAGTAACGTTTGGGCTGGCATGAGCACCCTCACTACAAAAAAATAATATATAAATAGTGAGTGAAAATAACTGGTGCACGAGAAGAACAACTATAAAACTGGAGCGTTACTTACCAAGGAGGAAAAATAGAAAATATCGAGTTAGTGAACTACATATTGATGCACCAAACCCAATGGATAAAAAAAAAATGAAAATACAACAACTCACAAATAAAAATNTAGTGAACTACATATTGATGCACCAAACCCAATGGATAAAAAAAAAATGAAAATACAACAACTCACAAATAAAAATAACTAGGTCTAAGACCTACTACATGATGGCCACAAATAAAAATACTAAAACATGTAGCCTAGTAGGTACTAGGTGTCACAAAATTATATCATGCCCGCAGCACATCAAGAGCAAAACATGTTGGCAAGATGGCGGAATGAAAAGAAGTGAGTTAACGATGCAGTGCGACGAATGGAAAAGTGCCAAACAAAAGACGAACGAAAAACTTAGAACTTTGACGATAGTTGACGCAGGCTCTCCAGAAGAGGCAAATTGTGCTAAAGCGTACAGAGGTAGGGGAACATAACACATGAACAGAAGAGCATTGTTTTGGTAAATTCACGCGTCAAGCGGCAGGGATACGCCGAGAAAATTTGCCGGGATACGCCGAGAAAATTTGCCAGAACTGAGTGAGGAGAAGTGGCAGTGACTAGGGGCTCACAAACTCCATATTGGTTTTGGTATTGGTCGATGTTCCCATTTACTGTATTCAGGAACCTCGCCCTATAGACACTATGTTAAACGTTAGTACTTAAAAATCCTGTGGAGGTTACCGGTTTCTATCCCCCACCCCCATGGCATAGAAAATTGGACCTATGCCTTATAACACTCGGCTATCAGGTGAAGTAGAAAATTGCTGTTTAAAATGCAGTATATGCAATGTGTGTTCAAATTTGTTTAATGGTAATAAGCATAGGTATATTTTGTTGTGTCTGCTATAGGCAGTAATATTGTTTATTGGAGTAATTTGTTTTCGTCTGCCGTAGGCAGCCATTTTGTTTAGTTTTTTGTTTTAGTCTGCTGTGGACAGCCATTTTGTTTATGACAGTCATCGGTTTTCGTCTGCTGTAGATTACCAACTTTGATGGATTTATAAATTTTTTCTCATGTTGTTCAGCTTACACGCAACTAAACCTTGTAATTTTTCTTTTCAAAGTTACACTCTGTAAAATTTGAGGGGCTATCCATCATCGCCGATTTGGTAGGATATAATAATGCATATTTATATATTTTATTTGGTAATATTTCAAGAACTTAGAGAAATAATTAAATTGTGACATGTCTGCGGACTCCAATTTTTAAGGATAATTTGAATATGAAATCATAACCAGCGATTACATTAAAATATTCGACACTACATTAGGTTGAATAATACTTATGCATTAAGGATTTCATATGTAACTCACATCTATTTTTTTAAAAGGAAAGATAAATGTTATATATATATATATATATATATAAATATTCTTAAAGAACAATAATTTGCAAGCATTAATATTTTTATAAAGTCATGCATGTTCATAATATTTGAAAATTATTGAAGCCAACCTCCGTGTTCTGCGATCGCGTATATTTCCAAGAATTTTTTTGAATGCGATGTTAAGTTCCAAAATGTTTAATAAAGTTATGCATTAAACCTTTTATTTTAACTTGTAAAAATGTATAGTAACATGTGTATCCAGCGCTATGTCTGTGGAGTCCGATATTTAAGACGAATTAGAATATGGCAACAGACCTAACGTTTGCATACCTACGACTGTCCCCATATTGGATATACCTATGCATTAACAGTTTTTTAAAATGTTATTATAGCTATATCGCATTTTTCGAGTTCGAATACGTCATTGAATACTAATTATGTCACCCTGCACCATCCATTCAGTGGCGGGTTTGATTTCTGGCAATGTCACCCAGATATTCACTGTGCGAAACAAGGTGGACGTTGCCATCAGCCATAGGGATTTCTCGAGGCATTCCTGTTCCCCTATCCTTGCGTTCCACCCCTGCTCTATCTTTCCCTCATTTCACCCTCATCGGCACTCAAGTCCTCGCAGTTAAGCGTCGACTTAAAACCTCCCACAGCATCTCCTACTCTCTTCATGTAATATTAGATTTTTATAGGCGTAAATATGCATAACGATTTTTTTAAAAGTAATTATGTCATGTTGCATAATTTCAACCGCAATATTTTGTGATTAATTCGATTTCTGCTTCAGAACTGTCGATTATCCACGTTTTTCATGACAAAACATTAGATTTATAGGCATATGTATTTAAAAGTTGTATTTAATTAAATCAGCACATCTATGGATTCGTCTCATCAAAACAAATTCGACGCACATATATAAATTCCTTACAGTTATTTATTATTTTAGAGCTATGCCGAGAAACATGTTTGAGGACATTAAAAATTGAATTTTAAATTAATATAAAATAAAAGTCATGAGCATTTAATCACGTCAATTGAGCACAAACCAAATCCAGCAGCTGGCCTTGTATGGCTTTATTCAGAACGATTTTATAGTTAAACTCCAACCAAAATTTTGGTAAAAATATTGTCGATGTTTATTATTAATAAAACTTTTGGTCTTAATAATCAACGCTCCCCGCTCTATCACATTAATAGAACATTAGCCAGCAGGACACTCTCCAGAACACCAGCATGACCGTTAGTAGGACATAACACACTTTTAATATTTGTTTCAAGTAACTTCGCATTCCTACTATAGCGGCCAGCAACACTTCATAGAGTTGAATTTGCAGTGTTAAAAAAACTATTTAATAAGTGGCTTTACATAATTTATTTCTTGCAGTGTCATGTGTGTATGTAATAATTTCTTTCTAACGCCAGCGGCTGCTGGCTGTGGGCTCGTCCGCCATCTTTAATGTTCTCATAGATCCCACCTTGGTACTGTAGGCTGTCATGTATTTTTGCATCAATCATTTGCTCTCGTGTGTTGTAGGCTACCGTTTTGTGTAAGTCATTTGTTTTCTTAGGTCAAGGGCTGCCCTGATGTGGATTCGTCCACCATCCTGGATGATGTCATCGATGTCACTGTGGTACTGTAGGCTGGCTTATATATTTGCATCAGTCATTTACTGCAGTTTGATGTAGGCAGTGATCTTGTGTAAGTCATTTGTTTCCTTAGGCCAAAGGCCTCTGGCTGTAGATTCGTTGACCATTTCAGAAGATGTCATAGATACCACTGTGCTACTGTAGGCTTCCTCATAAGTTTACATATGTCATTTTTCGTCGTCAGTTGTAGGCAGCCATCTTGTTTAGCAATTTTTTTTCTTGGGCCAAGAGCTGCTGGCTGTGGATTCGTCCACCATCTTTGAAGATGTTATCGATGTCACTTTAGTAGTGTAGGCAGCCATATATTTTTGCATGTCATTTATCATCGTCTGTTGTAGGTAGCCATTTTGTGTAAGTCATTTTTTTCTTAGGTCAAGGGCTGCTAGCTGTGGATTCGTCCACCACCCTGGATCATGTCATCGATGTCACTGTGGTACTGTAGGCTGCCTTATATTTTAGTATCAGTCATTTGCCGTCGTCTGTTGTAAGCAGCCATCTTGTGTAAGCCTTTGGTTTCTTTAGGACAAGGGCTGCCTGCTGTGGATTCGTCTGCCATTTCGGATGATGTAATCGATGTCACTGCGGTACTGAAGCCTTATATTTTTTAATCATTCATTTGCCATCGTCTGTTATAAGAAGCCATCTAGTTTAGTCATTTGTTTTCTTAGGCCAAGGGCTGCTGGCTGTGTATTCGTCCACCATCTCAGATGATGTAATCGATATGGGTCAAAATACTATTAGAAGTTACGCTTTAGTAAACACTACGTGTAGAATTGTTGGCAGTCTGGGTGTTCGAAACGAGTCGAGGAATAAATACGCAACACGTCACCACGGCATGAAACATATACATAGCTATACTAATCTAGAGAAGATAGTGTTAAATAATATATTACTACTCACAGATTAAAATTTACAGCAGCAGTCAGCGTGCATGTACACTTCTTTCCTTCCCAGCATCTCAAGTGAAAGTGTTTCTTTTTAAGTTGGCGACTGCGCACATTATTAATTTTAGACCAGCATGTTGTAAACAGATTGCATACATGTTTTAAAAACTGACCATTTCTAAACACATTCCATTTGACGTGGGCAGCAGTCTCCTTTACTAGCAGTCGAAGCTGGAGCAAGTAGAGAGCATTCATGAACGAGGAAAGTAAAAGCTTGCAATAAATACTAATATGTTTTTTATATTTAAAATAAAACTATTGTGGTTCCGACAATTTATTCTTCCATTAATTAAGGCTTTCAAAGTCGATTGCAAAATGTATCCATGTAGAACCACTGCCTTCGTCCTTCTCTCCATCTGGACTGTTTACAACCTCACAGCCTGCACAGGTTGTGCAACAAACGCTGCTAGTCATCTCCCTGCGAAACAACTATTCGTACTCTCCGCACATAAAAACTTCCGAGTTACAATCTTGTGAAGGAATACCATACATTAAAAAATGTACTTTACAATATTAACTTCAATGTATTTATTCTCTAGCGAGGCAACACAGAACTCGCAAAGTCCTGATTTATTTTACATATACGAGTTTACATGCGTTGTTACATTAAGTCACCC
This sequence comes from Clitarchus hookeri, assembly GCA_002778355.1. Taxonomy (NCBI): domain Eukaryota; kingdom Metazoa; phylum Arthropoda; class Insecta; order Phasmatodea; family Phasmatidae; genus Clitarchus; species Clitarchus hookeri. The sequence goes on along the minus strand of NQII01000280.1, from coordinate 971,947 downwards.
ATGTACACCAAAAACATATTCTGTCCTATGCGACGTGACACAATTCTCTTTTATAAATATTATCATATATAGAATTTTCGTTTATTATGGTTCCATAGAATTGTTCGTCTGGCTGCAATGCACAATTTGTTACTGGCTTGACTTAGTTGTCGCAAGTATATTTTCTCAAGCATTCTCAGAAAGTCAAAATCAGCTACTGCTTCCCAATAAAGTCTTTCAGATTTCTCTCCCGAAAGGCTAGGATACACGACTATTAATTTTTTTTTCGGAAGCCAGAAATCTTACAATTCAGAATAATATAATAATTCATCAAATACTATATATTTCTAGTAAATTGTTTTCCTGTTAGCAAGAGCATCATTCAGCTCCTAGGGAGTATATATTCATAATTTACGATCAGTAAGTTATCCAAATTAGAAAAACGTACGATCCTGTATGCATACAAACATAATTCAAATCATGCACTAGTCGCTGAAACGGATACTTTACGATTAAGCAAGTCTTAAAGAATTAAAAATCGCGGATGCAAACATCGGCCGTATTCGGACACCGACACCGAACCTTGCCGAATGCGAGTTCCAGTATGTTTACCAATTGTTAAAAGATCCATTGCGGTCCACACATACTTACAGTTCTTGCACATGCATGTACAAGTTTTTTCAATATTTTGACAGTCTCGAGAGTTGTTTAACGCTCCATGAAAATTTGAACAGGCTTCATCAAGCTTCTTCGTAATGTGATTCAGAAGTTAGGTAGAATAATAATTAATTGCTGTATTTTTTCATAAAATGTTTCCAGTAGGCGAAAAAATCAATACCAATGTGCGTTTTCTGCTATAATGAAAAGCAATGTTATTGGTTGCCTAAAATTTCTTTTAAAGTATTCCCTGCGAATTATACGAGTACTAACGTTTAACTCATCATATTTTACTTAGAGTGCTTTTTTTACATTTTCTTACCGTGCTCAAATGCAGTACCAGCTTGTAGTGAAATATCTGTAGACCGAGGCTATCATATTCCTTATTCCAGGGAAGCAGGTATGCTAAGACAGAATACAACACCTACAAGAAATAAAACATACTTTATTGCATTAAAATCTTTTGTACATTATATATATATATATATATATATATATATATATATATATATATATATATACGACTACAAATATAATAAAAACATAATCCCTACAATATCCATACAATTCATGTACGGTATTTCCAGAGACGGGCACATTTTTCATGTAATTAGCATAATAAGCTTATCCGAAGTTCAAGGCGATCTATGCTAGCAAGCGTCCAACCAGAACCCTTAGCCACATACTCCTCTTCTTCACGACAATTTTTTTTCTTTCAAGGCCTCTACAGCTTTCGGGATACCATCAGGATTATACAATGGTACATTCGCAGATAGTTGTAATATATTATACTGCCAACATACAAACAGTGTATCCACCTTAGGCAGGGCGACAATGGATGAGAGGAGGTGAGCGAAGACAGCTGCCCACTTACAAAAATCCGGGCGTGACGTGGTTGAGAATCGAACCCGGCTCGCCTTGGTGAAAGTCTAACAGCTAAACCACCGCCGGTAAATGACATACGTACATCCAGCAGTAGGTACTTGTAATAAGACTAGATATGAGCAGCCGTTTGCAGTCTTCAGCATTTTGCTTCCCAAGCACCACGTCAGTGACTCATCCTGACGTAATTACGATCCTGCTGAAACTCGCAGACTTCCACGTCATGAACACACCAACATTCAGTCGGCAGTATACCAGCAGGGTTCAATTTGTACTCGTAAGATAAATTATGAATTGAAGCTAGACACTGGGAATAAACGTACTTTCATCGTTTCTGTTCACGAGTATTGTACGTATATAAATTCTGGACCCTACTTTATTCCATTTTTTTTTAAATCACTAATTGTCAAAATATGTCCACGTCTTTAAATTACGCATGCATTATATGTACTTGCAATACCTCATAAGTTAAAGTCTTTTGTAGGATTGCCACAATACCTTCACTCAGTGATCCATATTTATTTAAATACACTGTTATTACGCTCGGCTAGTTGCTAGCATCAAGTCAAGTAGGATGTTATTCTCCCCACCGATGAATTAAGTGGAGAGGAGGAGGAGAAATAGAAGTGGACGGTGACATATCTGTTTATCAATAGCATTTAAGAATTTATTTACATGTGTACATTGATTTCAGTATTTTTTACAGCCTGTGTTTTTGCGAGTGGCGATAATTTTTAGGTCTAAACATCCCGGTGCTGTATCTTGATAATTCATATTTCCTTAGAAATTAATATTTATTTAACATCATTAGTAGATAGGTTTGGAAAGATCTGGCGCAGGTATCATGCGTAGAAGCTAGGAGCCACCAGCCACCTCGTTTGTCGTGGTGGCCTAGGGCGGCCATGTTGTGATGGCACCTGACCACCTTTTTAGAGCTCGGTGACCTTCACCTTGGCCATGTGCCCAAACATTTTAAAAATTGCAAACAAATTTTGAAAATTCTAAAAATTGAGAAATAGATAATTTTACCCTCACCCTCACCCCACCAACCCTAACTACTAACCAGCACTTCCTCCCCCCTGCTCCTCATTCACCTCACCACCCTCACCACACCCCCTCACACACCCACATCCAATCATAAAAAATCTAGAAAAATACAAAAAACGTAAACAAATTGAGGAACTTGTAATGTTACCCTACCCTTCCCCTCGCGCACCCTTCCCCTAAAAAATACAATCATAACAAATCAAGAGAAGCGAAAAAAATCAAAAAATTGATTCTGAAAATTGAAGAACATACGACGTTAACCTCACACTCATCACAGCACCATCACCTCACAACCTCTCCGCATTTTTAATCAATAATAAAAAAATCGAGAAAATTCGCAAAAAATATTTTTAAAATATAAAACACCGAGGGACATATAATGTTACCCTACCCTACCCTTCACTCACCCAACCCCCTCACCGCACCCCCTCCTTCTTAATGCCCGGCCAATCATAAGAAAATCGAGAACATTCGCAAAAAAAATATAAAGAAATATAGGAACATATTATGTTACCCTACCCCTCGCTCAATCCACTGACATCACCTCCCCCAACCACTAAATTCATAAAAAGTTTTAGAAAAGCGCAAAAATCGAAAAATTGAGTCTTAAAAATCAAAGAACATATAAAGTTAACCTCACACTCATCCCACCTCCCTCACCTTACCCCCTCACCTTTTTTCAACCCCCTCACAGTCATAAAAATCCAGAAAAATTGCAAAAAAAAAAAACGAAAAAAATTAAATAAAATGGAGGAACGTACAATGTTAACCTCACACTCAAAACACTATCCTACCCTCACCACCCGCACACCACCTAAATCACACTCCAAAGTCATAAAAATTGAGAAAACCATTATAAAAATTGAAAGACACTATTAAAAGTGTAGGAATATATTACATCACTGACTCAAACACTGGTGTTATATGACAGTGGCCTTGGCCTTGACCCCAATAACCTTGAAAACAAATCATTTAGAAAAAATTGTAAAAATTAGAAAAAATGCATAAAAATCGACGAACATGTTACTGACTCCGACCTCCATGTTGGATATTGGTGATCTCAACATTGACCACAATGATGTTCAACTCTAAAAACATATAAAATTATGTAAAAATCGACTTACATAATATGTTACTAACTCCGACAACCATGTTGAATGTTGGCGACCATAAACCTAAATCAAATGACCTTGAACTCGGAACATCAAGAAAAAATGCGAAAAAACTACAAAAATTAAAATAAAAAATTACATACCTTATGCGAAAAAAATTTGTATGTGTGTGATCCTAAAAGTTTGATTTTCGTTAAGATGGCAGATCACAGCCACTCCCGTAGTACGACGATCAGCAGACGACTGAACACCATAATCTTTATTTGATTGACAATATAGCCGATCAATCTTACGATCTCCAAAGAGAATTATTTTATGTATGTAACGCACAACCCTTTCCCTCCGGACACCACCAACACACCTCTCGTCGTTCCACTTCCTTTGCCATTTACTTACCATAGCTCAGCAGCCATCAACATCCACGCATGTCACCAACCCTTCAACCCCTTCAACCGACTCTTCCCTTCCACCCAATAACTCACCATAGCTTGTCCCCTCACCATCCTCCAAATACACGATTCTCCACCCCGCCCCCTTTCACTAAACGAAATCCCAACCTGATCCTGAAGATAATGATTCCACCCAAGACTGGCTCCTGCCAAGACCAATTCCTGCATGGATTGCAAAAGCAGTGTACAAGACCAACCGACCATATCACCCACCTATACCAATAGTCGATGGCAACCAATCTCGAAAAAGTCGTCTAATACGAATCTCGGTGCTTTCCTCTTCGCACAAAACTTCGCAAAATCTACGCTAAACATTGAAAAAACGTCAAAAAACATTTAAGCCACAGCTGGCCAAACAAAGGGCCATGCAATATGACCAGGCCAACTAACCAGTTGCGAAATATTCCTCAAAAAAATTCCCCCGTTCTTTCTTTCGCCTTACAGAGCTCAATAGATTTTAATCGACCCGATTAAGGCATAATACTTCATATCCTACATGACCCTCCTCCTGCACACACTTGCGTAAATTTTATCTAAAACAGACTTCCGCAATCGACTGTACACACCGCTGACTTAATAAATATATCAGAGAAGCAGAACTGACTGAATATGAAATTAAACTCACATTATTATATATACATAAATCTAATTTATTTACTTAGTATATATGTACATTCTATCTTACTAATTATTTGAAACTTTGATCTTTATATATTTATCAAATGTTTGCAGCTCATGGTTAGTAGCCGACAGTCTCATCTGATATAACACAGATCCTTCTGTTCAATAATGATAGAAGATATCTCGTTAATGTTCGAGAAATCTCAATTTTGTTGCAAAGCGATCAAATGTCTGAGTCTATCAACAAGTTAATTCGGGTCTTCGGTAAACACATAGTCAGTATTCTCAGCATCTTCTGCCTTCTTCGTGTCGCTCGTTGCAGCAAATGAACGAGCGTTATTGACGCCTTCTGTCTTCTTCATACCACGTGTCGAAGGAAACTCGTTGGTGAAATGTGTGGGAACTTCGATACTTCGATACTTCAGATACTTCATCAACACTGTATTCATAGTTATTATCATCAATGCCGTCTTCATGATCGCCTTCACGTCCTTTATCATCCTCAATATTTTGTTTAGTTTTCTTTGTAGGAGTCACATGGTCATACTCAGTATTTATAGCCGACGACTGTTTATTTTGAAGTTCGTTGACTTCACGTGAAAGTCTTGCAAGTGTACGTTCCACACAAACCGACATTACTGGACTTATTCGGTCTTTAGAATTAACTGTCTCATTATTATCGCCTGACAAATCAGTACCCACCGATGCAGCACATGGTATTGGCGATATCCCTTGCTAGCTCCCTGTTGACTAACCCTTGCGGATCTCGATGTTTTCTTTTATGTATTGTCTTGCATAAACTGCACGGTACCAATTTCATAAAGCGTCATCGCGCGAAAAAGACACTCCGTTATTCGTGGAAATTTTACAGCAGTGGGAAAAGGTACATCCATAGAGATAAGCTCTATAATAGACTTAGTAATATCATTGGTTTGCATCATATTCATGAAAAAACTGAAGTTCTTTCTACAGTAGCAACTTGTGTATCTACTTTGCCTAGCTACTGTTCTCTTTATATAAACTTACTAACCTATTATATAAATAACATTTAGGAATTTTTATGCATCCATTTAACCAGACATTTATCTAGTTCCTTGATCACATTACCATGCCGTTATACACTGAAGATCCAAAAAAAACTGGTATAGGCGTGCGTATGCAAATAACAGAGGTATGGAACCAATCAGAGTAACGCGATGCGGTCGGCAGCTAGATCGGTTACTGCAGCTACAATGGCAGGTTATCAAGATTTAAGTGAGTTTGAACGTGACGTTATAGTCGGCTCACGAGAAATGGGACACAGCATCACCGAGGTAGCGATAAATGAAAGTTACGACCTACTTGCACAAAAGTGCTAGAAATAACACGTTCCCATAGCAACCGCTATTGAACGCGGGAGGAAGTCAGAGGGGAAGAACTCAGAGATAAGATAATAGGAACCCAAGGTCACAAAGGTAACCCACAGACAGGTTGAATCCCAGGCTAAATCTTTGAACGTGGCAGCATACAATAATATTAGGTATGCTTTGCCGCTCTCGTGTTGGAATTGAGGTTATGTTACAACAAAATGGCAACCACAAAACCGATTACAACAAAACAAACTTTTATGACATTTACGCATTATACACGAGCTCTACATGACCAAGAATGTGTAAGTCCTCCAATGAACCAACCAACTTCCTATAAATCCATATTTCATTACCAAGTTCAAACTTCACCTTTTTCCGAGTGAACAAAACAGGCCACGAATGCATACTAATTAAAGCGTACTGATTGACAACACCTTCATGAACCGGCACAGACTTCCAAGTTTGTTCCACCTGTTTGCTCCACCAGTTTGTGTGATATGGATACACGTGATATAATTTGTCGGAAGACCGTGCCAGTTCATGAGGGTGTTGTTAATCAGTATGCTGTAATTAGTATGCGTTCGTCACCTGTTTTGTTTACTCGGAAGAAGGTGAAGTTTGAATTGGGTTATGAAATATGGATTTATAGGAAGTTGCTTGGTTCATGCGGTGATTTGCATAGTATTGGTCATGTTGACCTTGTGTATAACGCATGAATGTCCATAAAGTTTGTTTCGCTGTAATCCGATTATTTGTGCTAACACTACCTCAATTACAAAAACCCAGCGCCAACAGCCAAACTAATATTACTGTTGGCTGCCACGTTCAAGCGGATTTAACCTTAGCATCTGTTATCGCAATGACTTTGAGATTGTTCTTATCTTATCTCGCTGCTCTTCCCGCTTCCCCCTGTTCGTTATTCTCGTGTCTTGTCTTCTATAGGAGGTACTTATCAGTTGCGTGTCTGTGCTTGAGTGGTGTAAGTGTGTTGCCTACATCTTTGGCATTGCTGCGGCCGGAAAAAGATCGTGAAAGAACGGGACAAACGACGACTGACGAGAATCATTAAACCTGACAGACGTGCAACCCTTTCCCAAATTGGCGCAGATTGGATTTGTGGACTGCCCTGCAGGATTCATGGTGTGAATTGCCTTCTGCATACCTTCAGACATTAGTCGAGTCCATGCCACGTCGTCTAACGGCACTTCTGCGCACTCAAGAGGCGCGAAAGGGGGGGGGGGGTTTCTAAACGATATTAGGCAGGTGTACCAGTTTTTTGGCTCTTGAGTGTATCGTCAACAGTTTCTTCTAGACAAGTTATTTGCTCAGCTTAAACTCATGCTCCGGAAATGAACCCTCCTGCGTCGGAAATTACTCCTCCTGCTACAGAAATTACCACTCCTAATCAGAAATTAACCCTCCTGCTCAGGAAATTACCCCTCATGTTCTGTAACAGACACCTCACCTACTGTAACTAACACATCGCGCTCGCTAACTGACCCTTCAAACAATGCAGGCTTCGCATTCATGTAGTAGTTTTCTGGTTTTTCATGTTGAAATTCTATGTGGTTAGGTAGAAGGAAATAAGTGAGAGCCTATTTGCCAAAAGGGTTGAGCCTATTCGTTCTTAGCTCTAGATGATTTACTGAAACCAGCATCCGACCCGAAGCATTGGAATACATTTCTTCTTCCTCTTGTACTTCTCACATGTGAACGCTATCGTAAAATGGTGCTTTTATTGCATCTACATGATATGCAGCTACATTCGTTGTCTTGAAGGTTTTCGCCATCTCATGGAAAAATAACTCATACACGTATATTTTTCACAAGACTGACTCCTAACAGCAACCTACTCCTCACAGCCACCTACTCCTCACAGACACCTATTCCTCACGGCCACATATTCCTCGCAGCCACATACTCCTCACAGCCACCAAATACTCACAGACCCCTATACCTTATAGCCACCTACTCCTCGCAGCCACCTACCCCTCGCAACCACCTGCTCCTCACAGCAACCTCCTCCTCACAGCAATCTACTCCTCACAACCACCTAGAACAACCACCTACTCCTCACAGCCACATACACCTCACAGCCACCTACTCCTCACAGACACCTACTCCTCACAGCCACCCACTACTCTCAGCCACCCACTTATCAGAGCTACCTACTCCTAACAGCCTACTTCTCCTTACAACAACCTACACCGCACAGCCACCTACTCCGCCCAGCCACCTACTCCACACAGTACCTACTCTTAACAGCCAGTTACCCCTCGCAGCCACCTACTCCTTACAGGCACCTGCTACCCTAAGACACCTACTACTCACAGCCACCTACTACTCACAGCCATCTACTCCTCGCAGCCACCTACTCCTCACAGCCACCTATTCCTCACAGCCTCCTACACCTTACAGCCTCCTACTATTCACAGCCACCTACTCCTCACAGTCACCTACGCCTCGCTGCCTACTACTCCTTGCAGCACCAACTCCTCGCAGCCACCTACTCCTCGCAGCCACCTACTCCTCACAGCCACCTACTCCTCGCAGACACCTACTCCTCCCAGCCACCTACTCCACTCAGCAACCAACTACTCTCAGCCACCAACTACTCTCACACACCAAATACTCTCAGCCACCAACTACTCTCGGCCTCCAACTGCTCTCAGCTACCAACAACTTACAGACACTTACTCCTCACAGCCACCTACTTGTCAGTGCCACTTATTCTCTCGGGCCACCTTCTCCTCGCAGCCACCTACTTCTCGCAGCCACCAACTAGTCGCAGCAACCTACTCCTCAACGCCACCTACTCCTCACAGCCACCTACACCTCACAGCCACATACTACTCACAGCCACATTCTCCTCGCAGCCACCTACTCCTCACAGCACCCTACTCCACACAGCCACCTACTCCTCCCAGCCACCAACAACTTGCAGCCACATACTAAACTCAGCCACCTACTCCTCACAGCTAGCTACTCCTCGCAGCAGCCAATTCCTCACAACCACCTAATACTCACAGCCACCTACTACTCACAGCCACCTACTACTCACAGCCACCTACTACTCACAGCCACCTACTTATCACAGCTTCTTACTCCTTACAGCCACCTACTCCTCACAGCCACCTACTCCTCAAAGCCACCAACTACCCTCAGTCACCAACTACTCTCAGACACCAATTACTCTCAACCACCTACTACTCACAGCCACCTACTCTTCGCTGCCACCTACNTCACCAACTACTCTCAGACACCAATTACTATCAACCACCTACTACTCACAGCCACCTACTCTTCGCTGCCACCTACTTCTCACAGCATCCATATTCTCAGAGCCACCTACTACAGCCACCTACTCCTCCCAGCCACCTATTTCTCGCAGTCACCTAATTCTCACAGCCATCCTCCTCACAGCCACCTACTCCTCACAGCCACCTACTACTCACAGCTGCCTATTCCTCAAAGTCATCTACTACTCGCAGCCACCTACTCCTCACAACCACCGAGAATTCACAGCCACCTACAACAGCCACCTACTCATCAGAGCCACCTACTCCTAAAATGTTCCTACTCATCGCAGCCACCTACTCCTCACATCCACATACTTCTCGCAGCCACATACTCCTCGCAGCCACCTACTCCTCGCAGCCACCTATTCCTCACAGACACCCACTGCTCACAGCCACCTACTTCCCACAGCCACCTATTTCTCACAGCCACCTACTCCTAAAAGCAACCTACTCCTCACAACCACCCACTACAGTGACCTACTCCTCAAAGTCACATACTCCTCACAGCCACCTACTCCTCACAGAAACCTAACCCTAAGAGCCACCTACTCTTCACAGCCACTTACTCCTTACAACCACCTACTACTCACAGACACCTACAACTTACTGCCACTTACTCCTCGCAGCCACCTACACTTCGCAGCCACCTACACTTCGCAGCCACCTCTTACTCACAGCCACCTACTCCTCAGAGCAAGCCACTCCTCACAAACACCTACACCTTACAGCCACCTACTCTTCGCAGCCACCTACTACATGCCGCCACGTACATCTCGCAGTCACCTACTCCTCGCAGCCACCAACGCCTCACAAACACCTACTTTTCGCAGCCACCTACACCTCACAGCCACCTACTCATCACAGTCACCTACTCCTCACAGCCACTTACTCCTAACAGCCACCTACTATCACAGCCACCTACTTCTCACAGCCACCTTCTCCTCACAGCCACCTACTCTTGCAGCCACTTTCTCCTCACAGCCACCTACTACTCACAGCTACCTACCCTTCAAAGGCACCCACTCTTCACAGCCACCTAATACAGCCACCTACTCTTCTCAGCCACCTACTTCTCACAGCCACCTTCACCTCGCAGCCATTTACTCCTCATAGCCACTCCTCAAAGCCACCTACTCCTCACAGCCACCTTCTCCTCACATCCACATACTGTTCACAGCCACCTACTCCTCAAGGCCACCTTCTTAAATCAGCCACCTACTCCTCACAACCACATACTACTACCAAGCACCTACACCTCTAAGTCACTTACTCCTCACAGCCACCTACTACAGCCACCCACTACAGCCACGTACTCCTCACAGCCATCTACTTTCCACAGCCACCAACTGCTCAAAGCCAGCTACTCGGAGCAACCTACTCCTCACAGCCACCCACTTTTCACAGCCAACTCCTACTCACAGCCACCTTCTCCTCGCAGTCGACTACTCCTAACTGGCACCTACTCCTCACAGCCACCTTCTCCTCACAGCCACCTACTCCTCGCAGCCACCTACTACTCACAGCCACTTAATCCTTATAGCAACCTACTCCTCACATCCACTACTTCAGCCACCTACTATAATAACCTATTCTTCACAAACACCTAATTCTCTCAACAACCTACTCCTCACAGCCACCTACTCTTCGCAGAAACCTACTCCTCACAGCCACCTACTCTTCGCAGCCACCTACTCCTCACAGTCACCTACTCCCCACAGCCACCTACTACTCATAGCCACCTACTCCTCACAGTCATATACTCCTCGCTTCCACCTTCAACAGACACCTACTACAGCCTCATACTACAGCCACCTTATCTTCACAGCCACCTACTCCTCGACGACACCCAATCTTCATAGACACCAACTATGCACAGAAACCTACACCTTACAGCCACCCATTCCTCGCAGCCACCTACTCCTTGCAGTAATCTACTCCTTGCAGCCACCTACTCTTCACAGCCACCTACTCATCACAGCCACCTACACCTCGCAGCCATCTAGTCGAAGCAGCAACCTACACCTGGCAGATACCTACTCCTCGCAGCCACCAATTCCTCACAGCCACCTACTAGTTACAGCCACCTATTATTCACAGCCACCTTATACTCACAGCCACCTACTTCTCACAGTCACCTACTCCACACAGCCACTAACAACTCTCAGCCACCAACCACTCTCATCAACCTACGACAGCCACCTACTACAGCCTTCTACTCATCAGAGACACAAATTCTTAACAGTTACATACTCCTCACAGCCACCTACTCCTCGCAGCCTCCTACACCTCGCAGCTACCTACACCTCGAAGCCACCATTTCCTCACAGCCAACTACTACTAATAACCACATTATACTCACAGCCACCTACTTCTCACAGTCACCTACTCCTCAATGCCACCAACAACTCTCAGCCACCAACTACTAACAGTCACCTACTTCGAAAAGACACTCCACCTCATAGCCATCTACTCCTCACAGCCACATACTGATCACAGCCATTTACTCCTCACAGCCACCTACTACTCACAGCCACCTACTCTTCAAAGCAACCTACTCCTCACAGCTACCTACTACAGCCACCTACTCATCAGAGCCACCTACTCCTAACAGTTACCTACTCCATGCAGCCACATACTCCTCATAGCCAACTACTCCTCACAGACATCTAATACAGCCAACTACTCCTCAGAGCCGCCTAATCCTCACAGCCACCTACTCCTCAAAGCCACCTACTCCTCACAGCCACCTACTCCTCACCGACACCTACTACTCATAGCAACCTACTCCTCGCAGCAACCAACTCCTCACAGCCTCCCCCTTCTCACAGCCACCTAAGACTCACAGCCACCTACTCCTCACAGCCACCTACTCCTCAAGACCACCTACTACTCTCAGACAACTACTACAGCCACCTACTACAGCCATCTAATCATCAGAGCCACCTCCTCCTAACAGTTACCTTCTCCTCGAAGCCACCTTCTCTTCGCAGCCACCTACTCCTCACAGCCACCAACTATTCTCAGCCACTAACTACTCTCAGACACCAACTAATCTTAGCCACCTACTAATCACAACCACCTACTCTTCACTGCCACCTAATTCTCACAGCCTCCTACTCCTCACAGCCACTTACTACAGCCACCTACTCCTCCCAGCCACATACTTCTCGAAGTCACCTAATCCTCACAGCCATCCTCCTTACAGCCATAAACTCCTCACAGCCACCGACACATCACAGCCACCTACTCCTCACAGCCACCTACTCCTCACAGCCACCTACTCCTCACAGCCACCTACTCCTCACAGCCACCAACAACTCTCAGCCACCAACCACTCTCATCAACCTACGACAGCCACCAACCACTCTCATCAACCTACGACAGCCACCTACCACGGCCTTCTAATCATCAGAGCCACAAATTCTTAACAGTTACCTACTCCTCACAGCCACCTACTCCTCGCAGCCTCCTACACCTCGCAGCTACCTACTCCTCGAAGCCACCATTTCCTCACAGCCAACTACTACTAACAACCACATTATACTCACAGCCACCTACTTCTCACAGTCACCTACTCCTCAACGCCACCAACAACTCTCAGTCACCAACTACTTACAGTCACCTACTTCGAAAAGACACTCCTCCTCATAGCCACCTACTCCTCACAGCCACATACTGATCACAGCCATTTACTCCTCACAGCCACCTACTACTCACAGCCACCTACTCTTCAAAGCCACCTACTCCTCATAGCTACCTACTACAGTCACCTACTCATCAGAGCCACCTACTCCTAACAGTTACCTACTCCACACAGCCACATACTCCTCATAGCCAACTACTCCTCACAGCCATCTAATACAGCCAACTACTCCTCAGATCCGCCTAATCCTCACAGCCACCTACTCCTCACAGACACCTACTCCTCACCGACACCTACTACTCATAGCCACCTACTCCTCGTGCTACCAACTCCTCACAGCCTCCCCCTTCTCACAGCCTCCCCCTTCTCACAGCCACCTAAGACTCACAGCCACCTACTCCTCACAGCCACCTTCTCCTCACAGCCACCTACTCCTCAAGACCACCTACTACTCTCAGACAACTACTACAGCCACCTACTACAGCCATCTAATCATCAGAGCCACCTACTCCTAACAGTTACCTTCTCCTCGAAGCCAACTTCTCTTCGCAGCCACCTACTATTCAGTGCCACCTACTCCTCACAGCCACCTACTCCTCACAGCCACCTACTATTCACAGCCACTAACTACTCTCAGACACCAAATACTCTTAGCCACCTACTAATCACAACCACCTACTCTTCACTGCCACCTACTTCTCACAGCCTCCTACTCCTCACAGCCACCTACTAGAGCAACCTACTCCTCCCAGCCACATACTTCTCGAAGTCACCTAATCCTCACAGCCATCCTCCTTACAGCCATAAACTCCTCACAGCCACCGACACATCACAGCCACCTACTCATCACAGCCACCTACTCCTCACAGCCACCTACTTCTCGGAGACACATACTCCTCGCATCCACATACTCTCGCAGCAACATTCTCCTCACAGCCGCTTACTCCTCACAGCCACCTACTAATCACAGCCACCTTATCCTCGCAGCCACCTTCTCCTCACAGCCACCTTCTCCTCACAGCCACCTACTCCTCATAGCCACATACTCCTCGCAGCCATCTAGTCGAAGCAGCAACCTACACCTGGCAGATACCTACTCCTCGCAGCCACCAATTCCTCACAGCCACCTACTACTTACAGCCACCTACTATTCACAGCCACCTTATACTCACAGCCACCTACTTCTCACAGTCACCTACTCCTTAGAGCCACAAACAACTCTTAGCCACCAACCACTCTCAGCCACTTACGACAGCCACCTACTACAGCAATTTCCTTATCAGAGCCACAAGCTCTTAAGAGTTACCTCTCCTCACAGCCGCCCACTTCTCACAGCCACCTACTCCACACAGCCACCAACAACTGTCAACCACCAACCACTCTCAGCAACCTAAGACAGCAACCTACTACAGCCTTCTACTCATCAGAGCCACAAATTGTTAACAGTTACCTAATCCTCACAGCTACCTACTCCTCGCAGCCTCCTACACCTCGCAGCTACCTACTCCTCGAAGCCACCATTTCATCATAGCCAACTACTACTAACAACCACATTATACTCACAGCCACCTATTTATCACAGTCACCTACTCCTCAATGCCACCAACAACTCTCAGAAACCAACTACTTACAGTCACCTACTTCGAAAAGACACTCCTCCTCATAGCCACATACTGATCACAGCCATTTACTCCTAACAGCCACCTACTACTCACAGCCACCTACTCTTCACAGCCACCAACTTCTCACAGCCACCTACTACAGCCACCTACTCATCAGAGCCTCCTACTCCTCACAGCTACCTACTCCACGCAGCCACATACTCCTCATAGAAAACTACTTCGCACAGCCATCTAATACAGCCAACTACTCCTCAGAGCCGCCTAATCCTCACAGCCACCTACTCCTCAAAGCCACCTNCTAATACAGCCAACTACTCCTCAGAGCCGCCTAATCCTCACAGCCACCTACTCCTCAAAGCCACCTACTCCTCACAACCACCTACTCCTCACCGACACCTACTACTCGTAGCCACCTACTCCTCGCAGCAACCAACTCCTCACAGCCTCCTCCTTCTCACAGCCACCTAAGACCCACAGCCACCGTCTCCTGGCAGCACCTACTCCTCACTGCCACCTTCTCCTGACTGCCACCTACTCCTCACAGCTCTCTATTCCGCCCAGCCAACTACTCCTCACAGCCACCTACTTTTTGCAGCCACCTACTTCTCACAGCCACATAATGCTACCAGCAGCCAAATCCTCACAGCCTCCTACTTCTCACAGCCACCTACTCCTCACAGCCACCAACAACTCTCAGACTCCATCTTCTCTCAGCCACCTACTACTTACAGTATCCTACTTCGCAAAGACACTACTCCTCACAGCAACCTACCACTCACAGCCACCTACTCTTCACAGTCACCTAGTCCTCACAGCCACCAACTACAGCCACCAACTCATCTGAGCCACCTACTCCAAACAATTACCTACTCCTCGCAGCCACAATCAACTCATAGCCAACTACTCCTCAGAGCCATCTACTCCTCACAAACATCTACCACAGCCAACTACTCCTCATAGCCACCTACTACTCACAGCCACCTACTCTTTACAGCCACCTAGTCCTCACAGCTACCTACTACAGCCACCAACTCATCACAGCCAACTTCTCCTAACATTTACCTACTCCTCGCAGCCACAATCTCCTCATAGCCAACTACTCCTCACAGGCATCTACTCCTCACAGCCATCTACCACAGCCAACTACTCCTCGCAGCCACCTTCTCCTCACAGCCTCCTACTCCTCACAGCCACATACTCCTCGCAGCCACCTACTCTTC
Organism: Clitarchus hookeri; assembly: GCA_002778355.1. Lineage (NCBI taxonomy): Eukaryota > Metazoa > Arthropoda > Insecta > Phasmatodea > Phasmatidae > Clitarchus > Clitarchus hookeri. The sequence goes on along the minus strand of NQII01000280.1, from coordinate 956,067 downwards.
ACAGCTACCAACTACACTCAGCCACGAACTATTCTCAGCATCCAACTACTCTCTGCAACCTACTCCTCACAGCCACTCACTCCTTACAGCCACCTACACCTCACAGCCACCTACTACAGCCACATACTCCTCACAGCCACCTACTCCTCGCAGCCACCAACTACAGCCACCTACTCAACAGACCCACCTACTCCTATCAGTTACCTACTCCTCGCAGCCACCTACTCCTAACAGCAAATACTCCTCAGAGCCATATACCACAGCCAACTACTCCTCACAGCCACCTACTCCTCACAGCCACCTACTCCTCGCAGCAACCAACTCCTCACAGGCACCTACTTCTCACAGCCACCGTATCCTCACAGCCACCTATTCCTCACTTCCACTAACTCCTCACAGCCACCTACTTCTCGCAGCCACCTACTACTCAAAGCCACGTACTCCTTACAGCAACCTACTACCCAGAGCCACCAACTACAGCCACCTACCATAGTGCCCTACTACTCACAGCCACCTACACCTCGCAGCCACCTAGTCGTAGCAGCAACCTACACCTGGCAGATACCTACTCCTCGCAGCCACCAATTCCTCACAGCCACCAATTCCTCACAGCCACCTACTAATTACAGCCACCTACTATTCACAGCCACCTTATACTCAGAGCCACTTACTTCTCACAGTCACCTACTCCTCACAGCCACAAACAACTCTAGGCCACCAACCACTCTCAGCCACTTACGACAGCCTCCTACTACAGCCATTTACTCATCAGAGCCACAAGCTCTTAACAGTTACCTCTCCTCACCGCCGCATACTCCTCGCAGCGAACTTCACCTCTCAGCCAGCTACTCCTCTCAGCCACCAAATAATCTCAGCCACAAACTATTCTCGGCCACCAACTGCTCTCAGCTACCAACTACTTACAGCCACCTACTCCTCACAGCCACCTACTTGTCACAGACACTTCTTCTCTCGGGCCACCTTCTCCTCGCAGCCACCTACTTCTCGCAGCCACCAACTAGTCGCTGCAACCAACTCCTCAACGCCACCTACTCCTCACAGCCACCTAAACCTCACAGCCACCTAAACCTCACAGCCACCTAAACCTCACAGCCACCTAAACCTCACATCCACCTACTACACATAGCCACATTCTCCTCGCAGCTACCTACTCCTCACAGCACCCTACTCCACACAGCCACCTACTCCTCAAGACCACCTACTCCTAGCAGCCACATACTAAACGCAGTCACCTACTAATAGCAGCCACCTACGCCTCACAACCACCTACTTCTCGCAGCCACCTACACCTCACAGCCACCTACTGCTCACAGACACCTACTATGCACAGGCACCTACTCCTTACAACCACCTACTATTTTCAGCCACCTACTATTCACAGTCACCTACTCCTCGCCACCACCTACTCCTCGCAGGCACCTATTCATCGCAGCTGGCTACTCCTCGCAGCCACCAATTCCTCACAACCACCTACTACTCACAGCAACCTACTACTCACAGCCACCTACTCATCACAGTCATCTACTCATCACAGCTACTTACTCCTAACAGCCACCTACTATCACAGCCACCTACTTCTCACAGCCACCTTCTCCTTACAGCCACCTACTCTTGCAGCCACTTTCTCCTCACAGCCACCTACTACTCACAGCTACCTACCATTCACAGGCACCCACTCTTCACAGCCACTTATACAGCCACTTACTCTTCAGAGCCACCTACTCATAAAAGCCACCTATTCCTAACAGTTACCTACTACTCGCAGCCACCTACTCCTCGCAGCCACATACTACTCACAGACAAATACTACTTTCAGCCACCGAATCCTCACAGTCACTTACTCCTCACATACACCTACTACAGACACCCACTACAGCCACCTACTCTTCACAGCCACCTACTTCTCACAGCCATTTACACCTCATAGCCACTCCTCCTCACAGCCACCTACTCCTCACATCCACATATTGTTCACAGCCACCTACTCCTCAAGGCCACCTTCTCCTAGCTGCCACCTACTTCTCGCAGCCACATACTACTACCAGGCACCTACTCCTAGCAGCCATCTACGCCTCACCACCACCTATTTCTCGCAGCCACCTACTCCTCACAGCCACCTACTGGTTACAGCCACCTACTGCTCACAGACACCTACTATGCACAGGCACCTACTCCTTACAACCACCTACTATTCAGAGCCACCTACTCTTCACAGTCACCTACTCCTCGCCGCCACCTACTCCTCGCAGCCACTTACTCCTTTGCAGCTGGCTACTCCTCGCAGCCAATAATTCCTCACAACCATCTACTACTCACAGAAACATACCAATCACAGCCACCTACTACTCACAGCCACCTACTACTCACAGCCACCTACTACTCATAGCCACCTACTTATAACAGCTTTTTACTCCTTATAGCCACCTACTCCTCGCAGTCACCTACTACAGAACCTACTCATTCCAGCCACCTATTTCTCGCAGTCACCTAGTCCTCACAGCCTAACTCCTCACAGCCACCTACTCCTAGCAGCCACCAATAACTCTNACAACCTACTCATTCCAGCCACCTATTTCTCGCAGTCACCTAGTCCTCACAGCCTAACTCCTCACAGCCACCTACTCCTAGCAGCCACCAATAACTCTCACCCACCAACCACTCTCAGCAACCTTCTAAAGCCACCTACTTCAGCCACCTACTCTTCACAGCCACCTACTTCTAACAGCCGCCTACACCTCGCAGCCATTTACTCCTCATAGCCACTCCTCCTCACAGCCACATACTCCTCACAGCCAGCTACTCCTCACAGCCAGCTACTCCTCACAGCCAGCTACTCCTCACAGCCAGCTACTCCTCACAGCCAGCTACTCCTCACATCCACATACTGTTCACAGCAACCTACTCCTCAAGGCCACTTACTCCTAGCAGCCACCTACTCCTCACAGCCACATACTACTACCAGGCACCTACACCTCACAGTCACTTACACCTCACAGCCACTAACAACTCTCAGCCACCAACCACTCTCAGCACCAACGACAGCCACCTACTACACCCTTCTACTCATCAGAGCCACAAATTCTTAACAGTTACCTACTCCTCACAGCCACCTACTCCTAGCAGCCTCCTACACCTCGCAGCTACCTACTCCTCGAAGCCACCATTTCCTCACAGCCAACTACTACTAACAACCACATTAAACTCACAGCCACCTACTTCTCACAGTCACCTACTCCTCAACGCCACCAACAACTCTCAGTCACCAACTACTTACAGTCACCTACTTCGAAAAGACACTCCTCCTCATAGCCACCTACTCCTCACAGCCACATACTGATCACAGCCATTTACTCCTCACAGCCACCTACTACTCACAGCCACCTACTCTTCAAAGCCACCTACTCCTCATAGCTACCTACTACAGTCACCTACTCATCAGAGCCACCTACTCCTAACAGTTACCTACTCCACACAGCCACATACTCCTCATAGCCAACTACTCCTCACAGCCATCTAATACAGCCAACTACTCCTCAGATCCGCCTAATCCTCACAGCCACCTACTCCTCACAGACACCTACTCCTCACCGACACCTACTACTCATAGCCACCTACTCCTCGTGCTACCAACTCCTCACAGCCTCCCCCTTCTCACAGCCTCCCCCTTCTCACAGCCACCTAAGACTCACAGCCACCTACTCCTCACAGCCACCTTCTCCTCACAGCCACCTACTCCTCAAGACCACCTACTACTCTCAGACAACTACTACAGCCACCTACTACAGCCATCTAATCATCAGAGCCACCTACTCCTAACAGTTACCTTCTCCTCGAAGCCAACTTCTCTTCGCAGCCACCTACTATTCAGTGCCACCTACTCCTCACAGCCACCTACTCCTCACAGCCACCTACTATTCACAGCCACTAACTACTCTCAGACACCAAATACTCTTAGCCACCTACTAATCACAACCACCTACTCTTCACTGCCACCTACTTCTCACAGCCTCCTACTCCTCACAGCCACCTACTAGAGCAACCTACTCCTCCCAGCCACATACTTCTCGAAGTCACCTAATCCTCACAGCCATCCTCCTTACAGCCATAAACTCCTCACAGCCACCGACACATCACAGCCACCTACTCATCACAGCCACCTACTCCTCACAGCCACCTACTTCTCGGAGACACATACTCCTCGCATCCACATACTCTCGCAGCAACATTCTCTTCACAGCCGCCTACTCCTCACAGCCACCTACTAATCACAGCCACCTTATCCTCGCAGCCACCTTCTCCTCACAGCCACCTACTCCTCACAGCCACCTACTCCTCACAGCCACATACTCCTCGCAGCCATCTAGTCGAAGCAGCAACCTACACCTGGCAGATACCTACTCCTCGCAGCCACCAATTCCTCACAGCCACCTACTACTTACAGCCACCTACTATTCACAGCCACCTTATACTCACAGCCACCTACTTCTCACAGTCACCTACTCCTCAATGCCACCAACAACTCTCAGCCACCAACTACTTACAGTCACCTACTTCGAAAAGACACTCATCCTCATAGCCACCTACTCCTCACAGCCACATACTGATCACAGACATTTACTCCTCACAGCAACCTACTACTCACAGCCACCTACTGTTCACAGCCAACTACACCTCACAGCCACATACACCTCACAGCCACCTACTCATCAGAGCCACCTACTCCTAACAGTTACCTACTCCACGAAGCCACATACTCCTCATAGCCATTTATTCCTCACAGCCATCTAATACAGACAACTACTCCTCACAGCCGCCTACTCCTCACAGCCACCTACTCCTCAAAGCCACCTACTCCTCACAGCCACCTACTCCTCACCGACACCTACTACTCATAGCCACCTACGCCTCGCAGCAACCAACTCCTCACAGCCTCCTCCTTCTCACAGCCACATAAGACTCACAGCCACCGTCTCCTGGCAGCAACTACTCCTCACTGCCACCTACTCCTCACAGCTACCTATTCCTCACAGTCTACTACTTTTTGCAGCCACCTACTTCTCAAAGCCACATAATGTTACCAGCAACCAACTTCTCACAGCCTCCTACTTCTCTCAGCCGCCTACTACTTACAGTCACCTACTTCGCAAAGCCACTCCTCCTCACAGCCACCAACTACTCACAGCCACCTACTCTTCACAGTCACCTAGTCCTCACAGCCACCTACTAATGCCACCAACACATCAGAGCCACCTACTCCTAACAATTACATACTCCTCGCAGCCACATTCTCCTCATAGCTACTACTCCTCACAGCCATCTACTCCTCATAGCCAAAAACCACTCACAGCTACCTACTCTTCACAGCCACCTAATCCTCACAGACACCTACTACAGCCACCAACTCACCAGAGCCACCTACTCCTAACAATTACCTACTCCTCGCAGCCACAATATCCTCATAGCCAACTACTCCTCAAAGCCATCTACCACAGCCAACTACTCCTCATAGCCACCTACTCCTCATAGCCACCTACTCCTCACAGCCACATACAGATCACAGCCATTTACTCCTAACAGCCACCNCACCTACTCCTCATAGCCACCTACTCCTCACAGCCACATACAGATCACAGCCATTTACTCCTAACAGCCACCTACTACTCACAGCCACCTACTCTTCACAGCCACCTACTCCTCAAAGCCACCTACTACAGCCACCTACTCAACAGAGCCACCTACTCCTATCAGTTACCTACTCCTCGCAGCCACCTACTCCTAACAGCAAATACTCCACAGAGCCATATACCANACAGCCAGCTACTCCTCACAGCCAGCTACTCCTCACATCCACATACTGTTCACAGCAACCTACTCCTCAAGGCCACTTACTCCTAGCAGCCACCTACTCCTCACAGCCACATACTACTACCAGGCACCTACACCTCACAGTCACTTACACCTCACAGCCACTAACAACTCTCAGCCACCAACCACTCTCAGCACCAACGACAGCCACCTACTACACCCTTCTACTCATCAGAGCCACAAATTCTTAACAGTTACCTACTCCTCACAGCCACCTACTCCTAGCAGCCTCCTACACCTCGCAGCTACCTACTCCTCGAAGCCACCATTTCCTCTCAGCCAAATACTACTAACAACCACATTAAACTCACAGCCACCTACTTCTCACAGTCACCTACTCCTCAATGCCACCAACAACTCTCAGCCACCAACTACTTACAGTCACCTACTTCGAAAAGACACTCATCCTCATAGCCACCTACTCCTCACAGCCACATACTGATCACAGACATTTACTCCTCACAGCAACCTACTACTCACAGCCACCTACTGTTCACAGCCAACTACACCTCACAGCCACATACACCTCACAGCCACCTACTCATCAGAGCCACCTACTCCTAACAGTTACCTACTCCACGAAGCCACATACTCCTCATAGCCATTTATTCCTCACAGCCATCTAATACAGACAACTACTCCTCACAGCCGCCTACTCCTCACAGCCACCTACTCCTCAAAGCCACCTACTCCTCACAGCCACCTACTCCTCACCGACACCTACTACTCATNCTCACAGCCACCTACTCCTCAAAGCCACCTACTCCTCACAGCCACCTACTCCTCACCGACACCTACTACTCATAGCCACCTACGCCTCGCAGCAACCAACTCCTCACAGCCTCCTCCTTCTCACAGCCACATAAGACTCACAGCCACCGTCTCCTGGCAGCAACTACTCCTCACTGCCACCTACTCCTCACANCTTCTCACAGCCACATAAGACTCACAGCCACCGTCTCCTGGCAGCAACTACTCCTCACTGCCACCTACTCCTCACAACTACCTATTCCGCACAGCCACCTACTCCTCACAGTCTACTACTTTTTGCAGCCACCTACTTCTCAAAGCTACATAATGTTACCAGCAACCAACTTCTCACAGCCTCCTACTTCTCTCAGCCACCTATTACTTACAGTCACCTACTNTACATAATGTTACCAGCAACCAACTTCTCACAGCCTCCTACTTCTCTCAGCCACCTATTACTTACAGTCACCTACTTCGCAAAGCCACTCCTCCTCACAGCCACCAACTACTCACAGCCACCTACTCTTCACAGTCACCTAGACCTCACAGCCACCTACTACAGCCACCAACACATCAGAGCCACCTACTCCTAACAATTACATACTCCTCGCAGCCACATTCTCCTCATAGCTACTACTCCTCACAGCCATCTACTCCTCATAGCCAAAAACCACTCACATCTACCTACTCTTCACAGCCACCTAATCCTCACAGCCACCTACTACAGCCACCAACTCACCAGAGCCACCTACTCCTCATAGCCACCTACTCCTCACAGCCACATACAGATCACAGCCATTTACTCCTAACAGCCACCTACTCTTCACAGCCACCTACTCCTCAAAGCCACCTACTACAGCCACCTACTCAACAGAGAGACCTACTCCTATCAGTTACCTACTCCTCGCAGCCACCTACTCCTAACAGCAAATACTCCACAGAGCCATATACCACAGCTAACTACTCCTAACCGCCACCTACTCCTCACACCCACCTACTCCTCGCAGCAACCAACTCCTCACNACAGCTAACTACTCCTAACCGCCACCTACTCCTCACACCCACCTACTCCTCGCAGCAACCAACTCCTCACAGGCACCTACTTCTCACAGCCACCTACTACTCACAGCTAGCGTCTCCTGGCAGCCACCTACTCCTCACTTCCACTAACTCCTCACAGCCACCTACTTTTCGCAGCCACCTACTCCTCGCAGCCACCTATTACTCAAAGCCACCTACTCCTTACAGCAACCTACTACCCACAGCCACCAACTACAGCCACCTACCAAAGTCACGTACTACTCACAGCCACCTACACCTTGTAGCCACCTAGTCGTAGCAGCTACCTACAACTGGAAGATACCTACTCCTCGCAGCCACCAACTCCTCACAGGCACCTACTACTTACAGCCACGTACTATTCACAGCCACCTTATACTCACAGCCACCTACTTCTCACAGTCACCTACTCCTCACAGCCACAAACAACTCTCAGCCACCTACCACTCTCAGCCACTTACGACAGCCACCTACTACAGCCATTTACTCATCAGAGCCACAAACTCTTAACAGTTACCTCTCCTCACAGCCGCCTACTCCTCGCAGCCAACTTCTCCTCTCAGCCAGCTACTCCTCTCAGCCACCAAATACTCACAGCCACCTACTTATCACAGCTACTTACTCCTTACAGCCACCTACTCCTCACAGCCACCTACTCCTCACAGCCACCTACTCCTCAAAGCCACCAACTACTCTCAGCCACCAACTACTCTCAGACACCAATTACTCTCAGCCACCTACTACTCACAGCCACCTACTCCTCACATCCACATACTGTTCACCGCCACCTACTCCTCAAGGCCACCTACTCCTAGCAGCCACATACTCCTCACAGCCACATACTACTACCAGGCACCTACACCTCACAGTCACTTACTCGTCACAGCCACCTACTACAGCCTCCCACTACACCCACGTACTCCTCACAGCCATCTACTTATCACAGCCACCTACTCCTCAAANCCACCTACTACAGCCTCCCACTACACCCACGTACTCCTCACAGCCATCTACTTATCACAGCCACCTACTCCTCAAAGCCACCTCCTCGCAGCAACCTACTCCTCACAGCCACCTACTCCTCACAGCCACCTACTTCTCACAGCCACATACTCCTCAAAGCCACCTAATCCTTGCAGCAACCTACTCCTCACAGCCACCTACTCCTCACATCCACATACTGTTCACAGCGACCTTCACCTCACAGCCACCTTCTCCTCACAGCCACCTACTCCTCGCAGCCACCTACTTCTCAAAGCCACTTAATCCTTATAGCAACCTACTCCTCACAGCCACTACTTCAGCCACCTACTATAGTCACCTATTCTTCACAAACACCTAATTCTCTCAGCAACCTACTCCTCACAGCCACCTACTCTTCGCAGCCACCTACTCCTCACAGTCACCTACTCCTCACAGCCACCTACTACTCATAGCCACCTTCTCCTCAAAGTCATATACTCCTCGCTTCCACCTACAACAGACACCTAATACAGCCTCATACTACAGCCACCTCTTCTTCACAGCCACCTACTCCTCGACGACATCTACTCCTCATAGACACTAACTATGCACAGATACCTACACCTTACAGCCACCTATTCCTCGCAGCCACCTACTCCTTGCAGTAATCTACTATTTGCAGCCACCTACGCCTCAAGGCCACCTACGTCTCACAGCATCCTACTCTTCACAGCCATCTACTCATCACAGACACCTACTAATCACAGCCACCTACTACTCACAGTCACATACTCCTTACACCCACCTACATCTCGCAGCCACCTACTTCTCGCAGCCACCTACTTCTCACAGCTATCAACTACTCTCAGCCACCTACTACCGACAGGCTACTACTCCTCACAGCCACATACTACAGCCGCCAACTACTCTCAGCCGCCAAATACTCTCACCCACCAACTACTCTCGGCCACAAACTGCTCTCAGCTACCAACGACTTACAGCCACCTACTCCACACAGCCACGTACTTCTCACAACCACTTCTTCTCTCGGGCCACCTCCTCCTCGCAGCCACCTACTACACGCATACACATACTCCTCGCAACCACCTACTCCTCACAGTCACCAACTACTAGCAGCAACCTACTCCTCACTGCCACCTACTCCTCACAGCCTACTACACCTCACAGTCACCTACTACTCACAGACAAATTCTCCTCACAACCACCTACTCCTCACAGCCACCTACTCCACACAGCCACCTACCCCTCGCAGCCACCTACTACTTGCAGCCACATACTACTCGCAGTCTCCTGCTCCTCGCAGCCACCAACGCCCCACAACCACCTACTTTTCGCAGCCACCTACTCTTCACTGCCACCTAATTCTTTCAGCCACCTACTCCTCAAAGCCACCTTCTCCTCGCAGCCACCTAATTCTTGCAGCCACGTACTAATCGCAGTCTCCTACTACTCGCAGCCACCTTCGCCTCAAGACCACCTACTACTCTCAGACAACTACTACAGCCACCTACTACAGCCATCTAATCACATCACAGCCTCCTCCTTCTCACAGCCACCTAAGACTCACAGCCACCTATTTATTGCAGCCACCTACTTCTCACAGCCACATAATGCTACCAGCAACCAACTCCTCAAGGCCACCTTCTTCTCACAGCCACCTACTCCTCAAAACCACCAACAACTCTCAGACTCCAACTTCTCTCAGCCACCTACTACTTACAGTCACCTACTTCGCAAAGCCACTCCTCCTCATAGCCACCTACTTCTCACAACCACATACTGCTCACAGCCATCTACTCGTCACCGCCACCTACCACTCACAGCCACCTACTCTTCACAGCCACCTAGTTCTCACAGCCACCTACTACAGCCACCAACTCATCAGAGCCACCTACTTTTAACAATTACCTACTCATCGCAGCCACATTCTCCTCATAGCCAACTACTCCTCACAGCCATATACTCCTCACAGCCCTCTACTCCTCACAGCCATCTACCACAGCCAACTACTCCTCATAGCCATCTACTCCTTACAGCCACCTACTCCTCACAGCCACCTACTCCTCACAGCCACCTACTTCTCACAGCCATCTACTCCTCTAAGCCACCTTATCCTCGCAGCATCCATCTCCTCACAGCCACCTAAATTCTCACAGCCACCTACTACTCACAGCCAGCGTCTCCTCGCAGCCACCTTTTCCTCACTGCCACTACTCCTCACAGCCACCTACTCCTCACAGCCACCTACTCCTCACAGCCACCTACTCCTCACAGCCACCTACTCCTCACAGCCACCTACTCCTCACAGCCACCTACTCCTCACAGCCACCTACTCCTCACAGCCACCTACTCCTCACAGCCACCTACTCCTCACAGCCACCTACTCCTCACAGCCACCTACTCCTCACAGCCACCTACTCCTCACAGCCACCTACTCCTCACAGCCATCTACTCCTCTAAGCCACCTTATCCTCGCAGCATCCATCTCCTCACAGCCACCTAAATTCTCACAGCCACCTACTACTCACAGCCAGCGTCTCCTCGCAGCCACCTTTTCCTCACTGCCACTACTCCTCACAGCCACCTACTCCTCACAGCCACCTACTCCTCACAGCCACCTACTCCTCACAGCCACCTACTCCTCACAGCCACCTACTCCTCACAGCCACCTACTCCTCACAGCCACCTACTCCTCACAGCCACCTACTCCTCACAGCCACCTACTCCTCACAGACACCTACTTTTCGAAGCGACCTACTACTCACAGCCACCTAATCTTAAAGTAACCTATCTAATCCTCACATCCTCCCTCCTCACAGCCACCTTCTCCTCACAGCCACCTTCTCCTCACAGCTACCTACTTCTTACAGCCTCCTACTCCTCACAGCCATTAACAACTCTCAGCCACCAACCACTCTCAGCCACCTACTACAGCCACCTAATACGGCCATCTACTCATCAGAGCCACATACTCCTAACCGTTACCTACTCCTCCAGCCACCTTCTCTTCGCAGCCACATACTACACAGAGCGACCTACTCCTCACAGCCACCAACTACTCTTAGCAACCAACAACTCTCAGACACCAACTACTCTCAAACACCTACTACTCACAACCACCTACTATTCACTGCCACCTTCTTCTTACAGCCACTTCTCCTCACAACAACCTTCTCCTCGCAGCCACCTACTACTTGCATCCACGTACTGCTCGCAGTCACCTGCTCCTCGAAGCCACCTACGCCTCACAACCACCTACTTTTCGCAACCACCTACTCTTCACTGCCACCTACTTCTTTCAGCCACCTACTCCTCAAAGCCACCTTCTCCTCGAAGCCACCAAATACTTGCAGCCACATACTACTCGCAGTCACCTACTCCTCGCAGCCACCTTCGCCTCACAACTACCTACTTTTTGCAGCCACATACTCTTCGCTGCCCTCTACTTCTTTCAGCAACCTACTCCTCAAAGCTACCTTCTCCTCGAAACCAGCAAATACTTGCAACCACCTACTACTCTCAGCCACCTACTACAGCCACCTACTACAGGCACATAAACATCAGAGCCACAAACCCCTAAAAGTTACATCCTCATCGAAACCAGGTTCTCTTCGCAAACACCTACTATTCAGTGCCACCTACTCCTCACAGCCACCAACTACTATCAGCCACCAACTACTCTCAGACACCAACTACTCTCAGCCACATACAACAGACAGCCACATACTCTTCACTGCCAACTACTTCTCACAGCCTCCTACTCATCACAGCCACCTACTATGGCCACCTACTCCTCCCAGCAACCTACTTCTCGCAGTCACCTCATCCTCACAGCTTTCCTCCTCGCAGCCTCTTACTCCTCACAGCCACCGACATATCACAGCCACCTACTACAGACACCTACTCATCAGAGCCAACTACTCCTAACAGTTACCTACTCCTCGCAGCCACCTACTCCTTAAAGCCACATACTGCTCACAGCCACCTACTTCTCACTGCCACCTATTTCTCTCAGACACCTACTCTACACAGGCACCAACATTTCAGAGCCACCTAAAACCGCCACCTTTTCATCAGAGCCACCTAATCAGATAAACCTACTCCTAACAGTAACCTACTCCTCGCAGTCACCTACAACTCACAGCCACCTACTACTCACAGCCACCAACTACTCGAAGCCACCTACTACTCACAGCCACCTACTACAGCCACCTACTCATCAAAGCCACCTACTCCTAACAGTTACCCACTCCTCGCAGCCAAAAACTCCTCATAGCCAACTACTCCTCACAGTCATCAACCACAGCCAACTACTACACACAGCCACCTTCTCCTCACAGCCACCTACTCCTCACAGCCACCTACTCGTCACCGACACCTACTACTCATAGCCACCTACTCATCGCAATAGCCAACCCCTCACAGCCTCCTCCTTTTCACAGCCACCTACTCCTCACAGCCACCAACTCTTCACAGCCACCTACTCCTCACAGCCACCTACTACAGCCACCTACTGATCAAAGCCACCTACTCCTAACAGTTACCTACTCCTCGCAGCCACCTACTCCTCGTAGCCACCTACTTCTCTCAGCCACCTATTACTCACAGCGACCTACAACAGCCGACTACTACTCAGAGCCACCTACTTCTCAGATACACCTACTGCTCACAGCCACCTTCTACTTAAAGCCACCTACTACTCACAGCCACCTGCTCTTCACTGCTATCTATTCCGCACATCCACCTACTCCTCATAGCCACCTACACTATGCAGCCTCCTACTCCTTACAGCCACATACTAATACCAGCCAACTACTTCCCACAGCCACTTACTTCTCACAGCCACCTACTACAACTAACTACTCTTCATGGCCACCTACTTCTCACAGCCACCTACTCCTCAAAGCCACCTACTCCTCAAAGCCACCTACTCCTCAAAGCTACGCACTCCTCGCAGCAATCTACTCCTCACAGCCACCTACTTCTCACAGCCACCTACTATTCACAGCCACCTTCTCCTCGCAGCCACCTACTCCTCACTGCCACTTACTCCTCACAGCCATTAACTTCTGGCAGCCACCTACTCTTCACAGCCACCTAATACTCACAGCCACCTACTCCTCACAGTCACCTACTCTGCGCAGCCACCTTATCCTCGCAGCTACCTACTCCTCGAAGCCACCTACACCTCGCAGCCACCTACTGCTCACAGCCACCTACTACTAATAGCCACCTACTACTCATAGCCACCTACTCTTCACTGCTATCTATTCCGCACATCCACCTACACCTCACAGCCATCTACTCCATGCAGCCACCTACTCCTTACAGCCACATACTACTACCAGCCACCTACTTCTCACAGCCACTTACTTCTCACAGCCACCTACTACAGACACCTACTACAGCTAACTACTCTTCAGAGCCACCTACTTCTCACAGCCACCTACTTCTCACAGCCACCTACTCCTCACAGCCACCCACTACTAACAGCCACCTACTTCTCACAGCAACCTACNTAACTACTCTTCAGAGCCACCTACTTCTCACATCCACCTACTTCTCACAGCCACCTACTCCTCACAGCCACCCACTACTAACAGCCACCTACTTCTCACAGCAACCTACTCCTCACTGCTACTTCTCCTCGCAGCTACCTACTCAGCACAGCCACCTACTATAGCCACCTATTCACATACATCTACTCCTCACAGCCTCAAACTACTCTTAGCCACCCACTACTCACAGGCACCTACTCCTCTAATCCACCTAAGACAGCCATTTACTCCTCACAACCACCTACTCCTCGCAGCCAACTACTCCTCTCAGCCATCTACTCATCCTAGCCACCTTCTACTCACAGCCACCAACTACTCTCAGCCACCTACTCCTCACAGCCACCTACTCCTCGCAGCCACCTACTCCTCACAGCCACCTAGTTCTCACTGACACCTACAACTTATAGCCACTGCTCATCGCAGTCTCCTACTTCTGCACCCACAATGTTTCACGGCCACCTACTCCTCACAGCCACCTTCTCCTTCCGGCCACCTACTTCTCACAGCCACCTACTACTCACAGGCACCTTCTCCTGTAATCCACCTACTACAGCCACCTACTCCTCACAGCCACCTACTCCTCACAGACACCTCGTCTTCTCAGGCACCTTCTCCTCACAACACCCACTCTTCACAGCGACCTTCTCCTCACAGCCACATACACCTCACAGCCACCCACTCCTCACAGCCACCCACTCCTCACAGCCACCCACTCCTCACAGCCACCCACTCCTCACAGCCACCCACTCCTCACAGCAACCTACTCCTCACAGCCACCTACTCCTCACAGCCACCTACTCCTCACAGCCACATACTTCTCGCAGAAACCTACTCCTCGCAGCCACCAATTCCTCGAAGCCACCAACTTCTCACAGCCACCTACAACTCACTGCCACCTGCTACTCCCTCGCAGCCACATACTCCTCGCAGCCATATACTCCTCTCAGCCACCAACTCCTCACAGCAACCTACTCCTCACAGCAACCTAATCCCTACAGCGGCCTTCTCCTCACAGCCACCTACTCCTCACAGCCACCTACTCCTCACAGCCACCTACTCCTCGCAGCCACTTACTTCTCGCAGAAACCTACTCCTCGCAGCCACCAATTCCTCGAAGCCACCAACTTCTCACAGCCACCTACAACTCACTGCCACCTGCTACTCCCTCGCAGCCACATACTCCTCGCAGCCATATACTCCTCTCAGCCACCAACTCCTCACAGCAACCTACTCCTCACAGCAACCTAATCCCTACAGCGGCCTTCTCCTCACAGCCACCTACTCCTCACAGCCACCTACTCCTCACAGCCACCTACTCCTCACAGCCATAAACTACTCTCATCAACCTACTACTCACAGCCACCTACTCCTCACAACCACCTACTTCTCGCAGCCACCTACTACAGCCACCTACNTCATCAACCTACTACTCACAGCCACCTACTCCTCACAACCACCTACTTCTCGCAGCCACCTACTACAGCCACCTACTCCTCACAACCACCTACTTCTCGCAGCCACCTACTACAGCCACCTACAACAGCCACATACTACNTACAGCCACCTACTCCTCACAACCACCTACTTCTCGCAGCCACCTACTACAGCCACCTACAACAGCCACATACTACAGCCACCTACTCTTCACAGCCACCTACTCTTCACAGCCACCTACTTAAGACACCCACTACAACCACCCACTACAGCCACCCACTACAACCACCCACTACAGCCACCCACTACAGCTACCTACTCTTCTCAGCCACCTACTACTCACTAACACCAACACTTTACTGACACCTAATCCTCACAGCTCCCTACTTTTCACAGCCACCTACTCCCCAGAGTCACCTACTCTTCGCATTCACCTACTCCTCACAGTCACCTACTCCTCACAGCCACCTACTACAGCCACCTACAACAGCCACATACTAGAGCCACCTACTCTTCACAGCCACCTACTCCTCACAGCCACCTACTCCTTTCAGGCACCTACTCCTCACAGCTACCTACTCCTCACCGCCACCTACTTAAGCCACCTACTTCTCACAGTCACCTACTCCTCAAAGCCACCTACTACAGCCACTCACTATAGCCACCCACTATAACCACCCACTACAGCCACCTACTCATCACAGCAACCTACTTTAGCCACCTACACCTCACAGTATTTCTCACAGCCAACTTATACAGCCACCTACTACTTACAGCCACCTACTGCTCACTGCCACCTACTAAAGCCACCTACACCCCACAGTACTTCTCACAGCCACCTAATACAGCCACCTACTATTTACAGCCACCTACTCCTCACTACCACCTATGCCTCACAGGCACCTACTCCTCACATCCACCTACTACAGCCACCTACTACAGCCACTTACTCCCCACAGCCACCTACTCCTCACAACAACCTACTCCTCGCAGCCACCTACTCCTCACACCCACCTACTACTCACAGACACCTACATCTTACAGCCACCTACTCCTCGCAGCCACCTACTCCTCGCAGTCACCTACTCCTCGCAGCCACCTATGCCTCAAAGCCACCTACACCTCACAGTCATCTACATAAGCCACCTACTCCACACAGCCACCTACTCCTCACAGCAACCTACTCCTCACACCCACTTCCTACAGCCACCTACTCCTCATGGCAGCCTACTCCTTACAACTACCTACTCCTTGCAGCCACCTATTCCTCGCAGTCGCCTACTCCTCGCAGACACCTACGACTCACAGCCTCCTGCTCCTCAAAGCCACATTCTCCTCACAACACCCACTCTTCACAGCGACCTTCTCCTCACAGCCACCTACTCCTCACAGCCACCAACTCCTCACAGCCACCTACTCCTCAGAGCCACCCACTCCTCACAGCCACCTAATCCTCACAGCCACCAACTACTCTTAGCCACCTACCATGCACAGGCACCTACACCTCACAGCCACCTACTACAGCCACATACTCCTCACAGCCACCTACTCCTCGCAGCCACCTAATCCTCGCAGCCACTTACTCTTGCAGCCACCTACTCCTCGCAGCCACCTACTCCTCGAAGCCACCTATTTCTCAAAGCCCCCTACTAATCACTGCCACCTACTACTCCCTCGCAGCCACATACTCCTCGCAGCCATATACTCCTCTCAGCCACCTACTGCTCACACCCACCAACTCCTCACAGCAACCTACTCCTCACAGCCACCTTCTCCTCGCAGCCACCTACTCCTCACTGCCACCTACTCCTCACAGCCACAAACTACTCTCATCAATCTACTACTCACTGCCACCTACTCCTCACAACCACCTACTTCTCGCAGCCACCTACTCATCTCAGCTACCTACACCTCACAGCCACCTTCTTCTCGCAGCCACCTACTCATCTCAGCTACCTACTTCTCACAGCCACCTTCTTCTCACAGCCTCTTACTACTCACAGCCACCTACTCTTCACAGCCACCTATTCCTCACAGCCACCAAGTACTCTCAGCCACCAACTATTCTCAGCCACGAACTACTCTCAGCCACCAACTACTCTCAGCCACCAACTACTCTCAGCCACCAACAACTCTCAGCCACCTACTACTCACAGCCACTAACTACTCAAGCCACCGACTCTTCACAAGTGCATTCTCCTTACAAGTTTTTTCCACACTAGTAATATGAGTATCTACTCGGTATTAGCTGTTGCTCTTGACATATTTCATCAGTGGGATTTCAAATTTTTTATGCATCAATTTATTCAAACATGTTATACAGTAGTTTAATGAAATTACCAAGCAGTTACGTATTCAATAGTTTCTTCAGACAAGTCCTTCGCTCAGCTTGAACTCACAGTCTCACTTAAAGCAGACAAGTGACAAATATGCCCATCCAGCATTCTTCAAACTGTTACTGCCAGATGACCCCTGAATTTTTTTTATTTTTATTAGATTGCCAGAAAGTTTCCATCTTTACGGGTAAGGAAGTGCCATCTGATATGTCTACCAACGCAATAGGTTTGGTATTGGTTCTTCGCGATCTCTCACAATTTTTTACTGATGCCATCCAAGTAAGAGTCAAAAACAAAATCCACCTGGCTTTAATTTCTGCTCTGAATTGTAACCATTGAAAAAAATCTGTCACACATTTCTGCAAATGTTTTCAGTCCTTTGATGCTAACCTTTCTCAGATTTACCATAACATCGACCTATAATGATGTATTGCACTCAATCCACTCATTTTCTGACATGTAATAACAAGGTGAAAGGGTTTTTTTTTCAGTACTTGCATTAGGGTGCTCTTTTGATGTTTTGTCATCAATCCAATCCTATCAAATACTTAGTTATTAAGAACCAGGTAATACTTTAGAAGTTCTTTGAAGTCATACTTCCTTTCTGATGCAATGTCAATGATTCTTGGTCCCACAGCAACTTCTTTCAACTGCTGTTTTTTTTACATTAAATGTATGGTGCTGAACTTCTAGTATGCTCTTAAATGTTTTCAGATTCACTCTAGGTATTTTGTCAATAAAGTACATAGATTCCTCAGTGATTCTCTCCGTTTGGAACTTCTCATAAAGTTCAACGGATGCCTGCCTAAAACGAAGTAGTTGCGATCGAATATCATCATTCATAACTTCTTTTGTTATAATATTGTGTAATCTCGGATGTCATTGCGAAGTATTATGGAATGGGTTTTCAGCTCCCTCAGAGATTCTCACTATGCCAGCAATGTGTTCTTAATGTCGAATTGTCTGTGTTTTACTGAAATCGTGATTCAGTGTTACATGATGGTCGTCGTTTTTCTCCCCACTGGCCTTACGAAACAGATTCGCGACAGCAAGTACTTCATGATAGATAAGCTCCCATGCTGCCACCAATTTTTTCTCTTTGTTGTTACAATTATTCCAACTGTGCCTTTCTGGGATCAGTTTATAGTCGGTTCCAAGCACATGTCAGCTCCTACTGCTATAAATTTTCCAGGTGTTCGTTTCACTACAAATTCCCCATTACAGAACATTTCATACACTTTAGGAGCAGTTTCAGGTAGCTGGCGTATATCTTCAAGGAAAATAGAACACCAACGAGTATAATTTTTAGTCATATATGCAGAACAGTGGAAGAAGAACCTGTACTGTGTGGAGGTAAAGAAACAAGTTCCCTTCACGATCAGCTCTTATTAGTTCCCGGACTATATGAAATAAATAGGCGTTGTGTACCCTAGCTTTTCGAGAGAAAAATTTGAAAGGCTTTATTGAGAAGAAGTAACTGATTTTGACTTGTGTAGAATGCTTGAGAAAATATTCTTGCTACAGCTAAATTAAGCCAGTAACAAATTGAGCGTTGTAACCAGACGAAAATACTATGGAACCATAATAAATTAAAATAATTTATATGATAATATAAAAAAAAGGGTAATTACGTAGGGCCGCATAGGACATATATGTTTTCGTGTACATGGGTGACTTAATGTAACAATACATGTGAACTCGTATACGTAAAATAAAACAAGACTTTGCGGGTTTTGTGTTGCTTCACTAGAGAAGAAATATATTAAAATTAATATTCTTAAGTACATTTTTTTATATAGGGTATTCCTTCACAAGATTGTAACCTGGAAGATTTAATGTGCGGAGAGTACGATAAGTTGTCTCGAAGGGAGATCAATAGCAGGGCTTATTACACAGGCTGTGCATGGTGTGAGGTTGAAAACAGTCCAGGTGAAGAGAAGGACGAAGGCAGTGATTCTGCATGGATACATATTACAATCGGCTTTGAAAGCCTTAATTCATGGGGAAAAAAATAATCGCAACCACATTATCTTAAAAAAAAAATATATATATAGGATCAGTATAAAAAATACCCAAACTTTCAAGGTCTATAATATCAAAACCAAACAACCATTTGATTGTTTGGTTTTGGTCCACCTTGGTGGACCAATCAAATGAACCATGGAACTGAAACGTTTGTTAACTATATCTTAATAAATGTTCATTGTGACCCCCACGAGCGGCCTGAATGACATCTACGCGATAATCAAACTCGTTCCACACTCTTGTCAGCATGTCCGGTGTTACGGTTTGGATGACGTCCGTAATTCTCGTTTTGAGATCGTCAATGTTAGCCGGCAATGGTGGACGAAACACTTGATCCTTTATGTACCTCCTGGCTTCTTGGGGGCCAGTATTGAAGAGCCTGGTCACCAGCTGCTCCTCGATCAATCCATCGTTGCGGCAACGTCTCGTTCAGGTATCCGCGGATAGCTAGGTGCCAATGGGGTGTTGCACCATCCTGCTGGAAAATGAAGTCCCTCGCCACCTCTTCTAACTGAGGAAACAGCCACTCTGTAAGCATGTCCAAATAAGGGATTCTAGTAACAGTGGGTTCCTGAAAATTGATAGGGCCGAAAACAGTGTCTTTGGATACAGCGCAAAACACGTTCACTTTGGGGGGAGCGCACTCGTGTTTGGTGGTTTAATGTGTAGGCTCCTAACCCCATATCTGCACGTTGTGCCGGTTCATATTACCATTTGTATAGATCGTCGCTTCATCGCTAAAAACCATCTTAGACATGAAGGCATCGTCTACCTCGTTCTGGGCAAGAACGAACGCGCAGAAATCACGTCTCAGTTCTTTATCCCTTTCAGTATGAGCCTGTACAAGCTGTAATTTCTATGGTTTGTACAGCAATCGCTTTCGCAACACTGTCCATACCGTCGATTGAGGGATTTGCATTTCCCGGCTAGCTTGTCGAGTTGATTTTCTTGGACTGCGAACGAACGCTTTTTGAATCCGTTGCACATTCTCTTCGGACACACGCGGCCGCACAGAACTTTTGCCTTTGCAAAGGCACCCTGTGTAACGAAACTGACGAAACCAAAGTACGATACTCCACCGATCGGGAGGCTGACGTCCGTATTTGTGACGGGATTCACGTTGAACACTCGTAACCGATTCACATTTAGCAAACTGAATAACAGAGAACGCCTTCTGATGTTCCGTTGCCATCGTGGTGCGGACTAACACACAGCACACGCTCATAGTGCAACGACAGACGCTCTCAATGTCATCTCTCGGCACATAATGGAAACATCAGACCGTGCCCTTCACATTGGCGCGTCGAATGCGAGCTCGCTACCCCCTCACCACCTCAAACCGTGAGTTACGAACGCTATTAAAACCGCAACACCGGACATGCTGACAAGAGTGTAGAACGAGTTTGATTATCTCGTAGATATCGTTCGGGCCGCTCATGGTGGTCTATGAATGTATGTTAAAAAAACTTCACGGTTCCATGGTTGATTTTATTTGTCAGTCAAGGTTGTAGGTTGCTTGGTTTGATATTATATACCTTCAAAGTTGGGATATTCTTTTATACTCATCCTGTGTTATGGCTTATTGCAAGCTTTTACTTACCTCGTTCACAAAGGCTCTCTACTTGCTGCAGCTTCGACTGCTACTGAAGAAGATTGCTGCCTACGTTAAATTGAATGTGTTTAGAAATTGTCGGAGTTAAAACATGTGTGCAATATGTTTATAACGCACTGGACTAAAATTATTATCTGCGTATGTTGCCAACTTAAAAAGAAACACTTTCACTTGAGGTGCTGGGAAGGAAAGTGGTGTAGGTGCATGCTGACTGCTGCTATAAATTTTGATCTGTGAGTTGTAATACATTATGTAACTTAATCGTCTCAAGATTAGTATAGCTATATACATGTATATATTATATGCCACGGCAACAGTGACATCGATGACATCATACTAGATGGTGGACGAATCCACAGCCAGCACCCCTTGACCTAAGAAAACAAATGACTTACACAAAATGGTTGCTTATTACACACGAGAGCAAATGACTGATGCAAGAATATATATTACAGCCAGCAGCTGTTGGCCTAAGAAAAATGTGACTTACATACACATATGACTATGCAAGAAAGAATATAAATAGAGTAATTACTAAAATAGTTTTTTTAATACTGCAAGTTCAACTATGTGAGTTGTTGCTGGTCGCTATAGTATTGGGGCCGCGGTGGCTTAGTGGTTAGTCTTATCGCCTCCCATTAAGGCAAACGGGGTTCAATCTTTAGCCGGGTCACCGGATTTTTTAATGTGGGAATCGTGCCGGACGATGACGTTAGTCGGCGGGTTTTATCAGGGATCTCCCGTTTCCACCGCCCTTTCATTCCAGCGCTGCTCCATACTCACCTCAATCACCCTCATTGGCTCCCATGACCTCGCTTTTAAGAGCCGTCCAAAACTCTTCACTCACTCACTCTCTCGAAATAGTAGTAATGCGAGGTTACTTGAAACAAATATTATAAGAATATTATGTCCTACTAAAGTTCCTGCTGCTGTGCAGGCGAGTGTCTTGCTGGCTAATGATATATTAATGCGATGGAGCGTAAATTATTAATACCAAAAGTTTTATTAATAATAAGTATCGACAATATTTTTACCAACATTTTTGTTGGAGTTTAGCCATAACATCGTTCTGAATAAAGCCATCCTAGATGCCGGCTGCTGAATTTGGTTTGTGTTCGCTTGACTTGATTAAATGGCCATGCCTATTATGTCATATTAATTTAAAATGCNGGCTGCTGAATTTGGTTTGTGTTCGCTTGACTTGATTAAATGGCCATGCCTATTATGTCATATTAATTTAAAATGCAATGTTTAATGTCCCCAAACATATTTCTTGGCATAGCTCTTAAATTATAAGTAACTGTAAGGAATGTATATATGTGTGTCGAATTTGTTTTGATGAGACGAATCTATAGATGTGTTGATTTAAATATATAAAATCTTAAATATATATGGCCTTAAAATTCAATGTGTTGTAGCGAAAAACGTGAATAATCNTTGATTTAAATATATAAAATCTTAAATATATATGGCCTTAAAATTCAATGTGTTGTAGCGAAAAACGTGAATAATCAATAGTTCTGATGCAGAATTCGAATAAATCACGAAACATTTTCGTTTAAAATCGTAATGCGTATCTATGCTTATAAAAATCTAATATTACATGACGTGAGTGGGAAATGCTGTGGAAGGTTTTAGGTCTACGCTTAACTGCGAGGTTTCGAGCGCCGATGAGGGTGAAATGAGGGAAAGATGAGGCAGTGGTGGAACGCAAGGTTGGGGGAACAGGAATTCCTCGAGTAAACCCATCGGCTAATGGCCATGTCCACCTTGTTACCCACAGCGAAAATCTGGGTGACATTGTAAGGAATAGAACCCACAACTGAGGGGATGTTGCGGGTGACTGAATTAGTATTCAATGGCGTATTCGAACTAGGAAAATGCGATATGGCTATAATTAGATTTTAAAAACTGTTTACACTGTGGACAGTCGTAGGTATGAAATCGCTAGTTCTGTTATCATATTCTAATTCACCTTAAAAATCGGACTCCGCAGACATGGCGCTCGATATATATGTGACTATAAATTTTCGGCGTTCACCCAGTGCCCACCTAGTATGTCACTTTGCCTATGGGGAATGACAGATTTGTTTTGAAACGAGTTTAATTAACTATATCCCTCTCGTAACCGCAGCACCAGTCACAACCCACAAAACCAAAAATGTTTTTTTCGCGACGACTCTACCACGAGGCTAATTAATCTTGCACGCGAGAATCGTAGCCACTGCAACAATTCGCAATGNTTTTTCGCGACGACTCTACCACGAGGCTAATTAATCTTGCACGCGAGAATCGTAGCCACTGCAACAATTCGCAATGGCAAATGCCCTCGCATCTCTTTCGCGAGTCTAATCACTAATCGAGGCGGGAATCGCTGCTTCGACCCGCGAATAGGCAAGTAATTCTGTCGCTCACGACAACTCTTCTCCCTATAACGCGAAACGTCCATCACCACCCATTCCTCGTCCCCGCGAGGCTAAGGGGGCCCGCCGGCCAATCAGCGCCCTCCAGCCTAGACAATAGTGAGCCTTCTCCATCGATTCCAGGTGACCCGTTTATTCTATTTTATTATGAATTTCACATTTTGCCATTTGAGTGCTTTAATACTAATCTAACAAAAATCATTATAATTACTTTAATAGTTACTACTGTAATATTAAATCACTCTACGGGAGTTCACACTAATATGCGCCCCTCGCAGGGGTGACCAGGACATGGCAGAACGCTCTCAAGACCCTACATCTTACAAAACACCAGCATGAGGTCCCCTGTTCGGGGCTGCTTCCCCGGCTGTGAAAACATATATTTCACATAAACCTTCTGCCAGTCATCTCTCTCAATATTAAGTATAAAAATTAAAATGGCCAATACAAAGTTACTCTAATAAATCATATATTCGCTATTGACTATTACAATCACATACCAACTTGAATGACACTCCTGCGACCATAAATCATATTTCTACTACTTATTCACAATCAGGGCCCGAATAGCCTGTTAGAAATTCTGAAAGATAAAATAAAATGTTTAATGCATAACTGTTATTCATTAAAAATAATAGTATTTAACATCGGAAATGTACACAATTGCAGAACACTGAGAAATATTTTGAATATGCATGAGTAAACATAAAATGGCGGTTCTAAAACACCTGGAGCCTGGCAGGGAGCAGACAGCCATATATAGTATGACACAGTGCGCCCATAGATATCATGACACAGCATCCCGCGAGAGTTACAGATGTTCACCGCTATAGCGCTAGGTGTGCAGCGCTATGCAAGGCTCTCATCGCTGATTGACTAAGCGAGTGCTCTAAAAAGGCGCTCGTCTCTACGCGAGATTCTCACAATTTGTTTCGGAATTTTTATTTTATTTTAATTATTATTTTTAATTTTAATTTTTATTTAATTATATTTTTATATTTAACTGATTAGCTGTGCGAAGCTCTCGAAACTAGAAAGTCAGTACAGGTCATGTTNATTTAATTATATTTTTATATTTAACTGATTAGCTGTGCGAAGCTCTCGAAACTAGAAAGTCAGTACAGGTCATGTTGGCTGAAGAATGTTAACAAATATTCATTTAAGCCCTATGCTAACTTATAAGCATAGTTGCCCATAATTTCCTGACTGTTTAAGATGTAGGCGTCAAATTCACAACATAAGCCTCGGCGCCAACAAGGATAATTAACAAATAAGCATTTAAGCCCTATGCCAACTTATAAGCATACTTCGCTGTAATTCCCGAAACATGTAAAATATAGGCGCCAAATTCGTAACATAGGCCTCGACACCAAAAAGGAAAATTAACAAATAGTAATTTAAGGCCTATGCTAACTTATAAGCATAGTTGGCCATAGTTCCCGAACAGCTTAAAATGTAGTCGTAAAATTCTTAACATAGGCATTGACACCACACGCACACACCCTACCATAAAGGGGGAATGTCAAACACTGCGGCAGAGTGCACGAGGTATACCATAAAGACCATCACCATACACTTCAACGACGGGGATCATTTTTAATTTAATTCATGGCGCCGAACACCTCAACAACACATGCACCCTAACATAAAGATTGATGCCAAACACTGCGACAANAATTTAATTCATGGCGCCGAACACCTCAACAACACATGCACCCTAACATAAAGATTGATGCCAAACACTGCGACAAAGTGCGCGAGACATAAAGGGTACTGCTGTACACTTCAACGAAGAAGGCATATTAACATAAAGGGTGATGCCGAACACTGCGATGACGCACCATAACACAAAGTGTGACATCAAACACTGCAGCGAAGCACGTGAGACATAAAGGGTGCCGCTGTACACTTCTACACCTTGGGGCATTTTAATATAAACGGTGATGCCGAACACTGCGGCGACGCACCCTAACATAAAGGGTGACACCAAACACTGCAGCAAAGGGCATGAGACATAAAGTGCGCCACCGTACACTTGAATGTCACGGGGCATTTTAATATATAGGGTGATGTCGAACACTGCGACGACACACCCTAACATAAAGGNTACACTTGAATGTCACGGGGCATTTTAATATATAGGGTGATGTCGAACACTGCGACGACACACCCTAACATAAAGGATGATGCCAAACACTATGACTGTTCATGCACCCTAACAAAGAGCAACATCGAACATCGCGATGAAGCACACATGTCATAAAGACTGCCACCATACACTTCAACAACGCGGGTCATTTTAATATGATGGATGGTGCTGAACACTTCAACATTGCATGCACCCTAAAATAGAGGATGACGCCAAACACTTCAAAAGGCACCCTAAGATAAAGGGCATTGCCAAACACTGCAACAGTGCATGCACCCTAACAAACAGCAGCGTCGAACACTCCGACGATGTGCACAAGGCATAAAGGACGCTACTGTACACTTCAACGCATGCACCCCTAACATAAAGAGTGACTGCGAAAATTTCAACGACACCCTGTCATAAAGAGCAATACCAAACACTACAGCTACGCACGCCTCTTTACATAAAGGGCGACGCCAAACACTGTGGCGATACATGCACCCTAACAAAGAGCAACGTCGAACACTGCGACGAAGCGCGCGAGGCATAAAGAATACTACTGTAAACTTCAACACCTTGCATGCATTTTAATATAAAGGATGGTGTCTATCACTTCAACGACGCATGCACGCACCCCCTAACATAAAGGGTGATGCCGAAAACTTCAACGATGCACGCCCACTAACATAAAGGTCAAAGTGAAACGCTGCGGCGGAGCATGCACCCTAACAAATATTAACGTCGAATATCGCGACGAAGCATGCATGTCATAAAGGATGCCACTGTAAACTTCAACATAGCATAAATTGTAATATAAAGGATGGCACCGAACACTTCAACGACAAACGCCCCTAACATAAAGGTTGATGCCGAACACTTCAACAGCACCCTAACATAAAAGCTGATACCAAACACTGCAGCGAAGCGCACACGGTAAAGGACGCTATCGTCCACTTCAATGATGCGGGGCATTTTAATATAAAGGGTGACACCGAACACTTCAACAATGCACTGTAACATAAAGGGCGATGCCAAACACTGCGGCGATGCATGCACCCTTACATAAAGGGCATTGTCAAACACTGCAGTGATGCATGCACCCTAACAAAGAGCAACGTCGAACACTACGACGAAGCAAGTACATCGTAACATAAAGGACACTACTGCACACTTCAACGATGCTGACATTTTAATGTAAAGGATGGCGCCGAACACTTCAACAATGCATGCACCCTAACACAAAGTGTGACACTGAACACAGTGACGAATTGTCAACCATATTGGCACATACAAATTTACTTACCCAAACATAAACAACCACACACCCAAATATATACACGAACATCGTAAAAAATTGTGGCCGAAGACGGGAGCAAGCTGAAGATGGGAGCAAGCTTCCATCTTCAGCTTCGACGATGACGAACATCATCGTCGAAGCTGCTGCGATTTTTTTACGATTTGTTTTTTTTTTTTATTTGAAAAAATAAATTTTTTGTAATTTTTAAAAAATTTAATTTTGACCTTGAACTTGACCTTATGACAGGTAAACAAAATGTTCGTCGTCTAAATGGAATGCGAGAGCATAGTGTTTATGTACTGGCCTACAAAATAGCTGACATCTCGGGATCCTTCGATAGGGACTGAGTTCCAGCCTTGGAAATATACAAACAATTAATTCTCTTTCGTACTTTGACTATTAATTCTCTTTCGGACTTTGACAAAATCTAGTAATTTACTTTTCCTAGTGATTAATGTGAACCTATTTTTAGAATGGTTATAATAAATGAATAATGCTAAAATAATAATAATAATAATAATAATACATCATCATCCTATATTGCTGTCGTCTCAAGAATTCTTCGATTAAGTACTGAGTTCGAGCTTTTGAACTATATCAACTATTAGTTCTCTTTCGTACTTTGACTAAATAAGCTAATTTTCTTTTCCTAAGGAATATGAGAAAACCTAGGCGNAACTATTAGTTCTCTTTCGTACTTTGACTAAATAAGCTAATTTTCTTTTCCTAAGGAATATGAGAAAACCTAGGCGGAATGACTGTTGTACTGACCAGGATGGTCTGGTCTTGTCTCTAACTATCTAAAGTTACTTAGAGTATCTGACACTTGTGCAATATGTGCTGGTTGGTTGGTAAGTACTTATAACTTGTTTACATTAGATTTTTNCTTAGAGTATCTGACACTTGTGCAATATGTGCTGGTTGGTTGGTAAGTACTTATAACTTGTTTACATTAGATTTTTGTATATCTGTTTGCGATGATATGTGGCAGTGTTGACCTTATCGTTCTCCATACTTTGCGCCTCTGCCATAGTATTTNGTATATCTGTTTGCGATGATATGTGGCAGTGTTGACCTTATCGTTCTCTATACTTTGCGCCTCTGCCATAGTATTTTACTTTAGTCTAATGTTACATATTTTGTTCGTTGCTTGGTTGATATTGTATGTCTCTGTATCATAGCATGGACGTTGGATGTATGTGAGAACGATCGTTTTACTATATTTTGCTGTACTATCCAAGGCTACAGCGCTAGCTTTTTTTTCAGACACATAGTGTTGTCCAGCATCGTGTGCTGTACAGTGTTCGTCGCTTGTACAATGCATGTTGGTAGGTGATAATAACTACTTTTCTTTCATTTTTTTATGTCTGCTAGTATAATTGTTTCGAGGGTGTATTTTTTCGTTCTAGCGTAATGTATAGTGTTACTTATGTGTGCAATATGCATAGGTCGGTGGGAGTTTATAACTATTTACCTTTACATATTTTTTTNTGTATAGTGTTACTTATGTGTGCAATATGCATAGGTCGGTGGGAGTTTATAACTATTTACCTTTACATATTTTTTTTAATATCTTATCATTAATATATATATTAGCAACATATGCTCTTGCATGGATACTGGTTTGCATGCACTGTGATTAGTTGCAAGCAAAGGGGAACACATCATTTTACAAGTTGTTTAATGAAACATTACATTAGCTTTGGTGATAGAGAGTGTGGCAGATGTGTCAAACAGTCTCATTGAACACTATTATTCCAGCGCTGAGGTTGTGTGCGTGCATGTGTACATGTTACTTGTAGTTTGTGAGTATGACTTGCCTAGTGGCTGTGACCTTTAGCATACATGGTACTTGCATCTTGTTTATGGTTTGTCTCTCACCCCACATATATGTTTACTGTGGCCTCTAGAGTATAAAGTGATTGCTATAATTCCGACTCAGTTGCTATTCAGACTACAAAGAGTGAACATTGTCTAAGGCGAATGGTTCTTCATCTTCGTCGATGAAAAATAATCGAGAAAGTTATTTGTTTCGTTACTGTAAGACAACCTTTTTTTCTCAAAGCTGCCATACTTGTCGAGCATGGGACTTGTCATCACTAGGATATTAGGTGAAAGGATGTTGGAAGGTGTATGAGAAAACCGAAGTGTAATGGTACAACATGTGATATTAGTCTTTCAACCGAGCAATTAAAGCCATCATAAAATAAGCGGCTAGATTTTCCCGTCACTCTTCACAGAAGGTTCACGATACATGTCTACATGTATGTTCTTCCATGATTAGTAGGTTGTTAGATACCTCTGAGTCAGGGTACTAGGTTCGAATCTACGTTTCTTCTGTCCCAACTTCAAATAGCACTTATCTTCAGCAACTGGTTTGTGCGTATGTTTGTACACGTATATGTATGGGTGTGTGAGTGTGTGTGTATGTATGTTTGGGTAAGTGCGAGTTTGTGCTCGTATATGTTTGGGTAAGTGCATGTTTTTGCATGAATATGTTTGGGTAAGTGTGTGTGTTTGTGCGCGCGTATATGTTTGGGTAAGTGAGTGTTTTGCGCGTATATGTTTGGGTAAGTTTGTGTATGTACTCGTATATTTTAGGGTAAGTTCGTGTTTGTGCACATATATGTTTGGGTAAGTGCATGTGTGCACATATATGTTTGGGTGAGTGCNTTTAGGGTAAGTTCGTGTTTGTGCACATATATGTTTGGGTAAGTGCATGTGTGCACATATATGTTTGGGTGAGTGCATGTTTGTGCACATATATGTTTGAGTAAGTGTGTGTGTGCACATATATGTTTGGGTAAGTGCATGTGTGGGTGTATATGATTGGGTAAGTGTGTGTTTGTGCATGTATATGGTAGGGTGCGTCATTGAAGTGTTCGGCGCCCTCCTTTATATTAAAATGCACGCGTCATTGAAGTGTATGGTAGCGCCTTTTATGTTATACCACGTGCGCTTCGTTGCAGTATTCGANTTAAAATGCACGCGTCATTGAAGTGTATGGTAGCGCCTTTTATGTTATACCACGTGCGCTTCGTTGCAGTATTCGACGTTACTCTTTGCTACGGTGGCTGCATCGCCACAGTGTTTTGGTGTCGCCCTTTATGTTAGGGTGTGTGCATTGTTGAAGTGCTCGGTGTCATCCTTTATATATATATTAAAATGCATGCACCATTGAAATGTCTGGCGGTGTGCTTTATACATCGCGCGCTTCGCTGTTNCCATTGAAATGTCTGGCGGTGTGCTTTATACATCGCGCGCTTCGCTGTTGTGTTTGGGTAAGTGCACTCATGTGCACATATATGTTTGGAAAGTGCATGTCATGTTCACGTTAATGTTTGGGTGTGTGCATGCATGTTCGCATACGTGTTTGGGTGTGTGCCTGTTTATCTTTGGGTAAGTGTATGTGTGGGTGCATACATCTTTGACACTTCGTCACAGTGTTCAGCATCACCCTTAATGTTAGGGTGCATGTGTTGTTGAAGTGTTCGATGTAAGACTTTATATTAAAATGTATGCATCGATGAAGTGTACAGTATAGTCCCTTTATATTATGCATCGCTCACTTCGTCGCAGTGTTCTACGTCGCTCTTTGTTAGGGTGCGTGCATCTTTGACATGTTCACCGTTGTCATTTATATTAAAAATGCCCACGTCGTTGAAGTGTATGGTGGTGTGCTTTATGTCATACTTCGCTTGCTTCGCCACTTTGTTTGACTTCACCCTTTATGTTAGGGTGCATGAGTCGTTGAAGTGTTCGTTGTCAACATTTATATTAAAAATGCCCGCATCATTGAAGTGTGCAGTAGCTCCCCTTATGTTATGCCTCGTGTGCTTCGCCCCAGTGTTTGCTGTCCCCCATTATGTAAGGGTGTGTGTGATGTTGAAGTGTTCAAATACACCCTTTATATTAAAATGCATGCATCGTTGAAGTGTACCATAGCGCCTCTTTATGTTATGTCGCGCGCATTTCGTCATAGTGTTCCATGTCGCTCTTTGTTAGGGTGCATGCGTCNCATTTATATTAAAAATGCCCGCATCATTGAAGTGTGCAGTAGCTCCCCTTGTGTTATGCCTCGTGTGCTTCGCCCCTGTGTTTGCTGTCCCCCATTATGTAAGGGTGTGTGTGATGTTGAAGTGTTCAAATACACCCTTTATATTAAAATGCATGCATCGTTGAAGTGTACAGTAGCGCCTCTTTATGTTATGTCGCGCGCATTTCGTCATAGTGTTCCATGTCGCTCTTTGTTAGGGTGCATGCGTCGTTGATGTGTTCTGCGTCACTCTTTATATTAAAAATGCCCACATCATTGAAGTATACTGTGGTGTGTTTTATGTAATGCTTTGCAGGATTTGTCGCAGTGTTTGGCGTCATCCTTTATGTTAGGGTGCGTGCTTCGTTGAAGTGCTCGGCAGCATCCTTTATATATATATATATATATATATTAAAATGTCCTCACTGTTGAAATGTGCGCTGGTGTGGTTTATACCATGCGTGCTTCGCCGTAGTGTTTGGGTAAGTGCGTGTGTGTGCACATATATGTTTGGGTAAGTGCAGTTATGTCCACATATATGTTTGGGTGTGAATGTGCGAGTTCTTGTATATATTTGGGTGTGTGGTTGTTTTTGTTTGGGAAAGTAAATGTGTATGTGCGAATATGTTTGACAATTCATCAGGGTTCAGTGTCACACATTATGTTAGGGTGCATGCATCATTGAAGTGTTCGGCACCATCCTTTACATTAAAATGTCAGCGTCGTTGAAGTGTGCAGTAGTGGCCTTTATGTTATTATGCACTTGCTTCGTCGTAGTGTTCGACGTTGCTCTTTGTTAGGGTGCATGTGTCACCGCAGTGTTTGGCGTCGCCCTTTATGTAAGGGTGCATACATCGCCGCAGTGTTTGGTGTCGCCCTTTACATAGTGGTGCATGCATCACCGCAGTGTTCGGCAGCACCCTTTATGTTACAGTGCATTGTTGAAGTGTTCGGTGTCACCCTTTATATTAAAATGCCCCGCGTCATTGAAGTGGACGATAGCGTCCTTTACCGTGTGCGCTTCGCTGCAGTGTTTGGTATCAGCTTTTATGTTAGGGTNCGCAGTGTTCGGCAGCACCCTTTATGTTACAGTGCATTGTTGAAGTGTTCGGTGTCACCCTTTATATTAAAATGCCCCGCGTCATTGACGTGGACGATAGCGTCCTTTACCATGTGCGCTTCGCTGCAGTGTTTGGTATCAGCCTTTATGTTAGGGTGCTGTTGAAGTGTTCGGCATCAACCTTTATGTTAGGGGCGTTTGTCGTTGAAGTGTTCGGTGCCATCCTTTATATTATAATTTATGCAATGTTGAAGATTACAGTGGCATCCTTTATGACATGCATGCTTCGTCGCAATATTCGACGTTAATATCTGTTAGGGTGCATGCTCCGCCACAGTGTTTCACTTTGACCTTCATGTTAGGGGGCGAACATCGTTGAAGTTTTCGGCATCACCCTTTATGTTAGGGGGTGCGTGCATGCATCATTGAAGTGATAGACACTATCCTTTATATTAAAATGCATGCAAGGTGTTGAAGTTTACAGTAGTATCCTTTATGCCTCGCGTGCTTCGTCGCAGTGTTCGACGTTGCTCTTTGTTAGGGTGCCTGTATCGCCACAGTGTTTGGCGTCGCCCTTTATGTAAAGAGGCGTGCGTAGCTGTAGTGTTTGGTATTGCTCTTTATGACAGGGTGTCGTTGAAATTTTCGCAGTCACTCTTTATGTTAGGGGTGCATGCGTTGAAGTGTACAGTAGCGTCCTTTATGCCTTGTGCACTTCGTCGGAGTGTTCGACGTTGCTATTTGTTAGGGTGCATGCACTGTTGCAGTGTTTGGCAATGCCCTTTATCTTAGAGTGCCTTTTGAAGTGTTTGGCATCATCCTCTATTTTAGGGTGCATGCATTGTTAAAGTGTTCAGCACCATCCATCATATTAAAATGACCCGCGTTGTTGAAGTGTATGGTGGCAGTCTTTATGACATGTGTGCTTCATCGCGATGTTCGATGTTGCTCTTTGTTAGGGTGCATAAACAGTCACAGTGTTTGGCATCGCCCTTCATGTTAGTGTGCCTTTTGAAGTGTTTGGCATCACCCTTTATATTAGGGTGTACACAACATTGAAGTGTCTGTTGCCATCCTTTATATTAAAATCCCCTACGATGTTGAAGTGTACGGCAGTGCCCTTTATATTAAAATGCCCTGCGACATTGAAGTATACAGAGGCACCCTTTATGTCTCATGTGCTTCGCCGCAGTGTTTCGTGTCACTCTTTGTGTTAGGGTGTGTCGGCACAGTGTTCGGCATAACTTTTTACATTAAAATACCCTGCGATGTTGAAGAGTACAGCAGCGGACTTTATGTCTCATGCACTACGCTGCAGTGTTTGGTGTCATCCTTTATGTCAGGGTGTGCCGTAGCAGTGTTTGGCATAACCCTTTATATTAATATGCCTTCTTCATTGAAGTGTACAGCAGCGCCCTTTATGTATCACGCACTTTGTCACCATGTTTGGCATCACCCTTTATGTTAGGGTGCATGTGTCGTTGAGATGTTCGGCACCATGCATTAAATCAAAAATGCTCCCCATCGTTGAAGTGTATGGTGATGGTCTTTATGTTATACATCGCGCACTTCGCCTCAGTGTTTGACTTTCCCCCTTTATATTAGGGTGTGTGCATCTGGTGTCGAGGCCTATGTTATGAATTTGATGAGACTACATCTTAAATGGTTCAGGAATTATGGCCAACAATGCTTATAAGTTCGCAGAGGGCTTAAATGACTGTTTGTAAATTTTCCTTGTTCGTGTTGAGGCATATGTTTAGATTTTGATTAAAACATTTTAAATGGTTCGGGAATTATGGCCAACTATGCATATAAGTTAACATAAGGCTTTAATTACTATTTGATATTTATCCATGTTGACATCGAAGACTATGTTACGAATTTGGCGCCTACATTATAAATGGTTCGGAAATTATGGTCAACTATGCTTATAAGTTAGCATAGGACTTAAATGACTATTTGTTAATTATCCTTGTTGGCATCGAGGCCCATGTTATGAATTTGGCGCCTACATCTTATATGGTTCGGAAATTATGGCCAACTATACTTATAAGTTAGCATAGGGCTTAAATGACTATTTGGTAACTGTCCTTGTTGATGCCGATGCCTATGTTACGAATTTGGGGCCTACATCTTAAATGGTTCGGGAATTACATCGAACTATGNATGCCGATGCCTATGTTACGAATTTGGGGCCTACATCTTAAATGGTTCGGGAATTACATCGAACTATGCTTATAAGTTAGCATAGGGCTTAAATGGCTATTTCAGGATTTTGCATGTTGCCATCGAGGCTTATGTTACGAATTTGGCACCTATATCTTACATGGTTCGTAAATTACATACAACTATCATTATCAGTTAGCATAGGACTTAAATGACTATTTGATAATTATCCTTGTTGACATCGAGGGCTATGTTACGAATTTGGCGCCTACATTATAAACTGTTCAAAAATTATGGTCAACTATGCTTATAAGTTAGCATAGGGCTTAAATGACTATTTGATAACTATCCTTGTTGGCATCGAGGCCTATGTTACGAATTTGGCGCCTACATCATAAATGTTTCGGAAATTACATCCAACAAAGCTTATAAGTTAGCATAGGGCTTAAATGACTATTTGATAATTATCCTTGTTGGCTCGAGGACTATGTTACGAATTTGGTGACTACATTATAAACGGTTCGGAAATTATGGTCAACTTTGCTTATAAGTTAGCATAGGTCTTAACGGGAATTACAGCCAACTATGCTTATAAGTTAGCATGGCTTAAATGACTATTTGTTAACATTCTTCAGCCAACATGACCTGTACTGATTTTCTAGTTTTGAGAGCTTCGCGTAGCTAATCAGTTAAAGATAAAAATTAAATTAAAAAAAAAATTAACATTAAAAAAAATTATTAAAATTAAAAAAATATATTTTTTCGAAACAAATTGTGAGATCCTCGCATAGAGACGAGCGCCTTTTTAGAGCCTCGCGTAGTCAATCAGCGATGAGAGCCTTGCCTAGTGCTGCACACCTAGTGCTATAGCGGTGAACATCTGTAACTCTCGCGTCATGCTGTGTCATGATATATATGGGCGCGCTGTGTCATACTATTTATGGCTGCCCGCTCCCTGCAGGCGCCAGGTATTTTAGAACCGCCATTTTATAGCTACTTGCATGAATTTATAAAAAAAACGATTCCTTGCAAGTTATTGTTTTTAAGACAGATAATTTATAGGAAAAAATTTTATCTTTTCATTATAAATAATTGTTGTGTGTTACATATGAAATACTAAATGCATAGATATTAGTATTTAACCTAATGTGGCCTCGTATATGTAATCGCTTTTCAAATTCTCCTTAAAAGTTCGAGTCCGCAAACATGTTACACAATTTAATTATTTCTCTATGTTCTTAAAATGTCACCAAATAAAATTAAATATATAAAAATGCATTAATATATCCTACTGGATCTGCGATTATGGATAGCCCCTCAGGTATTACAGAGAGTATCTTAAAAAAAAATACTAGGATTAGTTGAGTGTCAGCTGACAAACATCAGATTGCTTTCGCGACTACCCGGGAACTTGTGAGTCTACAGCAGTAAAAAAAAAATGACTCCAATAAACAATATGGCTGCCTATAGTAGACACAACAAAATGCACCTATGCTTACTACTTTNTAAAAAAAAATGACTCCAATAAACAATATGGCTGCCTATAGTAGACACAACAAAATGCACCTATGCTTACTACTTTTAAAAATATATTATGACCTATTGCATATACTTTATTCTAAAAAGTAAATTCTACCTATCTTGGTAGTCGAGAGGTATAAGGCATAGGTCCAATTTTATATCCCAAGAAGGGTCGAATTGAAACTGGTCACCTCCACGGGATTTTTTAAGTTCTAATATTTGAAATTAGTGTCTATACGGTTGAGGTTCCTGCATAAAGTCAATGGGAAAATCGACCTTATACTGGTAGCACCCCTAGTGGCCAAAACAAAAATCAATATGGAATTTGTGCACCCCTAACAACAAACTCTAGAAACGTACACCAGCGCACTCTAGCTGCCGACTGCATATGCAAATAAGGTGACCGAGCAAGTGATGTGCGCCCCTAGCGAATGCCGAAGTAAACAAAAGATAAGTGTAAACAAGATGGCTTCAATATGGTGGATGGCAAAAATAAGATAACAGACAGTAAAAATAAAATGGCGGACAGCAGAAGCATAATAGCAGACAATATGGTGGTGATGACATCATCCAAAATGGCAGAAAGGTCAAGATTAAGGACATCCAAGATGGCGGTGGTGATGGAATACAATATGGTGGACGAATACACAGCAGGCGGTAGTTGTCCCCGGAGCCCTCAAAACCCCCTACTTTTTTTTGCGGAAGAAATTTCTAATGCTATAGTAAATATTATTCCAGGCAATATAGCTTTTCTAGGCCACAGAAAGTGAATCACAAAAAGCCAAATAAAGTAATGTACTTTGATTTAGAATTTTTGAACCCAAATAAAGTCTTATGAATTCGTCTTTGTAACTGTGTGTGTCAACAAAATTATATGCAGGATTTACGTTATGAACTGCCGGCACATATTCTTCTGCCAACCTTGGTGCTCGAGGTGACACTTGGGTGCAGTTGCACTGTTTTTGTGGATCATGGTTGTATTTGGATCTCCGACAGCAAGAAAATTCAGCACTCGCCTTAACTGACATCACGCAAAAGTTTCTTTAGAAGGAGGCAGGAGGGGTGTGCCCACCCAGTTAATGGAACGCCCGAGATCACACACACTCTCTCTCTCTAGTGCTGGCATGATCGGGAGGGTTGGGGTAGGGGATGAGGTGTGTCTTAGTTCACGCCTTCAATAGGCGTGCTGGACTGATTTTCATCAGACGGCTCCCGGCGTAAGGTAAATATGTTTTTGTATAATAGCATCATAGCTGTATAATAACGTTTGTATTGGTATGTGGGGACGTACTGTATATTTATTTCGTTGTGCAGTTGTAGTGATGGCTCATTGGCCCGAGGTGCTCCAGGTGGTGTTTGTTTCCAGTCCACTCTTCAAACTACTGTTTGCATAAGACATACTGAAATAATTATAGCAGCATTGGTTTTTGTTCGATTCTTATAGTATGCCACTTTATTTTATCTTATGTTCTGTTGGTCATTTAGCCTCAGTAGTATAATAATGTCGGTTCTCGGACATGATTCATGAGTAGGATTCAGGATTTGTCCACCATCTTGGATGCTGTCACCTACTCTGTCATTCTGGTCAATTGCCATTTGTGACCTTGACCTTTCCACCAACTTATTTCCGTCTGTTATATTGTTTCCATCCACCATATTGTTTCTATACCATCTTGTTTCCATCTGCCATTTTGTTTTCGCCCACTATCTTGTTTCCAACCCCATCATGTGTCCACCTACCATCTTGCTTCTCAATTACTCACCTTCATCCACAATCTTCGATGGCATCCACTGTATTTCTCTCGCCATCCGCTAGATTGCAAGACTGATCCTTTTAATGTGTTTTTTTGCTGCTAGAGTGTGCTGCCCTATTACTCACCTTCGTTAAACCCCACCATCTTGTTTCCACTTGTCCTTCGCTCATGTGCCACCTTCTAGGGGCACTGGTGTCACTCTCACTCGACCGCCATGTTGGTTCTCGAATTGACTGCTAGGGGGGTTTCCATTAAATTTTCGCAGAACTCAAGAAATATTCTGGAGTAGGATGGGATTGAACTGCTGGACATATGGTCGCCAAAAAGCTGGACGTCTTAAGCCACTAGGCCACCGAATCAGGTATGGAAGTAAGGTTTTAAATGTGGTTTATGTACTGCAACACTTCTCACCTCAACCCACCTACAAAATTATACAAAATCGCAAACAATAAAAACAATAATTTAAAAAATCCAGGAAACATACAATGTTAAGCTCGCACTCACACCACAACACGAATAGAAACCCTGCACCCCAAACACCACCCTCACAACAACCCTCCAAATATTAAAAAGTCGAAAAAAAATTGAAAACATAATTCTAAAAATCGAGGAACATATAATTGCAACCCCACCCTACATCTCCACATCACTAACCAAAAAACACCCCACCCCCCTCTTTTCCAACACCATCGTACTAATATTATGAATGCGAAAGTATGTGTGTGTGCATATGTTTTTTACCACTCAGTTCTATAACGACTGAATAGATTTTGATGATACTAGGTACGTAGGTACTTTAGGCCCTGGAATAGGATACTTTTTACCCCGGAAAATTGTATGGTTCATGTGGAAAAACACCAAACGTAATTCTCCAACGGCTGGGAAGGTGACCGAAATATATCTTTCCTCTGGTGTAAGAGTTTATCAGGCCACCCAAGGACCTCTGAAATGGCTTACGACTGTTATCAATCGATAACAACCGGGACCGAATATTTAACGTGCCCTCCGAAGCCCAGAAGCGCTTAGATGTTATGCCACTAAACGGTCACCCATCCAAATGTGTGCCGCTGGGAACGTTGCTTAACTTTGGTGATCGATTAAGATCCCTCAGCTAAGCACAAAAACTAGTACCTAGGTACACTTATTTCTAAAGCTACTGCAACTTGATGAAACTCACGTTTTGATTTTCGTACATCGACGATGCAAAGCAGAAATGTAATAACTACGCGATAGTTGTACACATACACTCAAAAAACAATACCTTACTTCTTGGCTATCGGGTAAAAAATGTTTTTACAAAATGGTGGCTGTACAAATATTTCGGGTATATTTGGTATATCTACAACACCATTTAACCAATTTCGACCCAATTTTGCATACTGAAAGTACCTATTTAAACATAATATATGCAAATACATATAAACTTGTCATCCACTTTGTAAGAAAGAGCCAAATTTATAAATACAGTTTTTATGTCATATCTCGGTAAATAATGAACAGATTTCTACCAAATTTGGCAAACTAGTAATACNTTATAAATACAGTTTTTATGTCATATCTCGGTAAATAATGAACAGATTTCTACCAAATTTGGCAAACTAGTAATACTGAAGAATATTATCTTAAATGATATGTTTCAGGTATGTCAGACAATTATTTTCAAAATGGTGGCCACATAGTTATTTAAGCTTATAATGTTATATTGTCGAAACAATGAAATCGATTCCAACTTAATTTTGAATGCTAACGGTTTATTTTACAACTATTAAATGCATTTATATGGAAAATCTTTTGTCCGCTATGTTTTAAGATAGTGCCACATTTTTATGTAATATCTTGGGAATCTAATCACCGATTCTTGCTAAATTTGGCAAACAAGTAGTACTGAGGCAGATGATGTAAATGGTATATTTAAGGTATGTCAGACTACTTATTTTCAAAATGGCGGCCACAAATGCATTTTAGCTTAGTATTCCTTATCGTCGTAACCATGTAATCAATTCCAACCTAATTTTTAATATTGGCAGTATATGCACTGAAGAGCCAAAAAAACTGGTACACCTGCCTAATATCGTGTAGTGCCCCCATTATCACACAGAAGTGCCGCAAGGCGACGTGGCATGGACTCGACTAATGTCTGAAAGTATGCAGGAGACAATTCACACCATGAATCCTACAGGGCGGTCCGCAAACCGATAGGAGTGTGAGGCGGTGGAGATCTCTTCTGAACAGAAAGTTGCAAGGCATCCCAGATATGCTCAATAATGTTCATGTCCGGTGATTTAGGTGGCCAATGGAAGTGTCTAAAGTCAGAAGAGTGTTCCTGGAGCCCCTCCGTAACAACTCTCGACGTATGGGGTGTCGCATTTTATCGCTACATCGGAGATGCTATGTCCCATCTCTCGTGCGCCGACTATAACACGTGTTCAAACGCACTTAAATCTTGATAACCTGTCATTTTAGCAACAGTAACCGATATAGCTGCCGACCGCATCGCGTTACTCTGATTGATACCATATATCTGTTATTTACATACGCACGCCAATACCAGTTTTTTCGGCTCTTCAGTGTATATACGTAAAACGTTTGGTAAATCCCAGAAGGAATTTTGTCAGATAAATAAAAAAATAGAAAAACTAAAAATTTATAAAATTGCACATTGAATAATCAAATGAAATAAACTGAAAACCTAAGACCAACACAATGATGATGACACAGACGAAGAGTTGGTTTCAATCAGATTGAAAAAATGGAAAAACCAGACACAGTATAACTAAGGGAGCACAGAAGAACACTGAGACAAAGACAAAATTTCGCACAAGACTATAAGGCACACCGATGACGACACAGAACACAGGTTTTCTTAGACGAACTTGTCGCAACGTTTCGGGAGCTGACATCTGCTCCCGTCTTCAGGCGAACTAAATGTGAAAACTGCCGTCGAACCCTCATATGCCACCAAATGGCTTTTAGTGTTGTGAGACCGAGAGCCTAGACTCCCATAACTCACTGGGTGTTTGTCAAACAAATGCACCCCGACACATACTCAAATCATTGGGTCGGCGGCGGGGGCCGTGTCGCCTATTAGGCTTGCGAATGCAAATAACAGAGGTATGTAACCAATCGGAGTAACGCGATGTGGTCGGCAAGCTAGATCTGTTACTGCTGCTACAATGGCAGGTTATCAAAATTTAAGTGAGTTTGAACGCGGTGTTATAGTCGGCGCACGAGAGATGAGACATAGCATCTCCGAGGTAGCGATAACATTTGGATTTTCGCGTACAGCCATTTCACGAGTGTACCGTGAATATCGGGAATCCGGTAAAACATCAAATCTTCGACATCGCTGCGGCCGGAAAAAGATCGTGAAAGAACGGGACAAACGACGACTGACGAGAATCATTAAACGTGACAGAGGTGCAACCCTTTCTCAAATTGGCGCAGATTGGATTTGTGGACTGCCCTGCAGGATTCATGGTGTGAATTGCCTCCTGCATACCTTCAGACATTAATTAGCCAAGTCCATGCCACGTCGTCTTGCGGCACTTATGCGCGCTCGGGGGGGAAGGGGGGTCTACACGATATTAGGCAGGTGTACCAGTTTTTTTTTCTCTTCAGTGTATATAAATATATTTTTTGTTTTGCATTTTTTTTTGTTAATATTTTTTTATAACTTTTTTATATTTAAATTATAAATTTTTGTTGTTTATCCTACCCGTATGTGCAGTATATATTCTACGCGATATATACAATTATTGATTGAATGGATTATGCCCCCCATGATCACTGCTCCCTGGACCAGTGCGTGTGCCCACTAGGCTTGGCTCTCGAATGGCGGCTGGGGCAGATCTCCTTGCCCGAGAACCCACACAGTTGACCCTTGAAACAGTGTTCCTTTGTGTCTTATTTGTGTGTGTGTGCTTTTACTGTGTACAGCGATGTGTGTATAATCGTGCACAGCTTGGCCGCAGTCGTCATGCGCACTCTACTTCTGCTTTCTCTTCCGCGAGGCCGTCCGCTCGACGCGTGCGCCGAACTGCTGGTCCTCGGCCGCGCGGTAGCTCTAACAAGAACTATCCGCCCTGGTTAACCTTTCATTGCACGAGTAGATCTAATAAGAACTACTCGACGGTGCCGCTGACTCGAAGATCTGCAGGTTCTTCTTTTTGTAGATGTAGGGTGCTACTGCTTCCTCTCGCTGGCGCCTGATGACTGCGGGTTTTCTGACAACGCGACCAGTTTTATTACGAGTGCGTCGAGTGCCTCGCGCTCTGATTGGCTGGCCAATCAGGGCGAGTTCCCCTTCTCTCTTGTGTCGTGTTCATAGGTTTTTTGTATTTTATTATACCTGCAGGATTATAATTACCTAGGAATTTAATNTTCTCTCTTGTGTCGTGTTCATAGGTTTTTTGTATTTTATTATACCTGCAGGATTATAATTACCTAGGAATTTAATTTTTGGATTGTTATTATTTACCAGATTTTCATATAAATACTTTTTTTTGCTACAATTATTTATTTGATGTATTATATTGACAATAGTTCGTGGATTGTTTTACCAGTAGTGTATCTATCTTGGTCGGCTATAATTCTCAGATATTTCTTTTGAACTCTTTGCAGGTCTTTAATACTAAATTCTGTACAATGTCCCCATATCTCACATCCATATAGCATAGCTGGGAGTATTATTTGGTTAAATTTTTGAAGTTTTTTCCTAAGTGGAAAGTTAGTTGCATGTAATATTAGGTACAGTTGTTTGAGTTTTCCCAATGCTGCATGTCTTACATTTTCTATATGTGGCTCCCAAGTTAATTTGCAGTCTATCGTTATCCTTTGATATTTAGATTTTCTGACGTACGGAATTTTTTGATTAAATAATATTAAATCTCGTTTAGGTTTTGTTTTCTTTTTGGTAATTATTATTGTTTCTGATTTCCCCGGGTTTACTTTTATTTGCCATTTCGTATACCACTGTTCTAGGCTTGTTAACTGTCTTTGTAGGGCTACTAATGCGTATTTAATGTGGCATTGTTGTTTTATTATTGCAGTATCGTCTGCGTACATTTGAATGTTTGCGTTAGTGCGTGTATCAGTTATTGGGATGTCGGCTGTGTATATGCTCAATAGGAAAGGGGAAAGCGTCGACCCCTGTGGTACTCCTGCTGTTACTGTTTTAGTGTTAGAGTCTGCTCCATCTAATGTTACGTAAAAATGTCTATTCTTCAAATAATGTGCTAATAAATTTACACAGGTAGCTGGAAAATTGTAGTTTATTAATTTACATATTAGTCCTGGGAGCCAGACTTTATCAGAGGCTTTTTCCGCGTCTAGGAAAGTTATTACTGTATATTGTTGTTCTTTATTATTAAATCCATCTGTTATATTTTCAACTATTTTAATTAAGGGGTGTATGGTGCTGTGCTGGGCTCTGAAACCATACTGATTATCTGGAATTAATTTGTTTAGATCTGCATGATTTTATAGTCTGTATAGTAGCGCCTTTTCAAATATTTTGCTCATACTGTTTAATAAGCTTATTGGTCGTCTGTTTTTTGGTTTTGTAGTATCTTTTCCAGGTTTCGGCAAGGTTACAACTTTAACTTTTTTCCAGTCCTGTGGGAATTTGCACAATTTAAATATTGAATTATATATTTCTAATAAATATTCTAGTGCATTTAGTGATAGTTTCTTTGGGGCTTCAAATTTTATGCCGTCTGGTCCTCCAGATTTATTATTCGGGCGTATTTTAATCATTTTTAATAATTCGTATTTGTTTATGTCGTTGTTTACTGTTTGAGTGAATTGTCTGTCTTGTACTTCTTTATTGGGGGAAAATTGTTTCTCTAGGCCAGTTTTTCCCAAAGTATGGGTCGCGACCCACTGGTGGGTCGCAGACTAAAATTTGGTGGCCCCCGAAAAATATAATTTCATACATAAACATATGCATGAGTTATAGATGTTATAATTGAGAACCTACACACATGCAATGCAACTGTCAATCAGACGTAAAATACTGCGCAGAGTACGCAGTGAATGCGACCTCCGCCGCCTTCCTACTACCCTTCACTCCCTCACGCTCCCTAAGAAATACAATGTGAACATGATAGAACAGCAAAACGGTACGTTTCTCGCATAAGGCATTAAAGTGGGTCCTGAACTTTGG
Organism: Clitarchus hookeri; assembly: GCA_002778355.1. Taxonomy (NCBI): domain Eukaryota; kingdom Metazoa; phylum Arthropoda; class Insecta; order Phasmatodea; family Phasmatidae; genus Clitarchus; species Clitarchus hookeri. Next base: position 911,872 of record NQII01000280.1, on the reverse strand, counting down.
CATTTTGTTTAATGGGTCGCGGTTCATAGAACTTTGGGAATCACTGCTCTAGGCTGATGGTTATTGTATTGGCTTTATCCCTAGCAGTGTATACATAACCTTGGGGCGTTTCTATTGCTGGGGTGGTTAGTTTTTTACATTTACCTGTTTGTGATTTAGTTAATCTCCACATTTTATTTGGGTTATGTGCTACGCTTTTCGTGGCTTCGCTCCAGTTTTTAATTTTTATTTCTTCTAGTTTACTTGTTACCTGCCTTTTAAGCCGGTTTTAATCTGTTTTAATTACGGGATTTCTCATTCTCTGANTAGATATGATTAAGTGTGCCCAGATCAACCTGCAAAGGTCGTCTGGTGTGACAGCTGAATTGAACGCACTGCTTCTTAAGGATCAATACGACCTAGCCCTGGTCCAGGAACCATACTCTGTAAAGGGCAGGTTTCCTGGGCTTTTAGGGCTACGAGCATCCGTTGGCGAGCACCCTATGGCGGGGATTGTGGTACAGAATCGATCATTAGACATAATGATCCTAAACCATCTGTCTGATACACACCATGTTTGTGTACAGATAACCACCTCTGAGCGAGGCGAGATTTACTTGGTCTCCTCGTATTTCAAGTTTGCGGACGACATCGAGATACATTTATCACGATGGGCGGTTATTCTGCAGGAGTTACGCTGCAAGAACGTAGTTCTGTGTGCCGACGTAAATGCCAAAAGTGATCTATGGCATTCCCGCCAGACTGACAACAGGGGACGGAAATTGACCGAGTTTATCATTGCCAATGACCTGAATGTGGAAAACCGATTTGGGCATTTATGCACCTTTGTCTCCGCTGCCCATGGCACGGAGTCAAATATCGATGTATCTCTGACCACGAGACCGGCTACTGGAATGTTGGCTGACTGGGTGGTCACTGATGACTCGTCCGGTGACCACCGGCTTATTGGATTCAATCTCAGCCCAGTGGGGCGGAATGGAACAGGTGTAATGACAGTCCCCCGGACTTGCTACATTCATCGGGGAGTGGACTGGAGGGTCTACGATCGCGTACTATTGAAACATATAGCTGCGCGGTCACTGTCTTTGACTTCAACCTCGGTTGATGAGAGGGCAGAGGCCCTCACTCTGATTATCCAAGACACCTCGGAGGAGGCGTTGAGGAAACGAGACCCCAGGCGCCGTGGGAACCTCTGGTGGACAGATGGCCTTGATGTACTCCGGTTGGAGGTGCGTAGAGCCCGTAAACGGCTGCAGCGATTGCGTAGTGACGACCAACGTGAAGCTGCGGACCGGTATAGGCAGCTGCGCAGGGAGTACTTCGAGAAAGTTCGTGAAACCAGAGAGAACTCATGGAGGACCTTTGTTGAAACTGAGGGTAACAAGGACCCGTGGGGTATTGTCTACCGAATTGCATCTGGGAAATTGAGAGCAGAGGAGCCACAAAGCAATGTGCTAGTGGACGGACGCCACGGTCTGGACAGTGTTGAAGATGCAGTTCGTCTGCTGGATGTGCTGCTCCCCAGCGATGATCCAACTGGGGAGGAGCTTGAGCATGGGCGTGCTAGGGAGATGATGTCCCTCCCTCCGGGTGAAGAGGACACTGCCCCATTCACAGAAGATGAGATGACTGATGCGGTTAACCAGCCGGGTAACCGGAGAGCACCAGGTTTAGATGGCATCACTGCTGAAGTGCTTAAACGAGCATTTCCCAGACTAAAGTCTAAATTTGTAGCCCTGGTGAATGACTGCCTAGAGCAGGGCAGATTCCCGAAGATCTGGAAAATTGGGTTGGTACGAACCATATATAAGGGCGAAGGAAGGGATCCCGGTTCAGTTTCTTCCTACCGGCCCCTATCCTTGTTGTCAGCACTGGCAAAAGCAATGGAAAAAGTGGTGAACTGGAGGCTCTCGTCCTACTTGGACTGCGATAACAGGATCGCAAGTAATCAGTACGGGTTCCGACGTGGCATAGGAACCAATGAAGCACTCTATGCAGTTCACACTGCACTTGAGGAAGCCACGGCCAAGTATGTGATGGGTGTGTTTCTGGACATCAGCGGTGCCTTTGACAACGCTTGGTGGCCGGAGATACTGTGCGCATTGAAGCGCATGCAGTGTCCGCGCAATCTCTACCTTCTGATACAGGACTATTTTACAGACCGAAAGGGTGTTATAGTCCTGAAAAATTCCCGAGTCGAAAAGGTACTAACCAAAGGCTGCCCACAAGGGTCGGTCCTCGGGCCTCTGTTCTGGAATATTCTATTTAACAGCTTTTTGAGCCTTCCACTACCTGAACAGTGTCGCCTGTTCGGGTATGCGGATGATGGACTCGTCCTGATCTCTGGTAACTCCCGACGAGAGTTGGAGACAAAGGCGCAGCCAATCATGGGTTCGGTTGCTGCTTGGGCCCGGACTGTGAAGCTAGACTTCTCAGCTCGTAAGTCCAAGTGCATGATGCTAAAGGGACGGTTTAAGGGTATTCACGGACATTACCCTAAAGTGGAGTTGAACGGAGCCAGACTTGAGTTTGTAAAAACTTACAAGTATCTTGGAGTCCTTCTAGACGAGCGAATGACTTTCACTCCACATGTCACCTATGTGAGTCGAAAGGCTGTAATACTCTTTCAGAAGTTGCGGGTGATGTCTCCGGGCAACCGGGGACTGAACTTCAAAACTCTGTTCGGTCTGTATAAAGGGGTCTTTGAACCCATCATGACGTACTGTTCCGTTATGTGGTATAAGCGTGTGGGCCATTCTCATATAAGGCGCAAACTTTTGAGTGNCGGTTCCAATATGTGGTATAGGCGAGTGGGTCATTCTCATATAAGGCGTAAGCTTTTGAGTGCACAGCGTGCGGCGCTGCTTGCAGTAACTAAGGCGTATCGCACTGTCTCGACAGATGCGTTGACAGTTCTGGCTGGTGTGGCCCCGCTGGATCTCCGTGTGGCCGAGCTGGGTTCGCTCGTGAAAGAAAAGATCGCTGGAATACTGGATCCGGAGAGTCGGGAAGTAGCATGGGAGGAAACTGCCGACGACTGGCAAAGCCGATGGNCTGGAGAGTCGGGAAGTAGCATGGGAGGAAACTGCCGACGACTGGCAAAGTCGATGGTCTGCCTCTGAAAAGGGGCGAGTGACCTACGCTGTCTTTCCCAGTGTCCGGGAAAGGGTTCAGCAAACCNAAGGCCAGGAACACCAAGCCGGCAAACCCGAGTCTGCCGGTGATTGACCTCATGCGACCCCACGGGGAAGCCTCTGCGGTCATAACCACCATCGGGTCCCTCTCCTAGAGGGGCTCCCTGAAAGTGAACGCATTGCCGTGCTTCCAGTAGTGCGACCCTGCCTGGAAAGGCTGAGAACACTGCTGGACGGCATGTTAGCCAACAGCTTCCGACTGCAAGGTCGTGTAGAGGCTGTAGAGAGCCAGGCTCGGATGACAGAGAATGCAATCGGTAGTTTGGGCCCTTCCTACGCAAGGGCACTGTCGGGGGGTGTGGCCGCAGGCTTGCCTGTGCGCCCTCCTCCGGCGGTCGCAAAGCCAACACCAGCGCGGAAGGTCGTGATGGTTTACCCGGTGGACGCGGGTACCTCGGCTGCCGTGACGCGGGAACGCCTGCAGAAGGAGCTTGCTCCGGAAGTGGCGTCTCTTCGCGTCCGGGGGATTCGTCCTATTGCCGGAGGCGGTCTCGTGGTGGAAGCCGGGGACGACGCGACTTTGGCCTCAGTAAAGAGTGCTGCTCCCCAGCGATGATCCAACTGGGGAGGAGCTTGAGCATGGGCGTGCTAGGGAGATGATGTCCCTCCCTNCGGAGGCAGGAGCTTTGTAACCCGGCCCTGAGAGAGAAATCCTTGGGAGACGGGCGGGTTATGTGTGTGGCCACCAGCTTGCGAGCACATACATGTAGCTCCCCCGCTCTGTTCGGTGAATATCCAGGAGTGTCTGGTCGCTAGTTGCTGAGGGTATCAATTGGCGTCTCCCCGAAAGGGTAGAAGACCCACAGTGTGGAATTTCCCGTATGGATAACCGTAGCTGTTTCGGCAGCTGCGAGCTCGGTTCCCGAGAAGTCTAATTGTTGTGGCAATTAGATGGAGGGGCATGTTTTCCCTGAGCCTTGGTGGTGGTGCCGGACTGTCCAAGAACGGGTTTCTTATGGCTCAGAAAGTTGTCTCTCGTTATACCATTGTGGATTAGGTACGAGAGGGGAGGAGGTGCGGAGAGCCGGACATGTTCCGGAAAACATGTGTGTGTTTAAAGTTAATTTCGTGAAGACTGGTAGGTGATCTGAGTCTAATTTATCTAAAACTTCTGATTCAATGTTAGAGTTGGGAATATTGGTGAGGATGCTGTCTAATTTATCCGGTCTGTTGCCAATATTTGGTAAGTGGGTGGATTTAGGTGGTGGAAAAATGACATAATTATTTTTATCCGCTTGCTTACTTAGTTTTCCATTTGTATTGTTATATAAGCATTCCCATTCTTTATTTTTGCTGTTTAGGTCTCCTGCTATTAAAAAGTGTTCCGTATCTCCCATAATGTTATTTAAGTCTTGTTCATTAAATTTAGTTGTAGGGCGACAATATGCAGTTGCCATTTGGATGTGGATTTGATTATTTTAAATATGTATTGCAGTGGCTTCAATCTGATTTATATTAGTTAAATTTACTGGGTGGTGGTGAATGTTATTTTTCATTATTATGGCTGTTCCTCCTCCCCTGCGATCCCTGTCTGATCTGTATATATTGTATCCTGGAAAATTTATTTTGTTCTGGTTATGGAGTCTGGTTTCTGTGATAAAAGCTATATCAATTCCATATAGTATTGGCTGTTGATGTAGTTCATATATTTGAGATTTGATCCCGCAGCCATTCCAATTTAATAGGTTTAGTGTGTTTTGTGTTTTAGAGTTAGCCATTACTGTGGGAGAGTAGCTAGTGCCTGAAGCAACAGTAATTACTTGTCAGCAAGTGTTTGTGCTGCCCTGATGGGGCCGAAATATGGTCGCATGTGTGTTATTAGTTCTGCGAAGTGCGTGTCGGGGAGGAGTTTTGTTAATTCCCGGATGTCGTTTAGTGTGGCAATGAGACCTTCATCCATTTGGGGTGGCTGTATTGGGATCCACAGGAGAGGCGGACCTCTGTTTGGCTGCTGTGCTGGCCTGTGTTCGTCCGCCCTCGTTGCCCAAGAGCATCGCCTCGCCTCCCCAGCGCCCGGAGCGCCCCGAGAGGGCCCGCCGGCCGCAGCCCTGCTGTTTCCAGCCTGACTGTCCTCGGCGGTGCCCCCCTCGGCCTCAACCGACACTGGCTGACTCAGCCCCTGCACCTCAGACCTGTATGTACGCGCTATGCTGCGCAGTTGCGGGAACTGTGCAGGATTTGAGTGGTTTGATGCTTGTTGTGAGTGCTCCGGACGTGTACTTCTCGTTGTATTTGCTCGTCTAGCTTGTACTATTTTTTTTATATATTAAACAGGATTTGTCCGAAGCGTGGTGTACCTCTTCCTTGCAGTTAGCACACCGCAGAGGCTGAGTTACATCGTTGAAAATTTCGCATACAGTGTACTTGTGCTGGCCCGCACAGTTTATGCACGCTGTTTACATGTTGCAGTGTTTGTCTGTGTGACCCCACTGACAGCAGTTGCGGCAGTTGGGCACAACTTCTGGACGCGGCTTGTAAGGCTCTATACGGACGGCGCGCCGCGGCGGTCCAATAGAGCCTTGTGACCCTGAGGAAGTATGTTTTGCTTGTCGACACATAGTCGGGATCTTCAGGGGTGTGCTGGCGGGATTTTCTTATGAAATTGCGGAGGTCTATGATTTCAAACCCGCACCTGGTGATGTCCTCCGTCAGAATATCCGGTTCAACCCCTTGAGGAAGCAGGTTTTTTATGATGAACTTTTGAGGCTTCTCACCGGGGTGGGCGTGTGTGTAGTGGGTGATATTAGTGAGAAGGCTCCGGGCCTGCTCGTATTCTCTCTGGGTGTTGAACGTCAGTTTAAGTTCTCGCCTCCGAGTGTGTTTTTTGTGGAAGCTTATTCCACTTTTGCAGAGCAGCAGGGCCACCGGTTTTAGTGACCTGCTGTCTGGTATTATGATAGGCACAGGGCTGTATCTGTTTGTCTGTTGTGGTGGGATTTTTTAGGAGTCACTACTCACTTCGCTTTCCTTAGCGAATTCCTCTGTCAGGATTTCAAAGCTGTTTTTGATTTATAGCTCATTTCCTACTGCTATAACCTCTGCTTTCCTTCTGGAAATGTATTTTCTTCTGGGGGAGATGAACCCTCTCCTCGTCCGGGCCCTTCGGAGGAGGTGATCACCGCCCTGTGTCAGTGTGTGTGTCCGTGTGCGAGGATGAAACACTGGATCGCCTGCTCCCGCCCCCCATCGGTTGAACCGCTGCAGCGCGCTGGTGACGTTAACAAACTCATCAGTGAGTTCGCCCTCGTCCAACTGGGATTGGTTTGCCCCACCTGCACTCGTTTGTGGGCTGGTGGTGTCCTCCAATCACATGTTATCTTGGCTGCTGGTTTGTGTTGGTGGAATTTCCGGGTGTGTGTTACCGGAACTTCTCTGCGGGCTGTACTTCTCGGTAGGTGTGTGTTTTTCCCCTTGCAGTGTTGGTGAAGATGTTACCATTGTGACTGTGTTTCTACCTGTTGTTTCCATCTTAGGTCCGCACTTAGTCATGCCTTTAGAAAGACCACTGACTTTGTGCTCTGTGGTGTTGCGTTGCCCAGTTCGCTTCCGACTCGCCTAAAACCTAAGACTCCGGTGGCTGACCTGCGCTCTAGAGGAGGGCACAGGCTAGGCCTTTGGGAGGATGTCCTCCCAGCACCGGAGCTCGGTGCAAAGTGTGAAAACTTTTTTTTTTTGTTTGCCTGAATCTCCGAACAAGATCAAGTGTTNCCAGTTCGCTTCCGACTCGCCTAAAACCTAAGACTCCGGTGGCTGACCTGCGCTCTAGAGGAGAGCACAGGCTAGGCCTTTGGGAGGATGTCCTCCCAGCACCGGAGCTCGGTGCAAAGTGTGAAAACTTTTTTTTTTTGTTTGCCTGAATCTCCGAACAAGATCAAGTGTTTGACCAAGTCCGAGGATCCCTTGCAGTTTTTTTATTGAGGACCTGACCCATGGAGTCTTTTCTCATGCCTAAGGGGTTTCCCTTCCTTAAGACCTCGGTCTTTTGGTTGGGGGGTGTAATAACCTTTCCTGATATTTGCTTTATTTAATTCTTAATTAAATTTTTATACTCTTAGTTGCATAACTTATATTCTAAATAATATCTGGGTTTGAATTTGCATTTGATTGTGATTTATTTAATTATAAGTGGTGCTTATAAGCTAGATGTCTTGTGTTATCCCTGTTCTTATTAATTAATTTATTCATTCATATTTTCCCTTCTTTCTCCTTTTTTTCCCTTTTTTTTAATTGTGTTATGACTATACCTACCCCCACCTAGGTAATATGTGCGCCTAGATGGGGCTTCCCTGCTTGCTTCTATGTGGCCTGTCTTAACCTAAGTAAGGAATGGCTATGAAAATGTGTTGAACATATTGTGTTGTGTGAATGGGGGTTGATGAGTGCCAGATTGTGATTTTTGAAATGAATGACCTGTGGGGTGAATGTGTAGTGGATTGCAAATCTTGTATGTTAGGTATAATAATTGCTGATTTTTAAATGTGTGCCTGGTAATTTTTTTTTGTATGTCTAATAATAATGGCTTATGGTCTGTTTCCCATTGTGATCTGGAGGGTATCCCCCAGTGTTCAGGGTTCCTGACAGGCCCCTCCGGCTAGCATGGCGCTCGAGGGTGATACCACCGGCACTGGGCCTGCCAGGCAATCCCCTACTTTGAGTCTTCCCTGCCAGACCGTCCTTGTGGATGAAATGGATTGGAATAGTTCATTTCTTTGGTTGTTGATATCTTATATTGTCTTCTTGCTTCTGGGTCTGCTGCATGTTCTCTTGACTATTTCTTGCCTGTTGGGTACTCTATTTGTTAATTATTCCTTTTATGGGTTTTGACTCCTTTTTGTTATTTGATTTTATTTGAATAGTTAAATTTTTATTTTTATTTTTTATTTAGGTATGAGTGTCTTTTTATAGCTATTTTTGTATTGGTTGAGGGCTTTGACAGATGGGTTGCTATGGTTGACAATTGACCGATAGAAGTTTTTCTTCAAATTTTTAATCTATCTTGTATTGTGTCTATATTTGTTTTGTGATGTATTTCTTCTATTGTGGTTCTTCTTGGTGCTCTTAAAATTGTGTGTAGTATCTTGTTTTGGGTTGTCTGGAGTTTTTGTATATTTGAGGATGCTGCTGGTCCCCATGTTTCGGCGCCGTAAAGCAATGTTGGTCGTAGAGTCGCTTTATATAGCAGTAATTTGTTTTTTGTTGTGAGTTTGCTGGACTTGATAAGGGGGTATCCCTTAATGAATTTTCCCATTGTTGCATTTGCAGCGTATGTTATGTGGTGTTTCCACGTTATTCCAGAGTCGAAGTGTACACCTAAGTATTTTGTGCTTTTTTGTGGATGGATAAATTCGTTGTAAATTTTTATTTTTTTGTTGTTATCCTTTCCTTTTGTGAACAAAATTAGTGCACTTTTTGTGGGATTAACTTTGATTGCCCATTTTTCCCAATATTTCTCTAATTTTTGAATGTAGGTTTGTAATTTTATTTTCGCATATATCAACTTTTTGTCTTTTGCATATATAAGTGTATCGTCTGCATATAAAGTTACACTTGCGACATCTGATTTTGGTACCTCTCATGTGTATAGAGCATATAAGAGTGGTGAGAGAACTGACCCTTGAGGGACTCCTGCACGTATATGTATTATTGAGGATTTGCTGCCATCTAATGTGGTATAGAATTATCTGTCTTTCAGAAAATCGTGTATTATTTTTCAGTAGGTATCGGGTATTTTTGCCTCTATAAGTTTCTGGACTAAGAAAGTGTGATGAACTTTGTCAAAAGCCTTTTCTATGTCCATGAAAACTGCTATGGATTTTTCTCTTTTGTTTTGACCTTGTATTATATATTTTGCTACCCTGGTTATCGCGTAGTTGGTTGAGTGCTGTGCTCTGAAGGCCATCTGACAGTTGGGGAGTAGCTTTTTCTTTTTGACGATTTTTTGAAGTCGGTTGCATATTATTTTTTCATATATTTTTGCCATGGTATTGAGTAGACTAATAGGGCTTCGGTTCTGTGGGAAAATTGCATTTTTACCTGGTTTTGGGAGTGTTATAATTTTTGCTGTTTTCCATTTTTTAGGTATTTTTTGAGTGTTGAGCATTTTGTTATATAACTTGGTTAGATGTTCTATGGTTTGAGCAGGAAGTTTTTTTAAGAGCCTCGTTTGGGATGTTGTCTGGACCTGGTGCTTTGTTGAGTGGGAGTTTTTTAATGATGTATGTTACTTCTTTTTCTGTTATAGGCCGTGGTATGAATTTGTTTTGCTTGCTTAGTTTTAGTTGAATTGAATTCTTGTCGTTTTGAAGTTCTTCTTCTATGAGGTGATGATGGGGTTCGAATTTTAGTTCAAGTGAATCTGCTATTGAGTTGGTTTTTTCCTGGGGTGTGTATTTGATTCCATTTTCTCCATATATAGCTGGAGTGAATGTTTTTAGTCTCTTTCCCGCTAGTCTACAATTCAATTTCCATATTCCGTTTTTGTCCTTCAGCAGNTACGTTTTTGTCCTTCAGTAGCCCTTCTATTGCTTTCTCCCATGTTGTATTTTTGTGACGTTGGACTGCAGTTTTTATAAGTCTATTTTGTTTTGTTAACAGTGATTTCATCTCCATGTTTCTTGTTCTCTGATAAATTCGCCTGGTTTTGTTCCTTTCCTTGATGAGGTTTTCTATTTCTGCATTGTATTGCTGCACAGATGTTTTTTTTGTGTTTTGATTTTGTTGACTTTTTGATGTGATGCTTTATAGTATCTCTTATTATGTCTGCTTCCATGTTGATGTCTACTATTTCATGTTCTTGTAGTAAAGGGTACTGAGCTTCCATTTTATTTTTGAATAATTCCCAGTCTGTTTCTAGTAGTGGCTTATTGAAAATTTGTTTGCTGTTGGGAAGGTTGATTGAGGCGTCAACTGATAAGTGATCCGAGCTGAGTTCATGTCTCACTTCCAGATTAGTTATCACAAATAGGTTTGTGATGAACAGGTCCAGACAAGAGGGAATGGATTTGTTGTTTGTTGAATAAAGGGTTGGTTCTGGTGGGGCACAGATACTGAATTTGTGGTGTACTGCTATGTTTTCTAAGATTCTCACATTTTTATTTTATGTTTTGCATCCCCATGCTGGGCTTCTACAGTTAAAGTCTCCTTCTATAAGGAAATTTGATGNCCATTTTTATTTTATGTTTTGCATCCCCATGCTGGGCTTCTACAGTTAAAGTCTCCTTCTATAAGGAAATTTGATGACTGTTTCATGACATGTTGTAAATTACTCTCCATATCTTTATGGTTTGGTGCGCTGTAGTGAGCTGCCATGGTCATTTCTCCCATTTGTGTTGGTATTATTATGATTGTGTTTTCACCTTTGGAACCTAAAGGTCCATGTTTGATGTTGTTTTTTATGAATATGGCAGTTCCTCCCCCATTGGAGTTTTGTCTGTCAGTTCGATATATTATGTAATTTGGGGGGNGTTTTTTATGAATATGGCAGTTCCTCCCCCATTGGAGTTTTGTCTGTCAGTTCGATATATTATGTAATTTGGGGGGCTTAAGCGTTTGGTTGGTTTTAATTTGGCTTCAGTAATTAAGGCTATATCGATGTCTTCTGCTAGCATGAACCTTGCGAATTCGTAGTCTTTATTCCTGATACCATTTGCATTCCAGAGGAGAATTTTGAGTTCATTGTCTTCCTTGAGCACATGCGGATTATTTATGTTCATTTGTTTTTGTTAGTGTCGAAGAGTTTTCTTGGCTGGTGTCCATAAGTTTGGAGTTCTGTGTGTGGTGAATTTGTTTGGTGTCCTTCATTGGTTGTTCTTCGTCACTTGATCCTGTTATGTCGATTTCTTCATCTGAGTTTTGGCTTTTTCTTATTTGGTTTTTAAGTTTATTTTTTGACTTGGTTTTTTTTTCAAACTCTTTTCTTGTTGTTCAGTTACATTTGGTGTGTTCAGAGCTTCCAGAAGGCCCATTAGGATAACAGTCTGTTTCTGTTTTGAGTCAGAGTGTTTTTCAGCATCTTTCTTGATTTTTAATATTATCTTTATGACATTTTGAAATTCTTGAGTTTGAATTAATTGTATTGCTTCCATAGTTTCGGTAGGTTGGGGGAGATCTTCTTTTTGCGTACTTTCTGTTATTTTCAGAATTTTTGTGGGTAAGTTAGGGAAATGTGTTGAGGAAAGTTCTGGAGCCTTTGGGTGTTGAATCTGGGTTTCGGTATGGTGTATATCTTTATTTGCGTTTCATATATTGGTTTGTTTAAGTTTTTCCTCCCAGAAACTGCAGTTCCTGTCACTAGCAGTATGTGGTCCTTCGCAGTTTGCGCATTTTGTTTGAATGGTTTTGTCNTCCATTTTCTCCATATATAGCTGGAGTGAATGTTTTTAGTCTCTTTCCCGCTAGTCTACAATTCAATTTCCATATTCCGTTTTTGTCCTTCAGCAGCCCTTCTATTGCTTTCTCCCATGTTGTATTTTTGTGACGTTCGACTGCAGTTTTTATAAGTCTATTTTGTTTTGTTAACAGTGATTTCATCTCCATGTTTCTTGTTCTCTGATAAATTCGCCTGGTTTTGTTCCTTTCCTTGATGAGGTTTTCTATTTCTGCATTGTATTGCTGCACAGATGTTTTTTTTTTTGTGTTTTGATTTTGTTGACTTTTTGATGTGATGCTTTATAGTATCTCTTATTATGTCTGCTTCCATGTTGATGTCTACTATTTCATGTTCTTGTAGTAAAGGGTACTGAGCTTCCATTTTATTTTTGAATAATTCCCAGTCTGTTTCTAGTAGTGGCTTATTGAAAATTTGTTTGCTGTTGGGAAGGTTGATTGAAGTGACAACTGATAAGTGATCCGAGCTGAGTTCATGTCTCACTTCCAGATAAGTTATCACAAATAGGTTTGTGATGAACAGGTCCAGACAAGAGGGAATGGATTTGTTGTTTGTTGAATAAAGGGTTGGTTCTGGTGGGGCACAGATGCTGAATTTGTGGTGTACTGCTATGTTTTCTAAGATTCTCCCATTTTTATTTTATGTTTTGCATCCCCATGCTGGGCTTCTACAGTTAAAGTCTCCTTCTATAAGGAAATTTGATGACTGTTTCATGACATGTTGTAAATTACTCTCCATATCTTTATGGTTTGGTGCCCTGTAGTGAGCTGCCATGGTCATTTCTCCCATTTGTGTTGGTATTATTATGATTGTGTTTTCACCTTTGGAACCTAAAGGTCCATGTTTGATGTTGTTTTTTATGAATATGGCAGTTCCTCCCCCATTGGAGTTTTGTCTGTCAGTTCGATATATTATGTAATTTGGGGGGCTTAAGCGTTTGGTTGGTTTTAATTTGGCTTCAGTAATTAAGGCTATATCGATGTCTTCTGCTAGCATGAACCTTGCGAATTCGTAGTCTTTATTCCTGATACCATTTGCATTCCAGAGGAGAATTTTGAGTTCATTGTCTTCCTTGAGCACATGCGGATTATTTATGTTCATTTGTTTTTGTTAGTGTCGAAGAGTTTTCTTGGCTGGTGTCCATAAGTTTGGAGTTCTGTGTGTGGTGAATTTGTTTGGTGTCCTTCATTGGTTGTTCTTCGTCACTTGATCCTGTTATGTCGATTTCTTCATCTGAGTTTTGGCTTTTTCTTATTTGATTTTTAAGTTTATTTTTTGACTTGGTTTTTTTCAAACTCTTTTCTTGTTGTTCAGTTACATTTGGTGTGTTCAGAGCTTCCAGAAGACCCATTAGGATAACAGTCTGTTTCTGTTTTGAGTCAGAGTGTTTTTCAGCATCTTTCTTGATTTTTAATATTATCTTTATGACATTTTGAAATTCTTGAGTTTGAATTAATTGTATTGCTTCCATAGTTTCGGTTAGTTGGGGGAGATCTTCTTTTTGCGTACTTTCTGTTATTTTCAGAATTTTTGTGGGTAAGTTAGGGAAATGTGTTGAGGAAAGTTCTGGAGCCTTTGGGTGTTGAATCTGGGTTTCGGTATGGTGTATATCTTTATTTGCGTTCCATATATTGGTTTGTTTAAGTTTTTCCTGCCAGAAACTGCAGTTCCTGTCACTAGCAGTATGTGGTCCTTCGCAGTTTGCGCATTTTGTTTGAATGGTTTTGTCTTCGTTTCTTGGGCAGTGTTCCGAGTGATGTGCTCCTGCGCATTTGACACATTTCTCCTCTTGGCCACAGCAACTGCTGTGATGGCCAAACTGTTGGCATTTAAAACACTGCAAAGGTTTCTTATATTTTATATAGGGTTCTGATGAAACTCCTATACCTGCTATAATTTTCAGGTTGTTTATTTTGTCTTGTTGTTCCATTGGAANGACACATTTCTCCTCTTGGCCACAGCAACTGCTGTGATGGCCAAACTGTTGGCATTTAAAACACTGCAGAGGTTTCTTATATTTTATATAGGGTTCTGATGAAACTCCTATACATGCTATAATTTTCGGGTTGTTTATTTTGTCTTGTTGTTCCATTGGAACTGAGACTATCAATAGTGGCATTGGTATAGTTTTGTTCTGGTCNGGTTGTTTATTTTGTCTTGTTGTTCCATTGGAACTGAGACTATCAATAGTGGCATTGGTATAGTTTTGTTCTGGTCGGTGGTGTCCTTCCTTTTCATTTGCTTGATATTGATTACAGTAATCCCTTCGTCTTCTAGGAGTTCAGCAACTACCTCTTCCGGGATTGTTGGGATAAATCCCCTTATTACCCTTGTGTAGGATGGGGGAGGCCTGGGCTTGAATGTAAAGTGCGGTACTCCATGGTTTTTGATGATTTGTAGGCATGTGTTAAAATCCTCTATTGAATTCGGTTGAATTTTGCCTCCTGATTGAGTGTAGATCAGTTTGGCCCTGGATTGAGTTTCTTTTGATATCAGTTTTGCAATGTATAAAAAATTTCCATTAGATGTAAGTATTATTGGTGGTGGGTGGCTGTTTTTGGTGCCTTCCTTGATATATGTTTGTGTGGTTGATGTTTCTTTTGACTTGTTGTTGCCTGTATTGGGTTCTACGTCCTCCTTATTCTTTCTTCTGTGATCCTTTACTATTGTCCATTGAGAATCTGGGTTGTTAGGTTGGGCGCATGTTCTTGGTCCCTGTCAAGTTGGATGCTCGCCCCAGCTGTGTTGGACTCATGCAATAAGTGTTTAGGGGTTGCCTTATATTTACCTAGTCCACCCTGGGGACCCTCTTTGTGCACAGGGGCTAGTCCCTCAGAGGGTGTCTCTCCCAGGGTGGGGCTCGCTTNAGTCCACCCTGGGGACCCTCTTTGTGCACAGGGGCTAGTCCCTCAGAGGGTGTCTCTCCCAGGGTGGGGCTCGCTTTGGCTGAGAGCATGTCCTTACGAGCACGACCTACTGTTACCAGTTTACCTGAAGCAGCCACTGACCTATTACAGGCTATGTCATGGGAGACTGACCCCGACTGCTTTTTTTGAAGTACCCCCTTCGTTGGCACTGTTAGGTTTCCCGGGGAAATTTGTCTTAGATTTTGCCTGTTGGTTTGATGAACTGCTTGTCTTAGAAGGGTTTATCCTTTTGTTTTAAGATTTTTCAGGTTCCTTGTGGGCTTCTGTGAACATCTTCATGCTCCGTCGTTCATTCATTCTTTATCGTTGTAGCTCATTTCCGATTGGCCCCAAAGGACACCTTGTTTCGTGGGTGGCTGAAACGGCCTGCCAATGAGGGTGCCGCTGTCTTCTAACTGGCCGAGCGATCAGCCAATCCAGGTGCAGCTCTCTTCTTACTGGCCAAGAGATCAGCCAATCAGGGTGCACCTCTCTTCTTCTGGAACACTGACCTCTCGTAGTGTGCTGTTCGCCTGGTCGCCTGGTCGTCTCGCCACCGAATCTTCCTCACCTTCTGCCCGTCCCTCGAACTTGCAAGTCGTTGAAGTCTCCCTGGAGCTCCTTCCTCTTCCGATGGATGACTCGTTCTCTGTTTACTGTGGTGGTCTTGTCGTGGTGACTCAGTCGACTCCCTGCGACTGACTGACTCAGTGTGAAAACTGGAAGCGTGAGTTTGCCTATATATTGTAAGATCCCCTCTTCTTGCACAGCCAATGGCACCTAAGAGTGGTTCTTATAGGCTATTGTCCTCGTGCGATGGTATTTCCACATTCGTTTTATGATACAATTTTGTTTCTTTTTTAATTAAAGGTTTCCACATATTTTTTAAATTCAATGCTCTGTTGACTGAATACTTTTGTATTGCTCACAATAAATGCTGAACCTTTAATTTTCCTTTTAGTAGGGCGTGTTTCTATAATGAGTGGAGTAGTATTTTCTCATAGTATTTTATGGCTGTATCTCTAAAATGTTCTGTAAGCTTATATTTTTGAGTTTCACCCTTCTTAGTATTATTTGTATGCTCTTTCAATCGTATGGAAAGGGGTCTGGCAGTTTCTCCATGTACATGCTTCTACACTCGCAAGGTATTTGAACACATAGTCCTGGGTCTGCAATTTGTCGGTAGCTGGTTTCACTCTGGTGATGATGCTTTTTAATGTGGCATTTGATTTGAAAGCTGTTTCTAGGCCGTACTTGTGGCCAAGTCGTCTTATTTTTTCTGTAAGACCACGAACATATGGAATAACCATGTTTTTCGGTCGTCTTGTGTGGAATGGTGAGAGATGTGGAGTTTCTCATGTGCTGTTTATTGTCCTAATCGGATAGCCATTCGCGAGAAATTCTTTTTCTAGACGGTGACGTTTAACAGCTATTGATTCATTGTCGGAGCATATTTTTTCAGCTCGGACAGCTAAAGTGCGGATAATTCCAGTTTTTGTGATTGTCGAGTGGTTGGATCCAAAGTGGAGGTATGGTGTGGGTGGGTTTTCTGTATACTTTTGTGGTAATTTTATGATATTTCCTTGATACTAATACATCTATGAAAGGAAGGCTCTAATTTGTTTCTGTTTCGTATGTGAACTGTATTGATGGCCTGAGTGAATTGAGAAAGTTGGCAAATTCGTCAAGTTTGTCAGTTCCACATTACCAGATAAAGAGAGTGTCGTCGACATAACGCGGCCAGACTTTAGGAGGAGTGTTAGTTTGGTATAGCACCTCTTGTTCGAAACTCTCCATAGGCCTGAAAATGTCGGCCATAAACTGTGAAAGTGCGGAGCCCGTTAAAAAAATTAATTGTGTAATTTACCATACGTTTTACTAATATATTTTGACTNAAACTGTGAAAGTGCGGAGCCCGTTAAAAAAATTAATTGTGTAATTTACCATACGTTTTACTAATATATTTTGACTACAGCCACTTTTGTCTCGTTTTTCGTATTTGTTTCATGTCTCAGACTTGGTTTTTTTGTGACGACATAGTGTAGCAATGGAGTATGTTCAAATTCTTTTCCCTAATCATTCACCCCCATTGCAGGAATTTTTCAAATAACTCATTTAATATCATTTTACAGTTTAGCAGCCCTGCCCTTACAAGCAGCATCGCTCTCGCGCAGCTGACACGTGGCTAGATCTAATGATCCCATCTAGACGCGGGAAAATATTGAATCATAGGCCGGTTGCCACTCCCGGTTTCTCTCACCACGATGTCGTTTTCCTAACGTATTCCTAACGGTCACCAAAATTCATGCCCAAAATAATTACACACAGGAATTTAAAGAGTATTAACACAAATGCGGAATTGATAGCATTATCAATGCTCCTTTGGCAGACTCTAAAGGCAGTTAAAACCGTAGATGAGAGGGCAACCTCTTTAAAAAAAACTCATTATTGTATTTGTACAAAGCTGTAATCCGTGTACTAACTAGGCGAATCACTTGCCCTTCTACAGCCTGGATAATCGAACAAATTTTGTTTATGATAGACAATTGTGATGATGCAAGGGCTACCAGAATTCAGCTACTTGTTAAATGTATATCAAAATTTGAAATTAGGAATGCAAAATCAGTTATTTTCATTCTTTGCAGCANATTCAGCTACTTGTTAAATGTATATCAAAATTTGAAATTAGGAATGCAAAATCAGTTATTTTCATTCTTTGCAGCATTCGCATATCTCAGTATCTAAAATGTGTACAGATCTCTGTAAGCCGGAAGAAGGTATTGTCAAAAACAAGATAAACGCCAATCCCCAGTCCGCACTATTGTCTCCTAATGAGCTGAATGAGTATTTCACAAATACCTCTATCAGTATTGACGTCACAAGCAAGAATGCCGCAATCGAAAAGCTTGGAACTTGGGCACATGATAATACCATTTCCTCGATTTTCCTTTACGGCAGGTGACCATCAATGAAGTATGCCAATCGTTCAAGCGAATTTAAATATAAACTCAAAGCGTAGAAGGTTAGTCTGTCAAACTTGTAGCGCCTATCTTGCCTGCTTACACACGTGATTAATATCTCACAAAAATACCGTGTTTTTCCAGCATGCTGGAATAAATTACAAAATTGTACTTGGGGAATGTTCTGTGTTAGAAACCGTAGCAACTTGTACTAATTCACGACATTCCTCACTTTCCATAAGTTTTCTCTTTTTATAAATATAAGGTCGTTCTGTAGTGGTAGTGGGTGTTCGTTTTCTTCTATCAGGTTGACAGTCAAACTTTGTTGGAATAAAACCAGGTTTTTTTTAGCACTTTAGACACCGTTCCCATTATGTGATATCCCATATAATTAACCATGTCACTCGGCAACTGTAATAAAAAATAATTGTGTAATACAATATTATTTAACTAACAAAAAATCATGTTAGATCAAACGTAACCTCAAATATTGTAGTTTATTTTAAATAATTTATGGATAAACAATATTATTAGGGTACACATACGAATTAAATAACATTAAAAATTAAATAAAACTTACATCAAAGTGGTCTTCACAAAAATAAATAGCAGTATCTGTTGATAAATCCGCTGGAACTCGTCGTGCCAGTTTTAACCACTCTTTTTTTCGGTTGGGACGTGGAAAAACAATTTGCTGGGAGTTTTTATTGATGAACTTTCACATTTAGGCACTGCACACCATTTATAAGTGGTAGGATTCATTATAATCTAAAAAATCTTCAACTTGCGTGTTTGTTTACAAATTGCTTACTATATTCTGACGTCATAGACGCCGCCATGACAGTTGGCATCGTTTCAACGGTAACATTGAAATACAAATAAATAAATGTGAAAATAATCCCGAAAATGTTTAGTTTCACTGAAATAATATTTTTTAAATCTCTATTAAGCCTATATGTACAACTTTNTAAATCTCTATTAAGCCTATATGTACAACTTTAGGTCATAAGAAAAATTTGTCAAGTAGCCTATTATGTATAGGTATATAAATATGCAAATAACAAATTATTTAAAATAATTTTATANGGTAACATTGAAATACAAATAAATAAATGTGAAAATAATCCCGAAAATGTTTAGTTTCACTGAAATAATATTTTTTTAATCTCTATTAAGCCTATATGTACAACTTTAGGTCATAAAAAAAATTTGTCAAGTAGCCTATTATGTATAGGTATATAAATATGCAAATAACAAATTATTTAAAATAATTTTATANGAAAAATTTGTCAAGTAGCCTATTATGTATAGGTATATAAATATGCAAATAACAAATTATTTAAAATAATTTTATACATAATTATGTATACATAAATATGAGAATATTAAATTAATTTAAAATGTTATATTTATATTTACAAATGCCTACAAGCATATTTAAATATCATATTGTTATGTAAGTCCCATTCTTGTTTCTATCGGCCAGGTGGTCGACCGACGGTGTAGGCACTTCTCAGGTCTCAATGAGTTGAAGGGATAGTATGTACACTTGTCAAGAGTCGTGTCAGGCTCCAGGGGGGCAGACCAGCCGAGTCACACATGCGCTTCCCTTTACTAGAGGGATTTGATTATACAGGACTAGGTATAAAGTTATTACATTGTAAATATTATATACACGTACTTAATTTTAAGGATGAAGAAAAACATGCGAATACTCTGGTAAACCCATTTGCCCCGCTCGCAATAGCAGGAACTGTGATGTCATGTGACCTTGACCTTGGCATTTGGCCAACATCTCAGGCTACAGCTACGATATGGATGAAGGGAAAAAAGTATATTTTGTATATAAAACAATCATGGGAACACTCTAATACAATCAATTTGCCTTGCTCACAAAAGCAGGAACAGTGACCACANACTCTAATACAATCAATTTGCCTTGCTCACAAAAGCAGGAACAGTGACCACAAGCCACCTTGACCTTGACCTTGGGTTACACCATGTGACTTTGACCTTGACCTTTGGCCACCATATCGAACATCATCTACTGCTTAAAACAAAAAAAAAGAATAGCAATTTTTTTTAGAAAATTTTAAAATCACAGAAAAACCACAATACCTTGGCGACTGAAGACGGGGGCGAGTTCTGTCTTCAGCTTCGTCGAAGACGAAACCAGGGTGTGTCTCGGCTTGCGAGCGGGGCAAATGGGTTTTCCAGAGTGTTGGCATTTTTTTCTTCAACCTTAAAAATTGGCGCGTGTATATAATAATTAAAACGATATAACTTTTTACCTTGTCCTGTATAACTGAATTCCTCTCGTAAAGGGAAGTGCATGTGTGACTCGGCTGGTCTGCCACCCTGGAGTCTAACACTACTCTCAAAAAGTGTATGTACCATCCCTTCGACTCGTTGAGACCTGCGCAGTGTTTATACCGTCTGTCTACCACCTTGCTGACGGAAACAATATGGTGACCGGAAACAAGATGATGGACGGCGCCTCGGCCCCTCAGCCCACAGCCCGTTTCCCGGGAGCCCGCCGGCCGACCACCTGGGTCACCTTACAGATTCTCAAGATGTTAGTTGATCGCACAACGTTGGAGGGGTCGGATTCATTCTGCTGCTAGTGTTGTAAGTGTTGGTTATACTCTGAACGCGATAGTTTCGTTTCAATCGGTTCGTATGTAAATCGTTTGCTATTCTGTTGTTTTGTGGCAAGCAAANCTCTGAACGCGATAGTTTCGTTTCAATCGGTTCGTATGTAAATCGTTTGCTATTCTGTTGTTTTGTGGCAAGCAAAGGAACACAGTATTTATAAGACATATAACTTGTGTCTCACTTGATGCTTTGTAGACTTGTTTGAGTTTGATCCTTGTGAACATTTGTTCTTTTTTATATCGCCGAGCATTCTNTCACTTGATGCTTTGTAGACTTGTTTGAGTTTGATCCTTGTGAACATTTGTTCTTTTTTATATCGCCGAGCATTCTAGCTTTTACTAAACTTCTTGGCGCGATAGCAATACTGATATCGCTATTATGGACTGGGCCTCCATATGGTATTTTTTGTACATTGTGAGACATGTTATGTCATCATGCTTGTTATATACTTGCATATATACCAGTCCTTTACTGTTTGTTGTCTTACTGATTTTTTCATTTACAGGTCTGTTTCATATTTTGTACATTCGATTCCCCCATCCTCATGTTAGATTGATTTTGATTTGATTTAATATAACCTGCGACTATGTATGTCATGTTATCGGTTCAATTGTATACCCCTATTTTTTTCAGTGTATGGTTGGTTGTTAAGTGTTACCCATGCTAACAATGCCTCGGGCCACCGGCCCTTGTGTTGGGCTGACTGTGTTTGTTTATATTACTATATATATATTTTTTTACGATTATCCGAGACTATGTACATCATGCTCCCAGTGCATTTGAATATGCCTTGCATTTTCGCATATAGTTGGTTGTTGCATGTTACCCATGCTAAGGTTTGTTTATGTATATATTTTACATTTATATATATATAACCTGGATGTCGATGGGCGAAGGGAGACTAGCTGTCACTGCGGGGATTCGAGTTGGTAGAAACGTGTGGTAGCAGACTACGAGGGTGGCGGTGGGCGATTATCGAGTGCGTGTAGGCTGACGCATGTGAGCTTTTTCAGTCCCTACACTCCTACATGCATCGGTAACTTTGCGACGCACTCGTATGTTTAGCTACCTTTATTTTCTTTACATGTGTGGACGGTTGTTACATGTTCCCGAACTTCAAATATTCGGAAATGCCGATAAACTACGTTTATAACAGGGATTAAAGCCTACTTGCCTTATCTTCTTNCCGAACTTCAAATATTCGGAAATGCCGATAAACTACGTTTATAACAGGGATTAAAGCCTACTTGCCTTATCTTCTTGATTGCAGATGGAAGTGAGTGAAGAATGAAAATATTTGGGTGGCTCTAAACAGCGAGGACTTGAGTGCCGATGAGGGTGATTGAGGCGAGTATAGGGCAGCGCCGGAATGAAAANGGGTGGCTCTAAACAGCGAGGACTTGAGTGCCGATGAGGGTGATTGAGGCGAGTATAGGGCAGCGCCGGAATGAAAGGGTGGTGGAAACAGGAGATCCCCGAGAAAACCCACCGACCAGTGGCATCGTCTGGTACAATTCCCACATGCGAATGCAGTCGGAAGTGATGCATGTGATATGAATTTGACGTCTGTTGCTTTAGCAGATAGAATATGGCAGACCTTTATGCTTATAGGAAGGCTTAAGGCACAATTGACCTCACTGCCCTGTTCGATGTCGGGAGCTATGTCTGTGATACGAATTTGGTGACCATAGCTTCGGTGGGTGGGAAATGCTAGAAAACTATGCTTATAAGAGGGCTTAAAGTCTACTTGGCCCTACCACCCTCTTCGTCATCGGACGTGATATATGTGATATGAATTTGGTGACCATAGCTTCGGTGGGTAGGAAATGGCAGCCAACTATGCTTATACGAGGACTTAAGATATACTTGACCCTGCAATCCTGTTTGTAGTAGGAAGTGATGTCTATGATATGAATTTGGTGGCTGTATCTTAAACAGTTCGGAAATGGTGACCATCTATGCTTATAAAGGCTGTAAGGTGTACTTGACCCAGCCACCCTGCTCATTGCTGGGTGTGCTGCCTATGACATTCGCTTCAGCGAATGGGAAATGTCTTTTAAGTATACTTATAAGAAGGGATATGGTATAATTGACCCAGCAGCCCTGTTCGATGTCAGGAGCAATGCATATGATTTAAATTTGATGACTATGTCTTCAGCAGATGGGAAATAGTTGTCAACTATGCTTATAAGAGGGCTTAGGGCATACTTAACCCTACCACCCTGATTGATATCGGGGGCGATGGCTATGTTAGGAATTTTATGACAATAACTTCGATGAATGGGAAATGGCAGTCGACTATGCTTATAAGAAGGATTAAGGCATAACTGATCCTACCACCCTGTTCTTCATCGGAGGTGATGTATATGATATGAATTTGGTGAATATAGCTTCTGTGGGTGGGAAATGGTGGCCAATTATGCTTATAAGAGAGGGTGTATGGTGTGCTTGACCCATCGGCTCTGTTCGTTGTCGGCAGTGATGTCTATATTATGAATTTGGTGGCTGTATCTTAAACAGTTCGGAGATGACAGCTAACTATGCTTATAAGAGGGCTTAAGGCATAGTTGACCTTCTGGTCCTTTTTTAGGATGTGTTGTGTGGCCTAAAATTATTTGGCCTAAACAGTTTCAGAACTGTCACTTGGCCTGAAATGATTTGCCCTAGTCACTTGTTCTAAAATTATTTAGCCTAAAGTCACTTGGCCTAAAATGATTTAACCTTAAGTCACTTGACCTAAAATTATTTGGCCTAAAGTCACTTGGCATAAAATTATATGGCCTAAAGTCTCTTGGTCTAAAATGATTTAGCCTAAAGTTACTTAGCCTATAATTATTTAGTCTAAAGTCACTTGGCCTAAAGTCACTTGGTCTAAAATTATTTGTCCTAAAGTCACTCAGCCTTAAATTATTTGGCCTGAAATTTTCCTATTTAAATAAAAACCTTAGTAGTGAGATTTGTAGGTTAGTTGCTTTTATCGAAGCTATATTGCACTTGTAACGAGCAATGTGTCATACTTTAACCAGTCATCAGATGGCAGAACCTTTAAAAAACTAGATAATATTTGTAAGAAGCGAGGTTTAAAAGTTTTGTAAATGTGGTTTATCGACAGGCAGCATTCTGTTGATTTATTATTTTATGTGTAGTTATTCCTCTTTAGATTGTAAATTGATGAATGTGCTAGGTAACCACCACTCATTTCAATGAATTTATTGCAACATAAAACATTTGTGCGTTAAATGTTTTTGGCACAAAATTATATGAAGTTAGCTACNTTTCAATGAATTTATTGCAACATAAAACATTTGTGCGTTAAATGTTTTTGGCACAAAATTATATGAAGTTAGCTACGACTCAAAATTTTGATGGTATTATTACATTAATACTCTTTATCTTAGTTATTCCAAGACTTTTGATTATTTTAGAATGGTATAAAATCCTTTCGCACTGAATTAAATGGTTTTCTAGATTGAAAATATGGATGTATATTTCGTGCTACAATAATTGCAGTAAGAAATAACAGTAAAAATTTGAACACGCTCTTANTATATTTCGTGCTACAATAATTGCAGTAAGAAAAAACAGTAAAAATTTGAACACGCTCTTGCCTATGGGGCCTGCTACAACACAACATCTACACTAATATAATAAAGCGGAAGAGTATGTTCGTTTGTTTGAACGCGCTAATCTCTGGAACTACCAGTCGGATTTGAAAAATTATTTTTGCATTTGATAGCTTATTTCTTGACGAAGGTTATAGGCTATTCAACATCACGATACCACCTTTAGAAGCAGATCAAAAAGAAAGAAAGTCAGAAAAAAACGCTAAGCGAAAGCGAAGTAATAGCGTGGGCGGGCAACGCGATGCGGTGAGTCGGTGGCCGAGGATGGTCACCCGACGAGAACCGAACAAGAGCCGAACCAAGCATTACCAAGAACAGCCGAACTGTGCACGTCTACGAGGTACCATGCCGCGCGGCTCAGACGCTTGGTCGGCTCCTTTCGCCAAAGTCGTGTCCTACACGGAATTTGTTTGAGCTTATATACGTTGGTTGAATAATTATCTTTTTTATTTTTTATTTGTTGGGTCAATACTAGAAAGTAGGTATTTAAAAATAGGTTTCATATTGTTTTTAACGTTTAATTTNTTTCAATGAATTTATTGCAACATAAAACATTTGTGCGTTAAATGTTTTTGGCACAAAATTATATGAAGTTAGCTACAACTCAAAATTTTGATGGTATTATTACATTAATACTATTTATCTTAGTTATTCCAAGACTTTTGATTATTTTAGAATGGTATAAAATCCTTTCGCACTGAATTAAATGGTTTTCTAGATTGAAAATATGGATGTCTATTTCGTGCTACAATAATTGCAGTAAGAAAAAACAGTAAAAATTTGAACACGCTCTTGCCTATGGGGCCTGCTACAACACAACATCTACACTAATATAATAAAGCGGAAGAGTATGTTCGTTTGTTTGAACGCGCTAATCTCTGGAACTACCAGTCGGATTTGAAAAATTATTTTTGCATTTGATAGCTTATTTCTTGACGAAGGTTATAGGCTATTCAACATCACGATACCACCTTTAGAAGCAGATCAAAAAGAAAGAAAGTCAGAAAAAAACGCTAAGCGAAAGCGAAGTAATAGCGTGGGCGGGCAACGCGATGCGGTGAGTCGGTGGCCGAGGATGGTCACCCGACGAGAACCGAACAAGAGCCGAACCAAGCATTACCAAGAACAGCCGAACTGTGCACGTCTACGAGGTACCTTGCCGCGCGGCTCAGACGCTTGGTCGGCTCCTTTCGCCAAAGTCGTGTCCTACACGGAATTTGTTTGAGCTTATATACGTTGGTTGAATAATTATCTTTTTTTTTTATTTGTTGGGTCAATACTAGAAAGTAGGTATTTAAAAATAGGTTTCATATTGTTTTTAACGTTTAATTTGTACATACTTATATATAAACACATTGTTGTATCTATAATAATTTGTTTTTCATTTTTGTTCAGTTGGTTAGTACTTAGTAATTAGGTAGGTAGGTTACAAAATAAGATATTTAAAAATAGGTTTCATATTGTTTTTAACGTTTAATTTGTAAATACTTATATAAAACACATTGTTGTATGTATTATAATTTGTATTTTATTTTGGTTTAATGGGTTAGTACTTAGTAATTAGGAATGTAGGTTACAGTTTATGTTTTTTATCTGATAGGTTTGCAGTCCAGGCAGAAGTATCACGACGTTCATTTTTCAGAATTTCATTGATTTGTTTAATTTTTAATTAGGAAGTAACAATATAAAAGTAAGTTCATGGATTGTTTTAATAGTTAGTTGTAAATACATTTGTATAATAATTTGATTTAATATTCTTCTTTGTCAATTTCATATATTTTTTTTTCTCTTAGTGTATAACCACGGTTTTTTTTTTTCTGTTTTGATTTTTTGTTTAATTAAAAATGCCTCGAAGTAAATCTCAGCTTTCTCGAAGTCGGAAAACTAATTGCCGCCAGCGCGCTCTCTTGTAATACGCTGTCTAAACCGTTAAAGATGGAATAATATCATATAGTATAGGATTGCGGAGAATAAAAAGTCCTAAAAAAACTCCGCGGTAGCATATATCTGTCTATAACAGAGACATACTAATAAGTGTTTTTACCATTTAATTCACCGAGACATTGAGTTTTATAATATGTATAGAGTATAGAATATTAACACTAAGTAAAATTCAACTTTATTAAAAAAAAAAAAAAACCTCAACAATAATTCTGTAGTCCACGCGAGCGAAACCGTGGGCACATAGTAATGGCATAAAACAACATCGTGTTAGCAGTAATAGCATAAGAATATATGAAAAGTTTCTATTTTTTATGCTGTGTTATGTGCCGGCCAATCTCAAGTTTCCAATTACGGGAGTAACGCTAAACGAACTTGTGGTAGAAGCGTGTTAAAATTAACTTCGTAGTTGCCTACATTTCCTAAATTCGTTTATATCCACGAACATTTCTGTTCGTGCTACGTTTGTATTATGAAGATGATTGTTGTAAATTTAATGTGTTAAGCTCTCTCAAATTTTAAACAACCCGAATGTATGTTAGAGAAATTAAAGCAGTACGACTTTACTGATGATTTGTTTGCATTTTACCACGATCACTGTTAATGTCCGCGTGCCCACAGAAATAATTTCCCAAGGGGAAAAGAGAATCTTAAGTTTTAACATATAAACAAAAATAAAAACATCATTATTACATAAGGATAGCCAACACACTCGACTTAAATATCCGTGAAACTGTAAAACCTATCATTATTCAACCTTGTTTCTGATTGATCACTGAAGAGTTCCCTTACTGGGGTTGTGCAGTGTTAGGTAGTAACTTAACGAAAGTAACAAGTTATTCAGTAACGAATTACTTTAAAGTAATTTTTTGGGGGTATCTGGTTACATTTTTTCAAGGTAACTTGTAATTAACAAGTTACAAATTAATTGTAACAGTCAGAAAAATAAAAGTTAATTTTATAGTACTTTTTGGTTCACAATAGTTTAATTTCATATGCAGCGAGAATAGCTTAAGTAGGTGGAACTTCATGAGTCACGCATTAAAGAAGCAGGGGGTGCTCGCTTGACGTCGGTCCGCATTCCTAGAATTAGTACCCTTAGTAGTTATGTAGGCTGCCATCTGCCGTGTTCTCTTGCCATTAATTGTTTCCTAGCCATATGAAACCTGAAACTTGAAACTCGAGGACTGAGAACAGTAAAAAAAACTATTTGCCATTCCCTAAACTTAAAAATTATTTCTTTGGTAATACACTGAAGAGCCAAAAAAATTGGTATAGGCGTGCGTATGCAAATAACAGAGGTATGGAACCAATCAGAGTAACGCGATGTGGTTGGCAGCGCCTATATAAGACAACAAGCGTCTGGCAAAGTTGCTAGATCGGTTACTGCTGCTACTATGGCAAGTTATCAAGATTTAAGTGAGTTTGAACGTGGCGTTATAGTCGGCGCACGATAGATGGGACATAGCATCTCCGAGGTAGCGATAAAATTTGAATTTTCGCGTACGACCATTTCACGAGTGTTCTGTAAATATCGGGAATCTGGTAAAACATCAAATCTTCGACATCGCTGCGGCCGGAAAAATATCGTGAACGAACGGGAAAAACGACGACTGACGAGAATCATTAAACGTGACAGATGTGCAACCCTTTCTCAAATTGGCGCAGATTTCAATGCCTCCTGCATACCTTCAGAGATTAGTCGAGTCCATGCCACGTCGTCTTGCGGCACTTCTGCGTGCTCGCAGGGGCCCTACACGATATTAGGCAGGAATACCAGTTTTTTTTTCTGCTCTTCAGTGTATATAAAGAACTACAACGCTAAAGTTTAAGTAAATGTTATCAAATATTTATTTGTATCGAAGGAATCTTCATCTAATATGAGGAAACAAATGAATGTAAGAAAATACCTATATTGTGCGTGTGTGTGCACTTATGTATTTGAGGCACATAATAAAGCGGTGATACAATTGACAGATTTATTGAACCAAATGGTTACGTACTTTTATTAATAATTTTCTTGCAAAATACTAGCGCTACAAATTTAATTTTGAAATGTAGTAGTATCGATGTAGTTAAGGAATAATGAACATAGAATAAATTTATTTATAAACATTTCATTGCCTTAAAATGCATTTTTTTTTNGATGTAGTTAAGGAATAATGAACATAGAATAAATTTATTTATAAACATTTCATTGCCTTAAAATGCATTTTTTTTTAGTTTTTTAGATATTAATATTTAGTGAATTTCTATAAATACTAAAGAAACTGCTACTAACATAATCCNTTTTTTTTTAGTTTTTTAGATATTAATATTTAGTGAATTTCTATAAATACTAAAGAAACTGCTACTAACATAATCCGAACAGAAACCTATAAAATAATTACTAACTGAATAATTAGAAATTTTAATTAGAGTCTTGAATTTTGTTTAAAATCTGTCGCAAAGCTTTAATTTGCTTTTACAATTAAATGTTCTATATATATCTACAGTAAAAATAAATATTATATCTCGGAAATATGCACAATTTTGAGGTCGTGCTATTATTTTAAAATTTGGCAAACCAGTTTCATGTTTGACTTTAATCCTACTAATATTATAAATGCGAAAGTCTGTGTGTGTGTGTTTGTGTGTATATGTTTGTTACCACTCAGCTCCATAACAGCTGAACAGATTTTGNTGCGAAAGTCTGTGTGTGTGTGTTTGTGTGTATATGTTTGTTACCACTCAGCTCCATAACAGCTGAACAGATTTTGTATCAATTTTGTATGTAGGTACTTTAGGTACTGAAATAGGACAAAAGATACTTTTTATCCCGGAAAATTGTACGATTCCTGTAGAATAACAACAAAACGTTATTCTGCAATGGCTGGGAACGTCACCGAACTGAAATCCATAACAGCTGAACGGGATTTGATGAAATTTGGTACGTAGGTACTTTAGGTCTTGGAATAGGACATAGGATACTTTTTATTTCGGTAAATTGTACGGTTTCTGTGGAATAACAACAAATCGTAACTCTGCATCAGCTGAGAACGTAATCTAAATAANATGAAATTTGGTACATAGGTACTTTAGGTCTTGGAATAGGACATAGGATACTTTTTATTTCGGTAAATTGTACGGTTTCTGTGGAATAACAACAAATCGTAACTCTGCATCAGCTGAGAACGTAATCTAAATAATTTTTTCCTCTGGTGTCAGAGTTTATCAGGCCGCTCAAGGACCTATGAAATTGCTTAACGACTGCTATCAATCGATAACAACCGGGGCAGAATATTTAACGTGCCCTCCGAAGCCCGGAAGCGCTCAGATGTTATGCCACTAAACGGTCATCCATCCAAATGTGTGCCACTGAGATTGTTGCTTAACTTTGGTGATTGATTAATATCCCTCAGTCAAGCGCAAAAAGTAGTACCTAGGTAAACCTATTTCTAAAGCTATAACTTTACGAATCACACGTTTTTATTTTCATACATCGAAAGCGGAAATGTGGTAACTACGCGATAGTTGCACAGATACACTCCAAAAACAATACCCTACTTCTTGGCTATCGGGTAAAAAATATGACGTGGTCGAGGTTACCCATGTCTGGTTGAATGTTGTATTGCCCAGCGCCAAAACTCAGTAGAGAGTTAATGATGAGGGCCCATCGACGGGCCAGGGGAGCCTGGTTGGTAATATCCGTCGGTTGATGAGTTGTCACACACTAACTGTTACACTTTTATACCCTATGACGAGACTGTAGGCCGCCTCGTATGCCTGTCTTGTCCGGGTGCTGAGACGAACTGGGCGAATGGCATCTGCTTTCGTCACGAGTGGCGAGAACTAAAGTCAAGCTGTGAATGATGTTACATAACATGAGCACTCTGTGATATGATTGTGATGGTGAAAAATTGTATGAATTAAATTTAATACATAGGTGACACCCCCGTTTATTAAAAAAATGTCTGTTAATGTGGAAGTTGTGAAGTTGATGGCGAATAGCATCACACTAAATTATTTGTTACAATGTTGGAGGCCTTTATAGGCAATCTCCCTTTTAGAAAACATAATTACTATTATATAAATACACATTAAATAAGTTATTACATTTTCTCATAAAAGTGTTTGAATATCACTTCCGATGATGCGTTGAAATTACACTGGCTACAGTGTTGCTGGGTGGCTGTCTCCTGAAGGANATTAAATTTAATACATAGGTGACACCCCCGTTTATTAAAAAAATGTCTGTTAATGTGGAAGTTGTGAAGTTGATGGGGAATGTCATCACACTAAATTATTTGTTACAATGTTGGAGGCCTTTATAGGCAATCTCCCTTTTAGAAAACATAATTACTATTATATAAATACACATTAAATAAGTTATTACATTTTCTCATAAAAGCGTTTGAATATCACTTCCGATGATGCGTTGAAATTACACTGGCTACAGTGTTGCTGGGTGGCTGTCTCCTGAAGGAATGGACAAGTCCACCTGGGCAAAGGTATGTGGAATGCCATGCTTGATCTCTATTACTACAATAAAACACACCCCTGACTGTAGCTGAAAATGCGGTGACTGTGTTTAATATATTTGTAAAAATTCTGTACACTACTGGATTACACTTTGGGACACTTATCACATCAGCTCTGACCTACAAGCCAGTTGACATCACCCGGTGGTGCGTTGCGTCGTATTTAGCTGAACGAGCTGCGAGAACGCAACGACCAATTGTCAGTGCGTCCAACGGCTGTGGCTTTGGGGTAGACACCATTTTGGATCGCCTACCCATTTATTAAAAGAGTTACCTCATGTAATAAATTAGTAGGGTGGTCTGTTGAGTTGCGTAATCCTTGTCGGCAAGAAGGTGCAAGTTCCATTCTTGTGGACCTGCACTACGCACTCTTGGCTTGATGTAGTTGGTGCGGCCCGATGTAGCTGGTGTAGTTGTGTCTGTGGCAGTCAGAGTTGGAACAAGGAACTCGTGGATGCGTGGTTCACGTCAAACGGCGCCTCCTCGGGTAACCACTTGACCACGCAGTCCTCCGTGTGTCCCATCGCGCCTTTGGGTACAACAAGCAGTGGGTGGCTTCAGCTTGCAGCGTGGCCTCAGTGCACAAAGCGCGCGCCTCTGAGAGCTGACTCCGGCTGCTGCTGGGGGGTCAGGGTGCTGACCCCAGCGAGGCTGATGTCCTGCGACATGCATGTGTGGGCGGGAGGTGTCCCCACCACATGTGTTGCATGCTGGGTGGATCAGAAGATGAGGCCGCTTGGAGCAGAGGAGAGGGGTGGTGGACCCCTCCTCCTCTGACCCCTCTTCGCTGCAGCTGCTGCGGTGTGGACATCAGCATTATGTTGGTGTTGGCGAGTAGGAATGAGAGGGCCCCGGTGAAGAGCTGTAAAACAATGTTACACTCCCCCTGTCGCTTTGGCTGACATCCTTTGGTGTGATGTCCCCTGCTGTTGGTCCTGCTGAGGGTGCTATGGCAGAGCCATCGAGAGAGCAGTCCTGTGGGTAGTACTGTCCCACAGGTGTCTTTGGCAAACTCACCATCGGCAGCATCTCTGGTGACCAGCGCCGTGACACAGGGCATCACGGTGCTGCGGAGTGACCCTCCTGGGTCTGCAGTGATGCATGCGGTGTTGATGGTTGTGCTTTGAGGCGGCGATCCTCGCTCAGGTACTTCTTCCTCCTCCATGTTCTTTGTGGTCGTCGGAACACCAGGCGTCGTGGCAGAGAAGAGGCGCCAGATAAATTTTTCCGTCGTTGCCGGGACTCTGTATCCCGACTTCGCCTCTGGTGGCGATTGGTGTGTTGTTTTGGTGTTGCTCGACATCCCACTGGTCAGGCATGGTGGTGCTTGGCATCTACAATGCCAATCGGAGGTCGTCGCGGTGGACANT
This sequence comes from Clitarchus hookeri, assembly GCA_002778355.1. NCBI lineage: Eukaryota > Metazoa > Arthropoda > Insecta > Phasmatodea > Phasmatidae > Clitarchus > Clitarchus hookeri. Next base: position 880,317 of record NQII01000280.1, on the reverse strand, counting down.
TGCTCGACATCCCACTGGTCAGGCATGGTGGTGCTTGGCATCTACAATGCCAATCGGAGGTCGTCGCGGTGGACAGCGGCCCTCCTCCTGCTGCTCAGCCTGATGAGGTATGTGGTGTATCCCAGCGGTTTCCCACTGTTCATTTCCCACCATTGCTTACATTCTCCTGCCTTTGTCTTTTGAGGTTAGGNGTGTATCCCAGCGGTTTCCCACTGTTCATTTCCCACCATTGCTTACATTCTCCTGCCTTTGTCTTTTGAGGTTAGGACATTCGTTATGCCAGTGGTGATGTTGGCCTGAACAATACCTTCATGGAAAAGAGGGGCCTTCCCTTCTAACTGCACCCGCTTGCGTGGTTTCAGCTGCCGCATTTGGGCCAGCTGTTATGGGTGTCGCAAGTCGACTATTCCCCATGTTCTTGTGTGTTGTTTGGCTCACCCCTTTCATGCCGTGTCCAGCTGATGGCTGTATGTTCTCATTTCATGTTATGTGGTCACGGGGCCGTGGTTGGTATGGCCCATCCCATTCCCTGCGATGCACATTCTTTTCGGTATTGGCCTGGTCTAGAAAGGCTGTAGGACCTCGTGAACTGATCTGCACTGCCATGTATGAGTGGTGCTAGGGCCAATTTGAATTCTGATCTTACTGTTGATGCTATTACTTCCAAAATGTCTGGGTCTAGCATATGTTGATGAAAATGTCTAATGATGTTGATTTTTCGGGTGGCAAATGCTGTTAGTGTCTCATAATCATCCTGTTACTCTAAAATGGCACGACTTTGAGCCTGCAGTGACCCATATGTGGAGTTGAAATGTCTGAGGAATGCACTTTGGAATTTAGCACATTGTATGCCCTAGTAGTCAATGGACTGCCACCATGTGCGTGCCTCCCCAGACATTTGGCCTCCTATGCAGCTAGTCCACTCTGATTCACTGACACCGTACCTGCTCAATCGTCCTGTGCAGTCGCTCAGAAACGCCTGCGGATCCTCTTTGGTGTTTCCCGCGAAGGTAGGCAGCGACTGGAATCGGGCTGGTATCGTGCCTTCCCTGATGTTGGTTCTGTAACTGCTGGTGTTGTCGTCCTCACCACCTGGTATGGCAGAGGCCACACGAAGCCAGGAGTGGTGTGTGGCACCAATGGGTTTCCCCATGGTGATGTTGCTCGGTCCATGCTAGTTGAATGCCCTAGCAGGCTGTGTTGTTGGCTGTTGTATTCACTGCCCTCAGTGAAGGGGCATAGCACTATCACTCGCGGTGCGCCCGCGCACTGTTCGCACCCGAAATGTCCCGAGGTGTTGTTGACCACGTCCCGTTTCATGGTTCGCACGGTTCGTTCACACTGGTCGCACAGAATTCGGCCATGGCTGTCTGTGGTTGTGCGTTCTGTTCCTGTGAGGCACTCTGCATGATAATTTCTGCGACAACCAACGCATGGTATTGTACTGTCCCAAAGTCCTGCACATAAGATCTGTTTATCGCATCTGCGGTTGCAAAAAATATTCAAAATTGAATTTTCTAAAAATGTTTCTGTTGGCTGCTGTGAATTAAAAAATGGTAATTGTGGCTGTGCGAGTGTGTACTGGCACGCGCGTCTGTTGGCGAGGCAGAAGTTGCCTCGAACCACTCGCGATATGTTGCATTCAGTACACAATGGCACTCGTTTGCCATCCGAGGTACTGCTCCATACATTTTCGATTAGTTAACTATTATTTCTTTTAATGTCTTGCGCGAGTCTTCTCGCGTTTGCTTATTCCTGGCACGAACATTTATATTCCCGAAATGGAATTAGTTCTGTTGTTGGTCGTACGCACTTGAGGCATAAAGTTTGTAATTTACCACTGCTGGTGCACCAATTTAATTTGTACATATTCACCACCAATTTGGCCACCTGGTTCGGTGTGGTTATCATGGCGGCTGATCTTCCTATGACGCGTATAGCCGTATCAATTCTCTACATTCCCGCGCGGTGGTAGAGTGGTGATGAGTGTCCCATTATTTCTGAGAGGGTTGGGGGTAGTGGCCGCTTCACTCGCGCGTCTTGGCTGTTTGTCACTAAAACCTCCCTGCTCAGGAATGTGGGTGGGGTGATTGCTTCCTGCCCAGCAATGGCGGAGCTAGAGTACGCTTGCATTGTTCGCTGACAGAAATGGCCGATTGCCACGAAACTCCATTTTCCACATTTTGTTCAAAACTTTTAGTTAGAATTAATTTTGCTTCTGAGGGCTGCTGAACACATTTCCTTTCTTGCTGGTTACTGATTGAGTTGAGTACAGACTGTCTATTGATTACTTTAAATGTTTTGTGTTGAGTATGAACAAAATTTTATCACTGAAAAATACAATTTTTTACTATAAATGTTTTACGTGTTTCTTAAGACCTGTATTGTACACTGTTCNATTTTATCACTGAAAAATACAATTTTTTACTATAAATGTTTTACGTGTTTCTTAAGACCTGTATTGTACACTGTTCAAAAGATTTCGCCCTTACTATTTGCGTAATTTACATATAAATGGTGTCTGAAAGGTTTTATATTTTACGGGACACGTAAAATAAAATATCACTCGTTATGGTTTGCCCTTGGAATAGCCACGTGGGTTGTCTGTCCACAAAGCCACGTGCATTGACNATTTTATCACTGAAAAATACAATTTTTTACTATAAATGTTTTACGTGTTTCTTAAGACCTGTATTGTACACTGTTCGAAAGATTTCGCCCTTACTATTTGCGTAATTTACATATAAATGATGTCTGAAAGGTTTTATATTTTACGGGACACGTAAAATATCACTCGTTATGGTTTGCCCTTGGAATAGCCACGTGGGTTGTCTGTCCACAAAGCCACGTGCATTGACTGTCAACAAAGCCACATGCGTGCCACGTGTTTTTAATTATGTGTTGCGTGATCTATTTAAAGATTATTATCAGTCCTTTTAAAGTTCGGCAGTATACATATACACTTTATAATCCTCTTGAAGTATAGTTTTTATTTACTTATGTGCGACTCTTGGCGTGGAAGCGTGATTTTTCGCACCGTTTCTGAGTTAGTTAAAAATACGTTAGCGTGTCCTCTGCGCAAGAGGGGTCTATAGCACACAATAAATCACGTGGTGAATGTGAGCATAATACATTCGCGTTATTTATGACAGTATTAAATGTTTGTGACATGGTGATTTCGACGAACTTTACTCACGATTTGTTGTTCCTTCTTCTGTTAGGTGGTAATGCCATTTTTGCCGTAGTAAAAGAATGGCATGGTGAAATACTCGCCCTTAGTTGGGAAAGCCATTTTTGCCATAGGTAATAATGGTTTTCTGAAACTTTGCCCCTAGTTGAAAAAGCCATTTTTGATGTCGTCAAAGAATGGCTTGACGAACTGGCCCTTAGTTAACACACCATTTTGACGTGGTCGAGATTACCCAGGGATGGTTGAATGTTGTATTGCCCGGCGCCATTACTTAGTGGAGAGTTAATGATGAGGGTCGTCCGGTTGACGGCCCAGGGGGCCCTTGTTGGTAATATCCGTCAGTTGGTTGTTGAGTTGTCACGTACTTACTGTTGCACTTTTATACCCTATGACGAGACTGTAGGCCGTCTCGTACACCTGAAATATGATAAATAAATGTGAGTGATGCTACAAAGGATGTAGTACCATACAATGNCAGGGATGGTTGAATGTTGTATTGCCCGGCGCCATTACTTAGTGGAGAGTTAATGATGAGGGTCGTCCGGTTGACGGGCCAGGGGGCCCTTGTTGGTAATATCCGTCAGTTGGTTGTTGAGTTGTCACGTACTTACTGTTGCACTTTTATACCCTATGACGTACACCTGAAATATGATAAATAAATGTGAGTGATGCTACAAAGGATGTAGTACCCTACAATGAATTGACACTAATTTAACTTGGTAAAGTGGTTTGTTCACTGTTCTTGCTACAGGTGAATAAATCATGAAAATGGACACAGCACTTATGGCATGTCGGTGACCTTAGCGGTGAAATACAAGTGGTCTTATATTTATATGCGATTGCATTAAACTCTCTGGTGAGATCAGCGGCATTGGTCACCCACTCCACGAGCCCCCTCAGTACCATAATTAAGGCTGAAATCATTTCACTACAATAGTTATATATTAGTCAATCGGAACATTTTTATTACCTTTACTGTACTGAGGTGAGAGCCAACTGCCCTCTCACTGGAGAGTTTAAAGCAAACTAATATATCAATATAAGACCACGTATATTTAATCGGTAGCCATAAGTGCTGGGTCCANAAGGCTGAAATCATTTCACTACAATAGTTATATATTAGTCAATCGGAACATTTTTATTACCTTTACTGTACTGAGGTGAGAGCCAACTGCCCTCTCACTGGAGAGTTTAACGCAATCGCATATCAATATAAGACCACGTATATTTAATCGGTAGCCATAAGTGCTGGGTCCTTTTTCATGCATTATTCACGCATTATTCACCTTTAGCAAAAACAATGAATAAACCACTTTACCAAGTTAAATTAGTGTCAATTCATTGTGGGGTACTACATCCTTTGTTACATCACCCACATTTATTTGGCATATTTCAGGCATGCAAGACGGCCTACAGTCTTACTATAGGGTATAAAAGTGCAACAGTAAGTACATTACAACTGAACAACCAACTGACGGAGATTACCGACCAGGGCCCCCTGGGCCATCGACCGGACGACCCTCATCATTAAATCTCCACTGAGTTATGGCGCCGGACAATACAACATTCAACCAGCCCTGGGTATCCTCCACCATGTCAAATATTTCCCTCCTTTTGGGTTGCCGTAATCGGTTAAAAACCTAGGCCAACATATTATAATTTTATAATTTTGTTTTCACATAAATGAATTGTCTCTTCCCAATTTATTTTTTAGTGTATCACTGTAAAACTCAATTGTACACGGGCGAAGCCAGGCCGGTTCGCTAGTTTGATATATGTACATATCATTATTTCGCATACTATTTGAGCACTAATACTATTTTAATGTAACCTTGTTTAAAAAAAACTACATAAAATCAACATATATTGTTGTATTAGCTATCTGAAATTTAAACTAACAATTTAGTGTTATTTATTTTACAAATCACCTACCAGAAATCAAAATCAATTTGATAACACTTTACATGAATACTATTTCTTGCCAGTCATCAACAACACAGTCTTTCAGTGATTTTTACTCATGCTGAATACAAAATTATAGGATGTTCACGGTAAACTGAGCATTTTTGAAAGCCCTGCTTAGGATTTAATTCTTTTCCCATTTTTATCTTTCAGATATATGTAGCATTTCCATTTCCATAGACTGTCTCTTTATTTTTGTACCATTCAAGAGAAAATCGTAGAATTTTTAGGAAAGTAAATATGTTAATGCTCTAATATATATATAAAACAAAAATATCTTGACTTAGTAACCAAAACTGTATATATTACACTCTCAATACGTCAGATCTGAGAACTATTCTTATTAATTCACTGCTAACTTAACTGGAAGCCAGCATGTCAGTGTGTATCGTAGCTTATATGTAATATTATTATAGTGCCAAACATATATGTGTGTAAATTTCATTTTATCAAAAACACGGTACTTTTATATTAAACACTGTATGAAACGCTTCTTATATATAGTTTTGTGCTTTGGAGAGATGCAAAAAGTAAGAATGTTGCAATATATTATTGAAAAGTAATTTTAGTTTTGGAATATACTTTTGTGTGTAACTGTATTGACTGTTATATAGGAACCGTATTAAAAAAACATTTGTTAATGAGGCCATTTTATTTTTGTACTTCTGTTCAATAGAAATACTTCAACTGATGTATCAACTGACAAAATCACTCGGCCTAATTTTAAGTATAGAGTTAAAATGTATTCTTCTTCTTATATTCCTGACGCTATTACTGCTCAATGTCTGAACTGTTAAATACCATGTTTGTTGAACACAATATATATACATTTAGTATATACAGTATTGCAAGATTTCTGTATATTGGGGTGTCAGATTTATGATAATAGTAAATTATGATAAGGTGTTATAACTAAAACCTCAAAATACTGAAAAGTTATTCCCCTAGTGAGAAACACATGTACCATACTATGTCAATGATTGTACGAATTTTTAGGGATGAATAATATTTAAAAATCTATGGTGTTTATGTCAATTCAGTGGTTTTGAAATTATAAAATTTATGTGTTTAATGACGATATACTTAATAGTTTTATTATTATCTAAATGTTATTTACAGTATCCTTCAACAAATATTTTACGTTTTACTTTTTATAATCAACAGCGTTCTAAGCTAAAGTAGGCTTGCACATATAAAAGTCACCAACTGAGCAACGGAGTTCAGATAAGTTACTTTAAAATTAACGCCCAGTTACATTTTTTCGGAAGTAACGAAAAGCTATTGGAAGTTACTTTATCCACGTAAGTAACTTAACTGAAGTTATTTTTAAAATGTAACTTACCGAACACTAGGTTGTAGACTACAATTTTTCATGGTCGCATGGTAACGCAGCTGTTATTTTCTTACGAAAACGCTACATCGATCGTTGCTCAGGCTTTATGGACAAAAAGTGAATATGTTTCCAGTTACGTAACGTTAAATTGTCTTCAGAAGTTTAGATACTCTTTAGAGTACGTTTTGTGAGGCGAATCTGTGAAATAAATTGCCTAAAAAAATTAATTTTAAGTTGGGTGTCGTTTTGTCAGTTATGTTTGTTTTGAGAACTGAGTTCTGCCATAAAATTTTCAGAGGAATGAATTACGGTACCGAATCTTAATTGAGCTCATTTTTTTGTTAACTATATTATTTCACTAATTTTCATTATTATATTTTTTTATTCTTAGGACACATGAGTGAAACAGCATTTTAGTTACGTCACGTTATTTAATTTTTACCATTATATCCGACCATTCTTTGTCTTGATAACAAACATTCCTCGACTCCCATCTTCTATATTTTCTTACTTCAACTTCTCTTTTTAAGAATCGGTCATTTCCGTTCTGCATTTTTTTTTAATTGTTTTTACTTTATGTTGAAATTACAGTGATTCTGATAACGAACAATTCACATACATAATATGTGGCAAGATAGAACCAGTCGATTTAATAAAGCGTATGTAAGAAAGTATTAGTCTGCACGCCCCTACATATTACACGATAATATTTTTTACTTACCAAATTTTTTTTTGCCTACTTTTCTGTCTATGTGTATGTCCGCGCTAAAAACCTATTGAACCCTATAATCCAATTTCTTCAAACTCAGTAGCTACATTTAATTTCATGTAAGGTCACCCGACTTGGATAGTTTTCTACCATGCCAGGTTTTTTTTTAATTACGGCCATTTCATTATTTATTGTGTTAGTCATATGTCAGAAACTTTTTTAAACGATTTAAACATTTTGTATACTGACATTACACCATGAAATCATTAAACTCTAACAGATATATAATATTTNTTTTAAACGATTTAAACATTTTGTATACTGACATTACACCATGAAATCATTAAACTCTAACAGATATATAATATTTAATCTACTATTTTTGAAACGTAGCACCACATAAAATAAAATAAACTGTTTGTATCATATTTCGAAAAACCAATCTACCAGTTCCAACCTAATTCAGCACACAAGTGGCGCTAAGCTAGGCCACGCAAACTTAGAGTATTTTCTTCGATCAGGGCTTACTTTAAAAAGATTATCAAATAAATAGTTTAGGTAATATGGCATATCCACCAAACCATTTCACCAATTTCAATCAAACTTTTTAAGTATGCACTATTTCTATTACTAGGATCAAATGTGTATATAAACTCTTTCATGTACAATTTTGTAAGATAGCACAGAACGAATAAATCAATATTTGTATCTCATATTTCTGGAAATAATAACTGATCACCATCAAATTTGGCAAAGAAGTAATGCTATGTTAAGACATGCGAACTCATAAAATTAGACCAGGAACATATTTTCAGAATAGCAGTATTATAAATATTTTAGGTTAATGCGATGTTTCTAACATTCCGTTTAGCAATTTTATTTAAACTTTGAATGTCTACAGTTTACATGCGTACACTGTAACGTTAAATAGCCTCATTTGGCAGCCATTTCACTATATATACTGGAGAGACGAAAAAACCGTTAAAGGCGTGCGTATGCAAATAACAGAGGCATGGAACCAATCAGAGTAACGCGATGAGGTCGGCAGNAAAAAACCGTTAAAGGCGTGCGTATGCAAATAACAGAGGCATGGAACCAATCAGAGTAACGCGATGAGGTCGGCAGTGCCTATATAAGACAACAAGCGTCTGACAAAGTTGCTAGATCGGTTACTGCTGCTACTAACCGTCCAATAGTTTTATTAAGTGAATTTGAACGTGGTGTTATAGTCGGCGCACGAGAGATGGGACATAGCATCTTCGAGGTATTGATACAATTTAGATTTTCACGTACGACCATTTCACGAGTGTACCGTGAATATCGGGAATCCGGTAANCCGAGGTATTGATACAATTTAGATTTTCACGTACGACCATTTCACGAGTGTACCGTGAATATCGGGAATCCGGTAAAACATTAAATCTTTGACATCGCTGCGACAGGAAAAAGATCGTGAACGAACGGGAAAAACGACTGACGAGAATCATTAAACGTGAAAGACGTGCAACCCTTTCTCTAATTGGTGCAGATTTCAATACTGGGGCATCAACCGGTGCCAGCGTGCGAACTATTCAACGGACCATCATTGATATGGGCTTTCGGAGGCAAATGTCCACTCGTGTACTGTTGTTGACTGCACGACACAAAGCTTTACGCCTAGCCTGGGCCCACCAACACCGCCATTGAACTGTTGATGACTGGAAACACGTTGCCTGGTCTGACGAGTCTCGTTTCCAATTGTATCGGCCGGATGGATGTGTACGGGTATGGAGACATCCTCATGAATCCATGGACCCTAAATGTCAACAGGGGACTGTTCAAGCTGGTGGAGGTTCTGTCATGGTATGGGGCGTGTGCAGTTGGCGTGAAATGGGACTCCTTATACGCCTATATACGACTGACAGGCGACAGATACGTAAGCATGCTGTCCGATCACCTGTACCCGTTCATGTCCATTGTGCATTCCAACGGACGTGGACANGCCAGATATGTAAGCATCCTGTCCGATCACCTGCGCCCATTAATGGCCATTGTGCATTCCGACGGACGTGAACAATTCCAGCAGGACAATGCGACACCCCACACATCGAGAGTTGCTACCGAGTGGCTTCAGGAACACTCTTCTGCCTTTAGACACTTCCATTGGCCACCTAAATCACAAGATATGAACATTATTGAGCATATCTGGGATGCCTTGCAATGTGCTGTTCAGAAGAGATTTTTACAGCCTCGCACTCCTATGGATTTGTGGACTGTCCTGCAGTATTCATGGTGTGAATTGCCTCCTGCATACCTTCAGACATTAGTCGAGTCCATGCCACGTCGTCTTGCGGCACTTCTGCGTGCTCGCGGGGGCCCTGCACGATATTAGGCAGGTGTGCCTATTTTTTTTGGCCCTTCAGTGTACATTTATCATATAGTTGATTTTTGGGCTAGCTAGCTTATAATAGGCTTGTGTAACTGAACCGAACATTCATTATTACGAAAACTGATATACAACAAATACAACTCCGATTTTTCAAAGAACACTTATATTTGAAAAATAAACATCCGGTTATTGTAGCCAGCTATATTATGAAGCGTGTTCCCAGTATTTTACAGCCAATTAAAAAAATGATCAATTTCGAGTTCATTAAAAAACTTAAAAATGTCATACATAGAAAGTATTTTATGGGGCTGTAGACAATTATNTTATCAATTTCATGTTCATTAAAAAACTTAAAAATGCCATACATAGAAAGTATTTTATGGGGCTGTAGACAATTATTAGATCTGTATGTTTGTACGTAATAATGTATGTTGGTNTGATCAATTTCGAGTTCATTAAAAAACTTAAAAATGTCATACATAGAAAGTATTTTATGGGGCTGTAGACAATTATTAGATCTGTATGTTTGTACGTAATAATGTATGTTGGTAGGTATGCTTGTACGTGTGTAATATATGTATGTAGGTACGTATGTTAGCACGTAAATAGGTCCGTATGTACGTAGGTATGTATGTTTATACATATACATTTACGTATGTATGTGTTTACATTAATTTATGTACGCATGTATGCAAGTAAGGATATGTACTTATGCAATGTATGTGGGTACTACGGATCTGTTTACCTATTAACATATTTATATATGATGAGCTCATGTATATCGCATCAAATACCCTTGCGACGCTTGTTACATTTACAATTTTTAGTACAGTTTATTGTTGAATAAGTAATTCTATAATTTTATTATTTATTTATGCTGCTTAAGAAAACATATACGAAGTTGTAGATTCAGAGCATATACTGTGTATCATAATTCCTATTATATATGTACTTATAAGGAGTAGATGGATTTGGTTCCTCTGTGGACAAGAGAAAAGGATGCAGATCGGGTGGATTAGCGACCATTTTAGATTCCATCACCGTGTGTTCTTGAACTTGGCCTTTGTCAGCTATCGTGTTTCCAGTCGCGATCTTGTTTCGGTCCGTCATATTGTTTCTAGAATTTTCCAGGCCATGCTCTGTCTTTCCATCNTATAAGGAGTAGATGGATTTGGTTCCTCTGTGGACAAGAGAAAGGGATGCAGATCGGGTGGATTAGCGACCATTTTGGATTCCATCACCGTGTGTTCTTGAACTTGGCCTTTGTCAGCTATCGTGTTTCCAGTTACCATCTTGTTTCCAGTCGCGATCTTGTTTCGGTCCGTCATATTGTTTCTAGAATTTTCCAGGCCATGCTCTGTCTTTCCATNTTGTTTCCAGTCGCGATCTTGTTTCGGTCCGTCATATTGTTTCTAGAATTTTCCAGGCCATGCTCTGTCTTTCCATCTTGTTTATTCATGGTATTCCTTCTTGTTTATATCATTCCTTCTTTCCTCTCTCTCATTCTTCTTTCCCCTCTCTCACCACTCCCTGCCACCTTCTTCGTCCACCATCTTGGATGTCGTCTGTTGTATTTCCCTCATCGCCTGTTGGGGGCGCAATTATCGACCATCTTATTTTATGACTGCTAGAGTGAACCACCAGCATCTGCCATCTTGAATGTAATCTGCTGTAGTACCATCGTCACCTGCTGGAGATGTTGGTAACGGCCATGTTGTTTACGACTGCTAGAGCATGACACTGGTGTTCACTCTGTTGATTATTTCGTCACCTGATAGGTGGTGCAGCTTCCTGCTTCGTAAGGTGGTCTCATGATATGTGTTATTAGGGTTTCGCTCTTATGTGTACATTTTATAGTAAGACGAATCAAAATATCGTCTGGACTAGTGCAGGATTGAACTGAATAACCTCGGGTCGCCAGCATCGTGGACATCCTAGACAATTGAGCTATTAGGACATGTGTTGGGACAACAGTTTAAAATAAGTATATGTAATATTGTGTGTACTGAGGGGAAATAATATTTGTATATATACTAGTGAACCGGCCCGGCTTCGCTAGGGTACAATTGAGTTTTACAGTGATACTCTAATAAATAAATTGGGAAAAGACAATTCATTTATGTGAAAACTGAACTATAAAATTCTACTATGTTGGCCTAGGTTTTTAACTGATTACGGCAACCCAAAAGGAAGGAAATATTTTTTACCCGATAACCAAGAAGTAGGGTATTGTTTTTGGAGTGTATCTGTGCAACTATCGCATAGTTACCACATTTACGCTTTCCAGTGTCGATGTATGAAAATAAAAACGCGTGATTCGTCAATTTATAGCTTTAGAAATAAGTGTACCTAGGTACTACTTTTTTCGCTTAACTGAGGGATCTTAATCGATCACCAAAATTAAGCAACAATCTCAGCGGCACACATTTGGATGTGTGACCGTTTAGTGGCATAACATCTGAGCGCTTCCGGGCTTCGGAGGGCACGTTAAATATTCTGCCCCGGTTGTTATCGATTGATAGCAGTCGTTAAGCAATTTCAGAGGTCCTTGAGCGGCCTGATAAACTCTGACACCAGAGGAAAAAAATATTTAGATTACGTTCTCAGCTGATGCAGAGTTACGATTTGTTGTTATTCCACAGAAACCGTACAGTTTAATAACTGTACTTTGATGTGCCATGCCATCCATCTTGCTCTTCCTTCCTACCTGCAAAAAAACTTTCCTTCCTTGTCCGTTCTGAACAAGTTTTCCTTCTCGCCACGCTGCAGCTTGGTCGTGCTAACCTCAAAACAACACTTCTTACGTCGACGATATTAAACAACTGTTGTTGCAGTATTTACGTGCACTATTTTACTTCAACCATACAAGATTAGGTGTCTGGGCCCATAACCTGTATGTTTTATAAAGAAATACTCCAGATTACTTGAATAAACTATTTATTAGTTTTAAGAAAGAACAATATAATTTCAACAAGGCACATAGCGCCATGACACTCCAACGGTAGCTTGATAGCTAATCATTTGTTTACAGTGTTGCCATCTTAAAAATATAACAAACTTTTAATACTGTATTGTATATTATATTACAGCAAAACGTGACAGACGTGCAACCCTTTCACAAATTGGCGAAGATTTCAATGCTGGGGCATCAACAAGTGCCAGTGTGCGAACTATTCAACGGGCCATCATTGATATGGGCTTTCGGAGCCTAAGGCCCACTCGTGTACCGTTGTTGACTGCACGACACAAAGCCTTACGCCTCGGCTGGGCCCACAAACACCGCCATTGGACTGTTGATGACTGGAAACACGTCGCCTGGTCTGACGAGTCTTGTTTACAATTGTATCGGGTGGATGGACATTCACGGGTATGGAGACATCCTCATGAATCCATGGACCCTACATGTCAACAGGGAACTGCTCAAGCTGGCGGAGGCTCTGTCGTGGTATGGGGCGTGTACAGTTGGCGTGAAATGCGACCCCTGATACGTCTAGATACGACTCTGACAGGTGACAGATACGTAAGCATCCTGTCCGATCACCTGCACCCATTCATGTCCATTGTGCTTTCCGACGGACGTGAACAATTCCAGCAGGACAATGCGACATCCCACACATCGAGAGTTGCTACCGATTGGCTCCAGGAACATTCTTCTGACCTTAGACACTTCCATTGGCCACCTAAATCACCAGACATGAACATTATTGAGCATATCAGGGATGCCTTGCAACGCGCTGTCCAGAAGAGATCTCCACCGCCTCGCACCCCTATGGATTTGTGGACTGCCCTGCAGGATTCATTATCTGAATTGCCTCCTGTATACCTTCAGACATTAGTCAAGTCCATGTCACGTCGTCTTGCGTCACTTCTGCGTGCTCGCGGGGGCCCTACACGATATTATGCAGGTGTACCAGTTTTTTTGGCTCTTCAGTGTATATAATCCTGATTGCTCACATCAACATTTGGTACAGGCGCAGTGGTCACGAAATCACTCGGTTCTCAAGTCAGAGACAATAACTATATATGGGAAAACTGTTTAACTTCTGCATGTATTTGGTATGGTAGCATGTACAATCCATTCGTAAAATCTATGTTAAAATTTCTGTAGGGGAAACTTTCAGAATTTAATAATATTTTAACATTTTCTATTTTTACGCGATCGAATGTTGAGTGGTCCACTTTTACGAAATTTCGTTTTCTTATCTGAAATGCTAGAATAATGTATCTATGTTTATCAGTTGCAAAATTTGATTTTACGTCCTATTTCACATTTATAAATTGTCTTAGGTTCGGGTAAATTTCCAAACTCCATGTGCGGAAGGCGATATCTATGTTTCGACCTTCCTTGGCATATTTCATTAACTTCACACACTCCGACATTTCCCTATGAATGTGGGGTGGAAACCACTCGAACGAATGTATTGCCAGCAGTATGTTTTCAGGATTCTCAGTCGTGTCCCGGATGGCATTCATTTGTGTGTCTGCTAAAAGTACGACCAACTCAGGCTTGGAATTAATTATAATGTGTTTCTAATTGTCTGTAAAACTAAGCAGCGTCGATAGCAGAATACTAATTTCAAATCTTCCCTCACCGTGTACGGGTGTTTCGTAATCTGCTTCGATCCCCCACCCAGCCTTTTTGCAGCAGGAAGTTGATGGCTCGTGAGAGAGAGATGGTTCCTTATAATAGAATTTATACGTACATCGTTGGAGTAATCCATCTCGAAATTATTCAACTTGTAAGAAATTATATTTATTATATGGTGTATACCAATTATGATTATTTTGGTGGCTGTAGTTGCTGCGCCATCAGCCTTGGTAAGCATGCCTCGGAATCTCAATTATGAGTTAAATGGTACTGTATAAATGTCTTGGTTTTCTACTGATAACCGAATTTCGGTCAATAATGTATGTGGATCTGGGATATAGGGAACATAGGAATGGAATTCCGTCTTCGTGATGCTATCTTCGTAGCTTACCGACTCTTCTTTGTTAAGTATTTCCACATCCTTTTTTGTTGCAGACTTTGAAACAAAATTTGGATTTTCACATGTTAACAAATGACAGTCTTGTGCCTACTGAGCTTTAGTTTGCTACAGGAGGCCTTTTTCGGACCATTTTTTTTCTTTTAAAATGCATTCCCTTTTTCAAATGTAAGTGTAACGTAATATCTTCACCTCGGAAATTTATTATACCAGTATCTTGATCTACGATTCTTACAACATCTCGTAAAAAATTACTCATGTAATTTATTCGCTTAGTAAAATTTATTTTCAAATCCAAGCATATGGGCCAGAGTATCGTTTTTCATTAAATCAGTATTTGCAGAACAGAATATTTAGTTTTTCAGAGTATTGGGGCTGCCACGAAGCAGAAAAGTAATGCCGGCTGGCTGCAAAACCTTCCTCAGATATACAGAAATATCGTCAAGTTCGTAGCTACCTGTAGGTAAACAAATGTTACCAGTAGTACCATCGAGGTTCACATACTTGAAAGTACCATTGGTAAGATGGAACAGAAAATTATGTCTGAAAGTTTGCCAGGGTAAAAGACTAGACACCATCTAGCTTCAGAAGCGAAAAATGGACAGAACAAAGTTCCGAATTTCTACCCAACAGAATCAGAGCTACAGGTAACTAACAGTAAGTAACCTTTTATTTGAAGAAAAAAATAATCGCAGCGAAATAAATTTTAGACACAAATGACCACAATTCGACTGACTCGGAAGTTGCTCAGTTTGGTAGTTATAACTAATTTTAACATCTCCCAAATATTTTCTCAGCTCTGGAAGCACTCGCAGGTTGCCAAAACTATCACAAAATTCCATGGTGTGTTCTATGGATTTTGTAAATATTCCCATGCGTTCCTGAGCCTCTACTAGTATCCAAACTTACTACAGCACACACTGAGCGCTTAGAAGTATGTGGTAATCTATCATGCATGCATAATCTGCAAAAATTTTGAATTTTTATTTATGAGAAAACTTATTTATATCCACATTCGTAAGAGGATTTTTAGCCAACGATTTTAAGATCTCATTTTTCCCCTTCGTTAGTTATTTTTCTTCCTTCTTCCTCCTACATGATATCGTCTTAAATATATTTTCGACAATTTTTTCCTCTAGCAAGTGCTTCCATTGTCTGATTGTACCTAATTGCCTCTGCTAATTGCTTGTGTTGGTTTTCCGATGTGTTGTATCCTCGTGCAATTCCGCTATCCCCCCTTATCAATCTGCTCAAAGCACCCTATGAAGGTACGATGACAGACAAGAAACCACTTCGCTTCACTCCTTTACATACCTTTCTCTGGGTCTTCCTATTTTTCTTCCTGCCAAACTGCAAGCTCACAGCACATTTATTTTAAAATTCATGATATTTGAAATGCTTAAGACAGCCAACCATTCGTCGAACTTCTTTAAAGTTTCTTCTACCAGTTGCATGGAGATCATGAGGCAAGATGTTAGCCTCTCCGTTCCCATTACTTCCTAAGACGAAGCCATAACTCTTGAATCTCGCCATGGTGTCTGTTACCTAATACCATAAGAGAATTGATTTGCAGCCTATTCAGGTGTGGCAAAACACGTGTCTTGCTGAGTTTTATGAAAGAATCTAACGGTCTTCGATTAGAAAATGTGTACCTATACTTCAAATCACTGCAGCAGCCCAAGTACCAGCACCTAGCACAAGTTTTACGTACTGTGAATGGACTGAATTATTATACTTACAGCGATAATGAAGACATAGTACCACCTGATCAAGCCAAACTTAACTCTGTTTGTATGTTCGACGATGTGGCCTATGAGAAACAAATTTGCTTGCAGCAGCATTTTTGCATGGGTAGGAATACAGCGGTCGATTCGTTTTCCTTTGCCAAACGTATTCACATATACCAAAGTAGTTGTTACATGACAATGCAAACGTGATGGTTTTGTTTCGAATGGAAGGTTTAAACTTGCACCATGCTTTATTCAAATAATTCAAACACTGACATATAATTTGATAATTTGAAGGATATGGTGCATTTTGTGGGCGTGAGCCGTATAGTTTTTTCATGGTCGTAAAAGTTTTTCCCCAACTTGTAGGGAGGTACCGCTGTGGTTTCGATCAGTTCATTGCAATATACCGAAAAGCTATGAGCTACATCATTTCAAAATTTGGTCATGAGGGACTTAAACATCGCGGGCACAAAAGCTGTATTGTGCAATCAGGAAATTGTCACTGTGATGTTAGTAGAGAAAAGAAAAAAAAAAACTAGCAGACCCGAAACATGATGGTGATGGTCAACAAGGCTTACATTAAAAACGTAAATTCCGAAATGCTCGAAATTATGTCGACAGCACTGTCGACTGCCATTTACTCTTAATTAAATACTGTCTCAGCACGCTGAATTATAAGACAATGTAAAAAATACCACCTACCTGCTCCAGCCTCGTACCCATGACTTATTCCTTTACAACCAGTTTCGAACCCGCGACCCATTGTACCCACCATGCATAAACATGTGATAATGTATGCTAAATTTCCACCATCCAAAAATAATATTTAATTAAGGACACGCACAAATTTAAGTCTGCTCAAATTGTGGTTTCAGTGTNATATATGCCATGAATAACCAATATCAAGCATCAAATCTTTAGTCACAATGGTAAAAATCATGTGCACGTAATATCGAAGAACTAGAAAAATTGCTAGACTCTAAGCTTGCACAACTCGAGACACAATTACGGTCAAAGTAATCACTGCTCTGGCTGACATGACTTATAACGATGCTGTGTGAAAGCATTTGTAAATGTATGCAATGCATAATATAATCATTGGGATTATTATTCGTGATAAGTTGAACGAGTACTGGCATAGTGATGGATGAATATGTGATGCATGGATTTTAACCTGCATAAGCACATAACCACGATACCATAAAAAACCTCGTACCTGTGGTTTAAAAACACTGTATGATGGCTGATGCTACAAGTTAATTATAGTGTGTCGTTGGAAATGAGCATCAGAAATATCTGTCTGGTAATCAGGTCCGTCTGGAACGAGACACTGAGTTAGAGGATGCATTGAAACCCATGACCTCCAGACATGAACATTTACAACAAACCATTGCTCCTGCTGAAATAAAAAATAACTGGACATCGAATCCGGCACCAAGAGAAGGCATAAACTACTTTAAGAGAAGAAAGAAGATGAAGATGATTTGCCGTTTGTCTACTTGGGGACATAGAATGCAGAGATTAAATGTGAGAAGCGCGAACATTCGTAATTATCTGACTTCGTACATGAACCGATTATGTGCTGGAACTTATGGAGTGTATAGACGAAATAAAAACCTGTTCTTTGGAAACTAACAAATATTTCCCTAACGAACGATGTAATACAATTCGGCGACAAAATATGAGCTGCGCTCAGACTTTACGCATTACTTTTTAAATGTAATTCTGTCCAATATTAGCCCGAGTCGTTATGCCAGTATAATAGGCTCCTCAAAGTTTGAGGGCGCATTTAAAAAACAACGTCCTAACAGCAACGAATATGAGGACGAATTTCATTCTAAATTTGTCATTATTTCATAACTGTTTCCCGAAATAAGAATATCCACTAGTTAGGGTCTGCAAATTATGTATATATAAGATGGAATGATACCGGAATATGTTTATTGGGATGACTTAAACGGCCTGTATAAAGACTGCATCTGCTAATTGCTTCTCAATGAGCGGGAAATAATTGCCATACGAACGAAATTACAATCATCCTGAAGTATTACGAGAGGACGGCTACATAGAATAACAATGTCACAAGCGCAAATAGCCGACGAGCTCCACGAACTTGCTAGGCATAATTATCGTAGCCATAATGTGAGTGTGTTTGGTTTATGCAATTTGTATCAAGCAGACTTGGTAGAAAGTATTCCCTATTCGTGTACAAACAAAGGTTTTTAATACATGCTAACAGTTATAGACTGTTAGAGAGAAGTATGCTTGGGCAGTGCCTGGTAAGAATAAATCAGGCAAGTGCGTAACGAATGCAATGAAACTAATTCTACAATATAAGGGTTCTCCCACTAATTTACAAACGAATCTCGGCAAAGACTTATATAATCACAAATTTCAAACGCTGATGGAGAGAAATAAGATTAATCATTATTCAACACACACTTGCACGAAGGAAATAATTGTCGAAAGATTTAACCGTACACTTAAAACAGTAATGCGGAAATTTTTCACTGCGCAGGGAAGCTATAAATGGCTGGTAATATTGCCTAAACTCATGTGTACATATAGTCATAAAAATCACAGCACTACTGGCATGCGCCCCGTGGAGGTAACGAACTGAAAACTGTTTATAATAATAAGAATATATTGGACAAACATAAGCTGAAAGCACATGTGGGTGATTATGAACGTATCTCACGAGATAAGGGAACATTTGAGAAAGGATTCGTGCCAGGCTGGTCCAATGAAATTTTCAAATATGTGAAACTTCGTTGTTATGAAACCAGAATATACTACCTCGAGGACATGGAATGTAAACTTATTCAGCGAGGATCTTATGCGCAAGATATACAAGTTACAAAATTTCCTAGTTCATATCTAGTAGAAAAAAGTTATTAAGAGTAAATCTAATAAATGATTAGTCCATCGGTTAGGATATTATAAATTTGCAGACAGTTGGGATGACAAGAGCAATGTTCGGGATAAATGAAATGTTTATCTTTTCGCCAGACTGCTACCACGATCGAAGATGAACAAGTGCATACAAAAATATGCACAGTACTTCAATATGACACGGCTACGAAGATAGCCAACAAAAGAAAAGTGTTGTTTCATCAATATTTGATGTTGAATAATGTATATATTATTTTTACTAACAATTGTTCTTAAACAAATATATTTATTTTTGTTTTATTTACAATCAGTTTAAATACAAAATGTAGTGCGCTTGTGGCGAACATGAGCATAAATAATTTATGTTGGCCGTGCAGTTAACACTCTTATATACTCTCTGCTAACATACACAGGGGTCAGGCCAGGTGGAAATTCCGATCCCTGCAGCTGCACGAATGGACATAGGTAGTGGAATGCACATGTGGGAAAACAACTGTTTTGCAAACCATTGTGTTGAAGAATGTAAACAATGGTTCCAAAGACCGTTAGGAGTGCAGGCACATGTTCCTTGAGGCGTAAACTAGTCTGGCAATGGACTGAGTACAATACAATATTTAAATGAAATAATAAATAATAATTTTAAAAATCCCAAATACGATGGACACATGTGTTGTAAATCAGCAGACTTAGCAGAATATCTTAATTGGTACCGGAAAGTACTGGTTATATTTAATATACAACACACATTGTATTAAAATAATAAATAATTAAATAAAATCCAAATACGACAGGAGACACATTCACCATATGTTAGCAGACCTAATAGAATATGTTATTTGGTAGTAGAAAGGAGAATCCAGCCATATGTCATGCACATTACTTATGGAATTAAAATAATAAATCATTATTTAAAAAATTCTCAAATACGATGGTGGACACATGCAGACTGCTCAAGTTAGCACACCTGGCAGAATATTTTAATTAGAAGCAGAAATATGAGTCCGGTCAGATTTCACGTGCAACACTTATTGTGTTAATATAATAAGTAATTAAATAAATCCCAAATTCGACAGTGGACACATGCATGCGACATAAGTTCGCAAACATGGAGACGAGCCTGGTGATTTGCCATGCGCCATATTTTATTAATATGAGTAATTATTTTAATCAACCCCAAACATAATGGCGGATACATGTGACATAAAGTTAGCACACCTGGAAACACATCATGCCAAAGTTTCACAAACAGTACTTATTGAATTAAAATAATTATTTAAATAAATACGGAAAACGATGGCAAACACACGCATCGTAATTTAGCTGACATGCCAGCATATCTACTGTTTATTAGTGGCAGAAAGATTTGACATGTGCCATAGTTCATTCAAATATATCCTTAATGCATACCTACGATTATATAAATTGTTATATATTTACCATGTACAAGCACCTTGGTGCATTTTGAACCTTTAAAAATGTTAGTTGCATTTATCTGGAATAACCATTTGGGTTATGACTACCAAAATAATTTTCAAATAATTTTTATTTTACATTTTAGAACAGTCATAAGGGCTACAAAAAACGTATATAAAATTATTATCATGCATTCTTTTTCTAAAATAATTATGGGAGCTATATGACTAAAATAACTTATATATGTATTCTTTAAAATTTTATTTAAACACAATATTATAAAATAGTCATAAGGGGTATGACTGTAACAACNCTTATATATGTATTCTTTAAAATTTTATTTAAACACAATATTATAAAATAGTCATAAGGGGTATGACTGTAACAACGTATATATTTAATTTCCCCTACACACAATATTACATAAATACTTTTCCTAACACATGTACCAATAGCTCAGTTGGCTAAGGCATCCACCATGCTGGCAACATAAGTTTTGGCAGTTCGATCCTGTCCTACTCCAAGCGATATTTTGAGTCGTCTATNTGGCTAAGGCATCCACCATGCTGGCAACATAAGTTTTGGCAGTTCGATCCTGTCCTACTCCAAGCGATATTTTGAGTCGTCTATCTTAAAATATACACATGAGGGCAAAGCCCTAATAACACATATCACGAGACGACCTAACAAATGAGAATCAGTGCCGCCTAACAGGCGACGAAAGAACCAACATGGTGGACACCAGTGGTGCACTCTAGCAGTCATAAAGAATGATGGCCGACAACTAGCGCCCCTAGTAGGCCACGAGGTATTTGCAGAAGATTACATCCAAAATGGCGGACGAAGAATGTGACAGAGGCGAGAGAGAGTAGAGAATAATGAGAGAGCAAAGGAGAAATGAGAGAGACAAGAAGGAATGATAGAGCATGAAGAAACAAGATGGTATGACAGAACATGAAGAAACAAGATGGAATTACAGAGCATGAACAAGAAAATTTTAGGAACAAGGTGGTGACCAGAAACAAGATGGCGACCAGGAACAAGATAGCGACCAGAAACAAGATGACCAACAAAGGTCAATCTCAAGGACACAAGATAGCAGAATCCGAGATTGCGGCCGATCCACCCGATCCGCATCCCCCTTCCCTTGTCAACGGAGGAACCAAATCTATCTACTACAGGGGTTATAGAGGGGACTTAGTAGATAAAGTTTTGATAAGGAACCAATGTCAAGAAATGTACAATTTCGGTGCTACAAGGATGACACGATTCAAGTTTTCAAATCTCCCGCCTCGCGGTAGGCAATCCAACTTGACAATGGCCGATGTCTGAAGTTACCTGGTGAAATTTTGGATTAAGAAAACTCTTACATTCCCAAGGACATCAGCATTGTTTCGGAATTCATGTATGGACAGGTCCCACATACTGCACTTTCCTGCAAGAAATAATAGTGAAGTTGTTGGACGATCTGCCACTGAACATTTGTGAGTAAATGTGGTTCCAACATGATGGCGCAACAACACACTTTCCACTTGCTGTCCGACTTCATTTCTACTGTACTTTTGGGGCACGATGAATATGTCGAGGTGGGCTGATTGCTTGGCCACCACGATTTCCGGATTTAAGTCCTCTCGATTTTTCATGTGGGGTCAGATTAAATCTCTTGTTTATTATACCCTTGTGGAGTCTGAAAAAAATATGCGGATACATGTTAAGGCTGAGGCAGAAATGATTCGGCACACACCAGGTATTATTGAGCGTGTGTATGAAAACATGCTTCGCAGATACAATGTGTGCAACGAACTTCATGGTCACCACATCGAGCAGCTCTTGTAGTGCAAGTCGCTGACCTAGAGGAAGCAGGAAATTTGAATTCTTGATTCGTGACGTCCTTGTAGCACCGAAACGGTACATTTCCGGTCATGGGTTCCTCAACAAAACTTTATCTACTAAGTCTCCTGCACAACCCCTAGAAGTGTGAAAGAGGAATTATGAAGCATTAGGTATATCTACAATTGGTCTCAGAATTTTTAAGTGTTTCTGCTTATATTTTGCGAACTATCCACACATGCTTGAGTGATACAGCATTATTCACCCTGAACTACTTCCCACATTATTCAGTTTTTTGTTATGTAATTAGCATATAATTCGGAGTTCATTTGTAAACTGATTTTTATTCCTCCGATATTTTAAAACATGTCAATAACCCCTAGTTCCTACTAGTCACAATATTTCAAGGAGTATGAAATTAAAGCCATTCAATGCTGGAGAATCAATTTAAGAAAAATAGCAGAATGCAGTAAAGTAAACCGCAATTTCTTTTGTTGCGTATAATCAAGCGAATAGTTTATTATGGTCATTAATATTTTGTCTTTTATAATATTACCTTTACATGAAATTACTCAAACATTAAAGTATATCGTTTGTTCATGATATTAAAATGGATACCTGTTATATTTTCTAAATGTTTATGAAACTAAGGCTAGTTTCACAAAATAACGTGACGAAGAATAATAGGTTTTTATATATTTCATTTTAACAGACTAAAATATAGGCCTTATCACTTAAAAAATTGTTACTGTACTATTTAAAAATATCTAAATAGTGGGGAATTTCACTATAGTGAGCACATGGGGTAGATAAATATAAACAGGTAGGTTACTGTATGGCTATAAATTATCACGTAGAGATATACATGAAATAATTTTAATTACGGGAGGAGTACTAAACCAATTACTTTACTGGGAGCCACGTTAACACATGGAAGTAATTGTCCTTCCTTGCTCAGTATCCGAAGGTTGATGAATTACAACGAGTTATGGCGGTCGGCACAGCACGCCTCTTGTCCATCTCGGCCGGAGTAACACAGAGAAAGACGTCTACTACCGCTCTGTATTGCCCTCATATAGGCGTGGCATAACGCAACATGGCCTGATTCCCTGCCTGGTAGAGGGGATTCCTGCTTATCGGGGTTTGAGTAATGCGAGTCCCGATTGCGGAAACTGGCTCTCCTTATTACAGTTCATGTGTGACGGCACTTTCAGGCAAGCCGTTGAATTAAAGCCAGTTGACGCTATCGTAACAGTATGTACAGTACGCCTTCGGCCTATTTTTGCTTCAAAAGAAAATCGATTCACCATAAGACCGATTCTTCACTTAATGTAATTTGTGTGGTTTGGGAATTTAAACAGTTCAGCTGAGTTTCTCGGATGGTACTTGGGCGACGCTTCTATAAGAGAACAAGCCCCTAGTTTAGCACACATAACGAAAACAGGAGAGAAAGTTTTCTCTTAACACCCTTCCTTTTCCATAAAGATTGTTGCCTGATTGTGCGAAACGTTGTCACTCCTCATCATGAGGAATATTCGGGTGTATACACTTTCTGCTACTTCTGCTCTCGAGAGTATGTGAAATGTTTTCAAGAAACAATGCAGGAATGAAAAGATCAGTTGCTCTCAACGATGCCGACCCGAATGACAAAAAGAAAATGTTTTAATTTGGTTTTGTGATAAGAAGTGAAGAAGGGTGGTTGGAAAGGTGCTATGAATTAATTTAATTAGTAATATAGGTACCCTTCTGTACTGCTTACATGATCCCCAAATATTATCTCCCCGAAACAAGATTTCACTATCAGTTATTGTACAAGAAAGATTGAATTTCAAACCTCCCGATCTGCAAACATCGGGACAAATGCCTTATGATACTGACAATTTGCTTTGGGCTTTGTGTTCACATTTTTACTCATTATGCTTCACATCAACGAGCAAGAGCAGAAAAAGCCATTCTTTGATAGCAGAAAAGGCAGTCCTTCTCTCAAACGAACAACACACCAAAAAATTCCCTTTAGCTAGAAAACCAAAGAGCATAAAGAACGTCAAAAGAGCAGTAGCAAAACGAGCATAGCACACGAACTTACCTCCGTATCAGCGAGAAAAGTACGTCTTTTTCCATTCACTCATCGTCTCATTGGTACAAAATATATATGAAAGGTTACATTTGTGCGGTAAAGACAAGCCATAATTTATTTTGTTTTACTTGTAGAATAAGAATATCCCACTAGGAAAGCTAAACTGGTGATATAATTATTCTTAAAACTTTGAAAATCACTCATTTAATTTTTTTATATTCCGAATAACAAAATTTATTTTTTTAATTTATGGACACGTGAAACAACAAAACCTGCATCATAAAAAACACCAAACTATAATTGTTTGTATGCTTTAAGGCAGCATCAGAAAACGGAAAACGTCTAGTAATTCTGGTTTTATGTATATCTCAAAATGCTCGATTGTGCGAAAGTGCACCAAACTAAGTTCCTAATGAAATATTATAAATGTTAATTGCCAAATATGTATATTTCAACGTATTTTTTATTTGTAAAATATACATTAACTTACTCTTGCAACTCTTTT
Source organism: Clitarchus hookeri (assembly GCA_002778355.1). Lineage (NCBI taxonomy): Eukaryota > Metazoa > Arthropoda > Insecta > Phasmatodea > Phasmatidae > Clitarchus > Clitarchus hookeri. Next base: position 855,323 of record NQII01000280.1, on the reverse strand, counting down.
TGTTGTCCACTGAGGCGACAAAAGCCATGGGATACCTCCTGATATCGTTTCGGACCTCCTTTTGCCCGGCGAAGTGCAGCAACTCGACGTAGCATGGACTCAAGAAGTCGTTGGAAGTACCCGGCAGAAATATTGAGCCAANGAGCCATGCTGCCTCTATAGACGTCCATAATTGCGAAAGTGTTGCCGGTGCAGGAGTTTGTGCACGAAATGACTTCTCGATTATGTCCCATAAATGTTCGATGGGATTCATGTTGGGCGATCTTGGTGGCCAAATCATTCGCTGGAATTATCCAGAATATTCTTCAAACCAATCGCGAACAGTTGTGGCCCGGTGACATGGCACATTTTCATCCATAAAATCCATCGTTGTTTGGGTACAAGAAGTCCATGAATGGCAGCAAGTGGTCTCCAAGTAGCTGAACATAACCCTTTCCGGTCAATGATCGGTTAAGTCTGACCAGAGGACTCAGTCCATTCCATGTAAAAACAGCCCACACCACTATGGAGCCACCACCAGCTTGCACAGTTCCTTGGGTCCATGGATTCGTGGGGTCTGCGTCACACACGAACCCTACGATCAGCTCTTACCAACTGAAATCGGGACTCATCTGACCAAGCCACGGTTTTCCAGTCGTCTGGGGTCCAACCGATATCGTCACGAGCCCAGGAGAGGCGCTGCAGGCGATGTCATGCTGTTAGTAAAGGCACTCGAGTCTGTCTTCTGCTGGCATAGCCNGTCCCACATTGATTCCTGCTGTTATTTCACGCAGTGTTGCTTGTCTGTTAACACTGACCATTCTGCGCGCACTAACCATTCTGCGCACACGTCGTTGGTCTCGGTCATTAAGTGCGGGCGGTCGGCCACTGCGTTGTCCATGGTGGGAGGTTTTGCCTGAAATTAGGTATTCTCGGCACACTCTTGACACTGTGGATCTTGGAATGATAATTCCTTAACCATTTCCGAAATGGAATGTCCCATGCGTCTAACTACAACTACCATTCCGTGTTCAAAGTCTGTTAATTCCCGTCGTGCGACCATAATCACGTCAGAAACCTTTTCACATGAATCAACTTGTTTACAAATGAAAGCCCAACCAATGCACTGCCCATTTAAGCATTTTGTACGCGATACTACTGCCATATGTATATTTGCATATTGCTATCCCATGACTTTTGTCACCAGTGTGTATATTTACCCTTACAAACACAATGTGTGCTATATTAATATTTCGTTGGTATTTCGTGTGTGTCACAATAACATCAACAGATGTTAGTGCACTGCTTGACACTGGTTTACAGTCTTTGAATTTTGTACAAGAATCATTTCCACTTTCATCAGAAGTAGGTTAAACTTTTATGCTGGTTCAAGTAAATGTGACTATTTTCATTATAATAGCCATGTTTGTATGGTGTGGGAGCCATATGAAACAATTACAGCAATCTCTTCTAATTAGCACCCTGGTGAATGGCTATGCCTACATGGTGGCGTCATGTTAAACGGTATGCACAGATGATCTGTGAAAGAACACATCCTCCTTTCGATACATGCGAAATTTATTTACACCATCGATTTTTGCACTTCCTAAACTTGATGCATGTCGCTTTATATGATAGGCATAGCACTGTTACCACACCCTGTCATACTTAGCCTGGGCAGGCAGCTGACAATGAAACTTTCAACCCGGGGATTCACCCCAGGGAAAGAACCGAAGTTCGAAATACACAGGGGATGTCCCGAGGTTATTAGCTCAGGGAAGACTCTTGAGCCACGCAAGAGAAATGGCTGATAGGCGGCCCTCGGCGAAGAAAAGAGGGGATGCCCCGACTATAATTAGTGCAGACCACAGCTTCATAGGAATCCCCGCGACTCCTACTTCACCCTCCCTCCGCCCTGGTCGGGGCGCTGATGAGACACAAAATCAGGCAGACAGGGGAAGTCTCCAGTTCCCTGACGAGAAAGTGCTGACCAACATAGCTTTAGCATAGCGATGAACAAGTTAAATTCACCAGCGCAGACAAGATGGGAGTCAGTTGTTCCGTGGCTGAGACGAGAGTCAATTGCTCAGCCGAGGTGGGGGAAGGTGTTGTTGGGCAGCCTCGATGCGAGGCGTCAGTGAGCACGATAGTTAGTCATATTACCAGGCCGGGGTTTGGACCCCGGCCCAGGCAGTGATGTAAAGACAGTGGTTCGTCAGCCGAGGCGGGTGTCAGTTGTTCGGTGTTGTTCAGTGCGAGGCAGAGAAGGTGGGAGTGCGAACCGGGTCGTGGCAGATGTCGATGCAGGAGAGGGGATGCACTCTCCAACGGGAATCGCCAGCCGAGGTCACAGAGACATCACAAGTCCCAGGGAACCAACCCTGGACTTCCGATAAGGGACGCCGGGCTGTACCAGCTACACCGGGCTGACCCAGCTACACTAACGATTGAAGACAACTCGCCAAAAGCCACAGTCATATATAAGTAGAAACGTCTCCATTCAAGCAACCTTTCCCCGATGCATAACATTCTGCCAACCAACCCTTCAGGCCTACGACTTGTAGGGGGGCTCAGTCTCGTGTGTGTGTAACTACTCATGTTTCAAATAAAAGAATTGTGTGTGAACTAACTGAGAATGAGAGTATTTGTTTACCCCTTACGCAACAACCACAGGTGCCCTTAGTCTGCACCAAAGTATAGTAACTCAGTACCCTACTAGTCATAACCCTGTATAACTCAGGGGACAGTAGCATCAAGTTATTTTGGCGCCCAATGTGGGGCATGTTAAGGCATAGTTAAGTCTGTATAGACAGAAACAAAGACCAGACTAAACCAGAGTAAATGTGCTTTTCCCTTAACGAGCTAGCTACGCTAAAATTGACTTCGGGGAGTCTCAAACCCCATGGTGCTCAACATTACGAGTCAAATGTAACAAGGCAGGCAGCCTAAGAATTAACAAGTACGAGCGGGAGGAGCAAGTTCTGGAGGGTAAGGTGAGGAAGCAAAGGGAGATTAGTGGAGCAATAGGCCTCAGTCCACTGGATAGTGGACAATAACATGGCGAGAATGCCGAGAGCCGATGAGGGAGAATGAGAGAGAGAGAGGAGACAAAGTGAGGTGCACAAATTAGCGAGGCAGAATTTAGCAAGGAGTGGTTGATGAGCGGGCGAAAGGAGATGAGGAGATGAAAGATGTAGAAGCGAAGAGAGATTAGCGAGGAGTTGTAGGTCAATAGACACCAGATTGTGAATTATGACGTGGAGAAGAAAGGTCAGCCGGTCGGGTGAAAAAACCGCGCCCGCCGAGAACCAGTAACCAGAGCGCCGATGAGACGTGCTTGCCGGGCACAAATACGCAGGAACGAGAGGAAGAACCAGGCACAAGTACACAGGAACAGGAGGCAGAAGCAAGAAAAAGAAAAAGTAGAAAAAGGATTTCACTAGGTCACCGGATGGAGAACGATGACAGGCAATAAGGTGACATGGAAATAGCGCCGCAAGGCCGCCCAGCGCTGCATGCTATCTCAGTCAAGGCACTCGAGTAATCACGCTGGGCGGGGCGATAACATGCCCAGAGCGGGAGCGCTGTTGAAACACGCTTAACGAGGCCGATAAACAAGCGCGCGGAAAGATGCGTGTGAAGGAGACGGGCGAGAAAGCGAGACGAAGCAAGACGGAAGGAGAAGTGGCGACCATGCGTGAAAGGGAACATACGAGTGAGAGCGAAGACGGAAGTGAAGGGAGACAGCGCGAAAACGAATTGAGGCAGGAAGTGGACGTGGAGAAAGAGGAGAAGGAAGGGAGGAGGCAGGACCGGCATCATGTTATTTTGGCGCAAGACACCCCCTACGAAATAGCACTGACGGAGAGTTGAACCCGACATAGTATCCGAGAGGCGAGGCAGAACCAGGGAAACCACAGCCGACCCAAAAACGAGGCTGTAGCAGTCCAGCAGTCCGGAGGTCTCAACCGAAAGACAGGATGGCAACACATTCCCC
>NQII01000280.1:839553-849750 GCA_002778355.1 Clitarchus hookeri | reverse complement strand
TGACGAGACACAAAATCAGGCATACAGGGGAAGTACCCAGTTTTCTCACCACGAGAAAGTGCTGAACAACATGGCTTTAGTATAGTGATGCACTAGTTAAATTCACGAGTGCAACCAAGACTGGAGTCGGTTGTTCAGTGAGTACGAGAGTCAGGTGTTCCATGGCCGATACGAGAGTCAGTTGTTCAGCCGAGCTGGGAAGGAGTTGTTCAGCAGCCTCGATGCGAGGTGGAGGCATCAGTACGAGAGTTAGACATATCACCAGGCAGGGGTTCGGACCCTGGCCGAGTCAGTTGATCATTATCCGAGATGGGAGGCAGTGATTCAGCGCGAGGCAGAGAAGGTGGGAGCACAAGCCGGGTTGTGGCAGACGTCGACACGGGAGAGGGGATGCTCTCTCCGGCGGGAATCGCCAGCCAAGGTCACAGAGACATCACAAGTCCCAGGGAACCAACCCCGGACTTCCGAGATGGGACGCCGGGCTGACCCAGCTACACCAACCAACGAAGACAACTCACCAAAATCCGCAGTCACAGATAAGTAGAAATGTCTCCATTCAAGCAACCTTCCCCCGACGTATTGCATTCCGCCAACCAGCCCTTCAGGCCTACGGAGTGCAGGGGGGCTCAGTCTCGTGTGTGTGTTGTGTGTAACTACCCATATTTCAAATAAAAGACTTGTGTGTGAACGAACCGAGAATGATAGTATTTGTTTACCCCTTACACAACAACCACAGGTGCCCTTAGTCTGCACCAAAGTACAGTAACTCAGTACCCTACTAGCCATCATCCTGTTTAACTCAGGTGGCAGTAGCGAAAATCTAACAAACTTACAGACTGGCATGTACATCGGAGCTTGCTTACATCGGAGCTTGCTCACAGTTTATTCTTCATGTCTGTTCTATCCCTCGGGGGTTTTCTCATATTCCTTCCAGACTAATTTATAGTGTTTTTTTTATTGCTCTTGTGCCCTCTCATTTCTTCCTGCCTCTCCATCTGTTCTATACCTCGGAGAATGGGAAGGGGAGCTCTCATATTCATTTCAGTCTCTGTTATTTTCTCTTTCTCGCCCCGCACCCCTATCTCGCTTTTCGCGTCCACCATTACCGCCACCAGTTTTTTGCTGTAGGTGTATTTCATTGATTCCCGCATCTGCACCTGCCGACATATTTGAATCCCGTGCCCGCCATCAAGCTGTGTGAAGTTCAATATTTGGCTGCTAGGAGCACTGGTGTCGGCAAGGCCATTTTGGGCATGAGAGTTGGTTCACTCGTAGACAAGACTGACATGCTAGCATCGGGGAAGTGAGTTCAACCGACGGCCGCCAGACGCGCTGGGGATTTTTTTTAGGTGTTTCAGAAAACACAGGAGGAATTCAGGATCGATCCAGCAACCCTTGGGTCGCGATTCCAGCATCTTGACCACAAGACAACTCTGACATCTAGAAGAACAGAATGTGTAACGTCGAATACGTTTATATAGTAATTGCCATCTCGACATGTGAGAAAAAATAATGTGGATAAGCCCCTGCATTATATATATATATATATATATAATCACCATTTAATGGTTAGGAGAATAAATATAGTAAATATTCGCATCGTCCTACGCACTCTCCAAACAATAAACTCATCATCATCGCATTAAAGACCGCAGGCAATATGCTCATGTGCACATACACATACCACTTATATGTGTAAAAGTGATACTTTAATTACCATATCCGCCACCTGACTGCTGGCTGAGTACGAGGGGCGAGCTAGCATACTCGAGGGTTTTCTCATTATCCGTCTGGATTCACCTTTGCTAACGACACTAATTGTGAATATGCCAATTTCCCACACATCAATCACCGACACCTGGCTGCTGGCTGCCGACGTGCGGACGGTCTGGAATACTAGCTGGTTTTCTCATATTCCGCCTGGTCTCCTTTCACCTGGCATCCTGGAGGGGACGATTCTCATGCTCTGTCATTCCACCTGCATGCTAGCCTAGAGTCGCACCATGCATGCAGTATGTATGACTTAAACCCACTTATAAGCATAGTTGGCTGTAATTTCCGAACCATTTAAGATACAGCCACCAAATTCATAACATAGGTATCACCCCTGTCGATGAAAAGGATTGCAGGGTAAAATACACCTTAGCCCTTCTTATAAGCATAGTTGGCCACCATTTCCCACCCACAGAAGCTATAGTCACAAAATTCATATTATAGGTATCACCTCCGATGATAAACAGATTGGTAAAGACAAGTACACTTTAAGCACTCTTATAAGCATAGTTGCCCTATATTTTCCACCCACTGAAGCTACGACCACCAAATTTATATTATAGACATCAATTCCGACTGCAATCAATGAGATAAGGACAAGTAGGCCTTAAACCCTGTTATAAGCATAGTTGGTCAGCATTTCCAAACCTTTGAAGTTCGGGAACATGTAACAACCTTCCAATCAAGTAAAGAAAATATAGGTATACATGCAAGTGTTTTGCTGACCTATGTCCCAGGCATAACACATTATCTGTTTCGAACATTTAACATCCCTTTCGTGAAAACCGTTTTTTGATACAATAACCATACTACTTACGTACTGTAAACCTATAAATTAGTGGTAAAGGTTGTTTACAGTAGGTTTTTAAATGTCTTCCACCATCACTTGTGCAGTGGACCCAGCAACCAACCATTGACTAATGTATGTAGTGTGGCTGTGTTAGGGACTGTAATGCTGGACCGAAACTTCGTGTGTTTTTTGAACGAAAACGGTGGGTCATACACACTTGTAACAAGAGGACCATATTTGTTACGTAAGTGATACTGCTCAATAGACCAGCATCAAACATTACAAAATCCCGATGGTACAAATGTTACATACATTAAGAGGGCGGCCACCCCTGTTATTTTCATTACCGTGGAAGGTATAAATACGTGTTTGCTGTAGGATAAGGATCCCAATAACAGAAAACAATGTTCGGAGTATTGTCATTTAATGTCGCTTAGTTTCCTATATTTCGGAGGATTACTGTTTTCAAATTTGATTTCCAAGGGGTCACTTCTCCCTTAATATTGCATGTAGGTACAAAGTGTCTTGTATATTTTCTACTTAATTTTTCATAAGGAATTGCCTCCCGGAGTTTGTCGGTGATTTTTAGAGACATATTGTATATATAAAGAATATTGTAATTTTTTCGAAGGCATGTGCGACTATATTTGTAAAATATAGAATTAATTAAATAAAAATGCCTGTAAATAAAGTATTTTTTTTTTAATGTTTGCCTTATTGGTCAGAATTAAATTAAAATTTAAATGTAGAAAATTAAAATTAATTGAATTAAAAGGAATTGCATAAAGTGCCACTGTACTGTATGTACAAATATAAAATTTAATGAAAAAATTTAATTTTTGAAATTGGAGAATTTTAAATTTTTAATAAAAAATATAAATTTAATAAATCATACAGTTATTCAAAGTCCTGCATCATGCATGTGGGTATACCGATGATTGGAAAAATTAGTTTTTAAATTGGATTGAAATTAGATATTTTCGAAATGGTGTTGGTATAAAACAAATATGAGTTCTGACAACTCGCCTGATGGTTAAATCGATAGAATGAGTGTATACCGACAGCTTGCCTGGCAGTAAAGAGCTTAGCTTGTGGCCAAAAAAGGCCATCTACCATACAATTTATATGTAAAAATTATGGGAGCACTCCGATAAAACCCACATACTCGTTCACCACAGAAGAAAACACGCAGGTACCTACATAACAATATGTTACTTAAATATGCTTGTAAGCATACGTATATATAAACATAAAAATATGAAATTATTTTAACTATATTTAATACATAATTATGTACAATTCTATCTTATATTTATATGTTAATATATATTTATTTACATATATATGATAGTACCTGCGTGTCTTGAATGCACACTAACGATTACATATATACCAATATTCACATAACATCACAAACTTCAATTTCCAGGCAAATTTATAAATTTATACCACTTCATAATTCCAGTCGTACCAATTTGCTTATATAAAATTAGATTACATTTACTTGTGACTTCATTGTTCCTAATCATCACCTGATTGTCCATTTGGTGAGTGGGAATTAAGAATGACATTGTTGTTTCAAACTATTAAATTTATAATGTTCGTTAACAGTGTGTGTGTATGCATATATATAAATTGATAGCTCGATAGCTGCTTATTTAGTATTGAACCGTTATCCTTGTTTGCGTTTGCACATAAAGAAATATCATATGTGTAATTAGATTTCAATAGCCTCAGTGCGAAACATTTAACATCAGCCTAAATGTGATAGGCTGAACATTTCACGGCAAATACTCTCAAAATCCCGTGCATTAAAATTATATTCCCAAAATTTTCATTAAAATAATAGTTATTAATATTTTGTATTGCTAACAAAATATATATATTACATACTTTTTAATGCTTTGGTGTAAATGTGTAGTCACTGATGCTGCTTTGCAAAAAATACAAAATAATTCATTAAAAACATTATTACAACAATTTTAATTAAAACTAAGCAGGTAATGTATTAAAAAGAGCCTATAAAACTTTGTTTAAAATTGTGCATTGCTTAAATCTGCGAGGGCAGGATAGTGAAAATTCGATTTCATGCTGAGTGAGTTTCAGTATACATAATGGGGCGGAATTCATCCAACAAACGCCGTGAAGTGATTTCTTATGCGAAATGAAATAGAAAATATATAGAACAATTTTGACCTAAATTAAATACTGAAAAATGAGCCCTTGAATATTAAGATTTTAAACAGCATTTTTTGCAAAATATCAGAAATTAAGGAAAATTTAATTTTAATTCTCCTAACATTGTTAGTGTTATTGGAATCTTGAAACTAAGAGCAACTGTCGTTTAATACCGCCACTCGTAATGAAAATAACACTGGTGGCCACCCACTTTTTGCAGACAACGTTTTTACAGTCAGAAATTATGAACGTTTGATATTAGTTTATTGAGTAGTTTGACATAATTAACAAAAAATATTCTTGTTACAATCCAGGACTCGTCGTTTTGGTGTAAAATGCACACAAAATATTCGGTGGCAGCAATACAGTTCCGGGTGCGTGGGCAATACCAACACTTCCTGCAGGGAATCACAGACAGGCAGCGTCAGTATTGTAAGCGTATTAATGTACTGTGTATCATGCTTACGGTAAGTGTTAAAATGTACTCTACCACCATCTGTGCAGTGAGCACAGCAGCATAACCTATACAAATGGAGGTGGTCTTGCAGAATTTTCAGGCACTGTATCGCTGCAGCTGAAAGTTTTGTGTGCGTTTTGCACCAAAACGGTAGGTCCTGGGCAGTTGTGACTAGAGGACCATTTATGTTAACTAGGCTATCCTGATTAATAAATCAACATAAAATGTTCATAATTCCTGTTGGTATAAACGTTGTCTGCAAGAGGACGGTGGCCACTCCTGTAATTTTCAGTAAGGAGTGAGGAATTAATGAGATTTTGCTCTTAGGTCCAAGATCCTAATAACATAAAACAATCGTAACTTAATTTCGCCTCCTTTCCAGTATTTTGCAGAGCTTTGTCGATCGAATTCCGCCCCATCCTGTACAACCATCACTGCCGCCAAACCAAAGCTGATAATTCGAATCTAGGGGTAACCTGAAGTGTCACCTCATTAGCCTTCATGCTTCTTGGTTTCAGCTATGAGCATATCACAATGTTAATATTTATTTAAATAATATCTGAAAAAATAACTAAGCATATTTATTGGTATTTGTGTATGGTTTACGAAAAATCGTTTATTTTCCATATAAGTATATGGCGAGTGTTAATGAAGTGATGTAATATATATTGTTTAGGAAAATAATTTGATTATGAAACTATCTGCATTGTGTAAGGGTCTACCTCTTATCATAAGCTTACTACTTTTAAGGGGTAATTTTCTGAAACTGTCGGAAACTTACGATGTGGCAAAATCCAGTAATAAAGAGTTGCCAGAAGCACCTGCTTCCAAGACGTTTAGAAGAAACCTTAGTAAAATATAAGTATTATGTTTCGAATTGTTGACGTGTTGAAGACATATAAAAACAAATTAATGTATTCGCAAACAACACTTACAGCAAAAAAATGTTTTACCTTGTGGAAATTTTCTTTTAGCAACTGCCCATTGATTCCTTCAATCTCTGCTCTTTAAGCATTATTGTTAGGAATTAACATTTCAAAGTAATTTTCACTTCAACGTATTCCAGTTAAATTTTTTTTTATTAACTGCAATTCTCAACGTATGACGAAGCATGCTGCAGCATTTTCAAACCTTTCATGGCTGCGATTTAAGGTGGGAGACTAAGCAATCAATGTTTACTTTTCATGGCGCATTTGACAACGCGATTCGATGCTTGGGAACCAGGATTTTCCGTTTGATTCTTGCTACATATTGAATGTGAGATTGCCGTGTATTAATATGTGATATATATAGACTGTATCTGAATTCGACCGAAGAACTTCGGCTGCACATTAATCACTAAAAAAGAAGTTGAAACATACTACTTATTGTCTAAAGTGAATGCTAAAGGCGTGTGAAATTGGACCTGAAGCACTACTTTATTACAGTGCCAGTCTAATGAAATTCCCTCAGAAATCACCCTCTCTCTTTGAAATCCGTAACAGTGTGTTATTGAGTGTTGTGCGTGTTGCTCACCAGCCAGGTATTAGTAAGTATCACTTTGAATGTGAAACACGAATTACTGAAAATCGGCGAGGCTTAGGGTATTCGCACAATGCGACATTTTTTCGTTAATTGTAACATAGAGATTAATTATAAATTTTCAACCTACTTCCCGAAGGAAAATAATGCTTATGAGATCACTTTTCTGTCTGTGTCTGTGTGTGTCTGTATGTGTGTTCACTCTATCAATTTTTGAACTCGTGTACCGAATTTCACCAAACTTGGTAAACACATAGTACTAAGTAAGGACTCCTGACTTTTAAAAATTTTGAGTAATCCGGATACTTATTTTCAAAATGGCGGCAATTGTAATTTTTAGGATATGTCATATCTCGGAAACCATGCAATCGATTTAAACCAGATTTTGTATAGTGACAGTGCAAGAAGTAAGCATTGAATTCAGAGATAAAGATTGTTGTCAGTCAGCCATTTTGGAAGAGAGTGTCACGTGAAAAAATTATGCTTTTATGTTATATTTCGAAAAATGCTCAATCAATTTTCGTCAACTTGGGCATGCAAGTAATACTATGATAGGAAAGGTAAATATGAAGAATTAAATTTTATTAGGCACTTATTTTCAAAATAGTGGCCATTAAATATTTTAGGTTTATTTGGTATAACTTTCATACCATTTAACCAATTTCCTAATTTTGTATGCTGACAGTACCTATGACAATCATTATATGTGTCATAAAACAACCACTTTTGTCACCCATTTGGTAAGATAGTGCTACATTATTTAATAATGTTTTTGTGTAATATCTCGGTGAACGAATTTGGCAAACAAGTAGCACTGTGGCAGTTGATATGTAAAAATATATTAAAAATATTTCGGACACTTATTTTCAAAATGGCAGCCATAGAGAAATTTTAGTTTCTAATTTTATTTCGTCGAAACCATGTAATTAATTCCAAAGAAAATTTTTATACTGGCTATGTATATTACAATTATCAAATGTATCCAAACAACATCTCTTTCATACGCCATTTTGTAAAATAGTATCACATGACAAATTAAAATAATGTGTTATCGCAGAAAAAACAACTGATTTTTTTACCAAATTTGTTAATTAAGTAGCACTATGGTAGGCCATGTAAACTTATAAACTTTGAGAGTGTCAGACACACATTTATTCAAAATTGTGACCATATAAATATTTTGATATGTTNAGTAAACTTATAAACTTTGAGAGTGTCAGACACACATTTATTCAAAATTGTGACCATATAAATATTTTGATATGTTTGACATAAATTTTTAACAATTTCAATTAAACGTTTTATGCTGATAGTATCTATCAGAAACATCGTGTACAGAGCCTCTTTTTAAGCAATTTTGTAAGTTTGCCCCGGTAAAAAAAAAGTTATACCATATGTCGGAAACCAATTAACCGATTTCCACCAAATTTTTCACACAAAATGCGTTATGGTAGGCCATGTAAACTTATGTGTGTTAAGTAGCGCAGACACTTATTTTCAAAATGATAGCAGTGTTAATATTTCAGGTTAGTGAACCCTATCATTCAAAACATTAGTCTGATTATATCCGAAGTTGATACTCCGAATCCTTATTCTGTGATGCAGTTGATTGCAAGCTAGCTTAATTTTACGAGCTCTTCTGGATTCGAAACCCGTGTAAGTCAATCGTGTATTTTAATTGTCTTGTACTGTTTCACATGTTTCTGGATTCATCTCTAATTATATTGCTGTCAATGATTCGTCAACGCCTAACTACCACCAAAGCTTTTAAGAACTTCACTACAATTTATTTACACTCATGTAAAGGAAAATAGGCTCATTAGTTATCTGTAACTTCGTGAATAAACTCCAAATATGCTATTGAGCTATGGGGGTTGGTTCGAAATAAGTGTAATGACCGTGATTCTTTACATGAAATAATTTGATGGCAGTTGCAGGTGTCGTATTTGCAGATGTTTGTTTAGTTACCTATTTTCCGGACACTCGATGTTCCATCTTAAATATTTTCTCCCATATTTTCAATAAACTAGTTTTTCATGTCCAATTTCAAAGATGTGTACCGCCCTTGGGTTTCACTTTAGAACATAAATCAAATATCGTATATTGATTTCAATTTATTTTTTCGTGATTAACCTGCCGCCGAATTTTGTCGGTCGAATGTGGGTACATTCTGGATAAATTGAGTAGCTCGAGTTTAAATTAGATTTGGTAGGCGTGTATTAGGGAGCCTAACCGTGGATAACATGATAATACTCATTACTACTACTATCATTTATAGGACGAGAAAAATAAGTATTTTGGCTACTGCTAGAACTGTTAGTTGATTTAGCATAGTTTGCACTTTTGAGCCTTTTCTATAAATTTCCTTAAAAAAAGATATAAAATATACCTTTGGCGAATGTTTTATATGTTGCATAAAATAAAAATATGGTTTTACTATAAATATAGCCACCTTCATATATCTACAAGAACTTTGATTAGCACGAGTTTTCTTCGATATATATGAATTTTTTTTAAACCGGTGCTGGAAATACAAGAACGCAACACATTACATCTCGTAATGAGAACAACTCGCAAACGTTCTTGGTAATTTATATTTTGGAGTTTATTAGATTTATGGTCTGGAACATTTCTTGGTAGGCCCTACTAGAATTCCACAACAGATTTTCGTAAAATTGTGTTATTAAATTGACATTTGTGTGTTCATAGTTTTTCCTTTATTTTTATTAAGAAAATTAAAATTCAGCCAAAATTATTTTTACATAAAAATATTATTATTTCTCCGCAATACGAATTCTACGAGTTCATATAAACTGCCCAATAGTTTAAACTTACGTTTTCCGATTAACGAATTTATTTACGCTGGGTTCCATTTTAAATACTGTGCCTAAAATAACGTTGTTATAACACAGATTTGATAACATTCCAACGAAGCAACGGAGATCGAGCTTTATCGATGACTTAGCATTTCGCAAAATATTCTGGGAGAAATTATTATACATAATCATAACAATAAATTATTACTAAGGTCCCCTAAAAGTGGTAAATAAAATTTCCAAATTTCGTCATAAAAAACTGTTAAAAGCGGTACAAAAATTAACTTAAAAACATTAAAGCTGTAAATAAAAACATTAAAGTGGTAAATAAAAACTATACTGTTCGTCATGAATGTTTGAAAATCCTGCGCAAAAAACAAAACAATGGAATTGTGTTTTGTAGGTAAATAAACTGGAAATAATTCGTTTAAAAAAAAACAGGATTTTCACATTTCACATTACTGGCTACTAAAAAATTATATATAAATTCACATTAAAAACATTATTTGATGATTACATTTAACACAGCACTACAAAATATAAAATACAAAGTACAGAAAAACATATATATACTAGCTGACCCGGCAAACGTTGTTTTGCTGTGTCACTGGGAGACACCTGGTGGGAATAAATTGTAACCTAGATCGATAAATGATCGATGA
>NQII01000280.1:805307-837603 GCA_002778355.1 Clitarchus hookeri | reverse complement strand
AAATAAAAACAGTGGAAACTAGTGTTGTCAACTTAGGTGTATAATCTATACTAGGCAAAGAATTAAGAAGCACCAGGAACTATCCTTTTTTTTTAAATATGAAATAGTAATGTTTTCTACCTTACACAACAGAACAATTGAACATTTTATTATTACTGTTTACAAATATACGTCCCGCGTATAGTATTCCACAGATGCTATCGTGACTTGAGAAAGCAAAAACACGGCAACATATTACACAAAATGGCGTCTATTAATGTGCATTTGTGGCGCGGTGGCGGGCGTGCGAACTACGTAAAATATCTTTGTCGTGAACAGCAGCGTAATTATTTTCTCATGTACGGCAACTATGACCGAGCTCCACCATGTTTACTTTCTACGCGTGCACGATAAAGGATATTTTGTTTATGAACATGAGTGAACAAATTATTGCACGATTGAAAAGCTATTCATTTGTTCACATTTTTTTACCTTCTTACAAACTAAGATAAAACATTAAAATGTACTGTTTGTAGACCAATTTCTGAACATGTTTTGGGGATTTAAATTTTTTTTTAAATGACAATATATCGTAAATAAGTCGCAACCAACTTTCTGTAGCCGTTTTTTTTGTTTGTAAAAATGTACAGCCTATACATGCCGAAATACGGTATTTCGCCACCGAGTGTTAAAATTTGAGTGCGTGTTTGCTTTGCAATACTGTAAACAAAATTTTACTGGAAAACGTGGCTATATTTAGCGCATTAAAGTCCGATATGCCATATTTCGCGTAAAAACTAAATTTTGTGACGATTTCGCATTTGTCGTCGTTTCTTCGCGATCGCGAAAAGTCCATGGCCCTAATTATTACCTATCTGTGTCTAAAAGTGTCCGTAAAAGTATTACATGGACAACACCGAATATGTGTGATATACCATTAGGAGGTACTTTACAATGTCAATCAGTAGAAAGGTTTAGCTNGCATGGACAACACCGAATATGTGTGATATACCATTAGGAGGTACTTTACAATGTCAATCAGTAGAAAGGTTTAGCTGATTCGGGAACAAGGATCCAGAGTCCGGATCTGCGGATCCGACCAACCACCATCTTGTTTCCACTGCCATTTTGGTTTATGTCGTTGCTGCCAATTTGTATTAGGTCATCGCCACCATTTTGGATTAATCATAGCCGCCATTTTGGATTACATAATTTCCATATTTTTTATTGCATCATCGTTGCCATTTTTGATTGCATCGCCATTTTGGATTACCTCACCACCATCTTGTATTGCATCATCAGCATAATGTTGTATTATGTCATCGCCACCATCTTGGATTATCGTTGCCATATTGTTTACGGATTACTCACCTTAGTCACCTTTCTTTCATACTCTATCATTTCACCTTGTATCTCAATTACTCATCCTGTCACCAGCTCCACCCTATGACATCACATACTACTAATTTCTAGAATTTTTCAGGTATTACATTCATGCTTTTTCATTCCTTTTCATCTTAGTCGTTTTCGCTCAACCCTGCCATTTTGACATCATGCTGTGTCATTCCACATCGATTTATTAACCTGCTGATTACCCTCGAACTACCATCTTGTTTCCCAACTATTCACATTTGTTCGACTGCCATCTTGGATTTAATTTTCTTTAGTCACCTTCATTCTACTCATCAATCAACCCATCACATAACCCAACCTCACTGTAGTACTTACCTCTTGTGTAGAACTCATATTTTTCACCACTTTTGTTCTATCTCATTTAGGAACTCATTTATAGTGTGTATTTGTGTATATCTCGTTAAGGACTGTTGCATATGATGCCATTTAACAAAAAAGTGATGAGAGGTTTATAAAATTAAAGAGAANTATATCTCGTTAAGGACTGTTGCATATGATGCCATTTAACAAAAAAGTGATGAGAGGTTTATAAAATTAAAGAGAATTAATGTATCTATTTAAAAAAAACATTTATTCGCAAATATTTGCATTATTATTGATTGATTATTACACATACTTCACATACTTCCTCTCGCAAAATTCGTATATCGTCCAGGACANTATATCTCGTTAAGGACTGTTGCATATGATGCCATTTAACAAAAAAGTGATGAGAGGTTTATAAAATTAAAGAGAAAAAATGTATCTATTTAAAAAAAACATTTATTCGCAAATATTTGCATTATTATTGATTGATTATTACACATACTTCACATACTTCCTCTCGCAAAATTCGTATATCGTCCAGGACAATGTCGAAGGACAACGCCCAATTCTATGTGCAACCGGATGCAACTGTCTCCGCCCTGAAAGCATGGAACTCATCCATAATGTCTTGGACAGTCAGCCACTTATTGCCATCAATCAACTCTAATGAAACGGCCGAAGGCTCCGAGTCGATCGTTAATTCACTCCAAGGTATCTGGCTGAGACTAAGCAGTGATGAAGAATCTGCAAGTGGTGATGTTACATGTCTGGTATCTTCCATAGCCCATCAGCTGTGCTCATCGATGAAGCATCGTTCTTGGTTGTAGCAGGCTCTTTCTTCGGTAGCAGGATAGCAGAGTTCTTTTCAACAATGATTAGGTCATACAACTCATTCATCGCCTCATGAGCAAGCCGTGTCTTCACTTGTCCGACATCTCGAGTGAACTGATGTTGGGGTTGGGACCAGCAACACTATAAATGTATAAAGGCCATAATAATGCAGCGTAGGAAGGGTTTCAATGCCGAAACAAACATCCCAATATATTTACAACAACTCCTAAAAAATACTTGAGAAGAATGCCGAAACAAACAAACCAGTTTATAAACAATGCTGAAAAATATATTTTGGTAAACACAGTAAAGTGAATACATAAGGGAGATGTAAGGAATAATCAGTAACATTAAACGCAAAAAATATGTATGCAAAAATTAATTTCTAAGAGCCGTACATCACAAGAGAATATATACACAAATATTATAAAATTAAATATGTAGAAAATGGCTATTGCTAAAATAAGTGCTCTGTTTCCATTAAAGTACTAAAGAGTCAGCTAAAAATATTGTACAAAAATACATTTGGTGCCAACACAGTGCCAACATATTGCTACTGAGTGTAGTCATACAGCATGGTACTAATACCATCATTCATTATATTACACTTATCATTCTGCAAGTTATACCCAATTTGTTGCACTATTCTGTATATACCTCTTGGTGATGGGATCTGATGTTATTTATTTGTACCAGTTTTCTCGTTTGCTATAGTAATACTCTTTTGTAGTCCTCAAATGTTATGTTGTTCTTGACTAAGGACTTCTGAATAGTTTTTGCTCTCTTGACAATGTTTCCATTGCATCTATACGAATACATTTTCGCTCTCAGCCTGACAAACTCTTTCATTTCTTCTCTACCACACTCGTCCTTNGTGATGTTACATGTCTGGTATCTTCCATAGCCCATCAGCTGTGCTCATCGATGAAGCATCGTTCTTGGTTGTAGCATGCTCTTTCTTCGGTAGCAGGATAGCAGAGTTCTTTTCAACAATGATTAGGTCATACAACTCATTCATCGCCTCATGAGCAAGCCGTGTCTTCACTTGTCCGACATCTCGAGTGAACTGATGTCAATCGCCGAGGTGCGTTCGTATTGACATGCTTCCCTGCGAAACTGTCAAAGGCCAAATATGTGAAAAATTTATCTGCATTGCACTCTCTATTTCATCCGGGGTTGGGACCAGCAACACTAAAAATGTACAAAGGCCATAATAATGCAGCGTAGGAAGGGTTTCAATGCCGAAACAAACATCCCAATATATTTACAACAACTCCTAAAAAATACTTGAGAAGAATGCCGAAACAAACAAACCAGTTTATAAACAATGCTGAAAAATATATTTTGGTAAACACAGTAAAGTGAATACATAAGGGAGATGTAAGGAATAATCAGTAACATTAAACGCAAAAAATATGTATGCAAAAATTAATTTCTAAGAGCCGTACATCACAAGAGAATATATACACAAATATTATAAAATTAAATATGTAGAAAATGGCTATTGCTAAAATAAGTGCTCTGTTTCCATTAAAGTACTAAAGAGTCAGCTAAAAATATTGTACAAAAATACATTTGGTGCCAACACAGTGCCAACATATTGCTACTGAGTGTAGTCATACAGCATGGTACTAATACCATCATTCATTATATTACACTTATCATTCTGCAAGTTATACCCAATTTGTTGCACTATTCTGTATATACCTCTTGGTGATGGGATCTGATGTTATTTATTTGTACCCGTTTTCTCGTTTGCTATAGTAATACTCTTTTGTAGTCCTCAAATGTTATGTTGTTCTTGACTAAGGACTTCTGAATAGTTTTTGCTCTCTTGACAATGTTTCGATTGCATCTATACGAATACATTTTCGCTCTCAGCCTGACAAACTCTTTCATTTCTTCTCTACCACACTCGTCCTTAAATTTAACACCATTTTCTTATAGTCCAGTATATAGAGTATCCAAAGAGTGGTTCAGATTACATTAATTGCAGCAAAATATTTTTTCCCTAGGATCGTTTGGTATAGTGTGGGGAGGGGGGACAACTTTTGGTGGCCAAAAAATCTCGAAATGTTCGTACTTTTTCCAGTTTTTCGCCTATAACTCGAAAACTGTCCATATTTTGTATATCCATATTACNTCTCGAAATGTTCGTACTTTTTCCAGTTTTTCGCCTATAACTCGAAAACTGTCCATATTTTGTATATCCATATTACACCAAAGTTATCGGGAAAGAGACAGTTAATTAAGTACTTACAAAAATAATTTTATTGACAACTTAAAACACTGGAAAGTTTACTTATTTTTTTATTTTTATTTCCAACGTTACACAAAATGTTAGGAATTACACTTATTTAAAGGAATGCTTAGTAATAATTAAATAGATACTGGAAATATTTACAATTTTGGTCGTTTTGATAATCCCGGTTGAGGCTCTTCTTCCTCAGGCTGGTTGGCGTTATTTGCTGTCTCAGGGTGGTCATCGTCAGTTTATTCCTCCTCAACTTCCTCGCCCCCAAGTTCCTCATCAGGCTCATCCTCATCTTCCTCCTCAGTGAGGTCACCGTCCAAGTATATGTCAAGTTCGATGTCTGGAGAGTTTGTGCAATAACTCCCCCACACAGTTCTTGCACACAGTGGTGCACTTGAGGCCTGACTTGCGGCAAATGCATGCACTGGTGCATCCCTTTTTGCAGCCGCAGAACACCAGCTTCAGAGGCTCTTGGGGAGCAGGTTCTTTCATTATAGGAATGGGGGTGAGTCCGAGGCTGTCCCGTCTCCAACCCCATTCAANGGCTCTTGGGGAGCAGGTTCTTTCATTATAGGAATGGGGGTGAGTCCGAGGCTGTCCCGTCTCCAACCCCATTCAAATGGGTCCAGCGTGTTTCGTTGACATCTTCACAAAGAGATGATACCTCACCTCGTTGATGCTGCGGATGGTCGTTCTTCCGGTGCTATACCTTGTCATCAGGATCTTATCCCCAGCTCTGCTGATGTCTGCTGGAGTTGCAGTNGTGCTATACCTTGTCATCAGGATCTTATCCCCAGCTCTGCTGATGTCTGCTGGAGTTGCAGTTGCCTTGTAGAACACCACAGCAGCTTCCCTCAATGCTGGGGTACTGTCAATGAGGGTACACAGTTTGATTTTCCCATGCTCGAATGGCATGGAGGTTGTGTCGCAGCCAGAGAAGGCACGTGTGAGCAGGAGGTGTTTCTTCTCGAACTGGTACGATGAGGTGGAGTAGTACGAGTCAGCTTGCTTCTTCTTTCCTGGCTTCAGGAGGTAGATGTTGTTGTAGGTGGCATTGCTAGGAGCCCCACACAGGATGACTAGGACGTCAATATCCTCACTGACCACAAGCACATTGTCGAATCTGGGTGACTGAGAACAAGCTGTTGTCACAATCAGTACATCGGCATCCTCTGCTGCCTCCAATACTCGAATGGAAGATGCTTCCAGATGTTTTCTCAACATTTGAATGAGGCGGCTCTTATTTGTTTCGTTTTCCAAGAAATTCTCCTGGGAAACAGCCTGGAGTGTTCTCTCATCAAACATTATATCGGCTGAAGTCTTCACTTTCGAACGCCGAGCCCTTTCTGAGATTTTAGTACCTCGCTGATTCGCCTCACTTGGGTACCCATCGAACACATCAATCATTTTTGATCCATAGTGGCGGTTGACGAAACTGACGTACTTTTTTCAGATGACACCAAAAGATTCGTGCTTGTCCCACACAACTTTGTGAAGGAGAAATCCTCCATCCACAACAACCATTTTATCTTGTAAGCNACGCCGAGCCCTTTCTGAGATTTTAGTACCTCGCTGATTCGCCTCACTTGGGTACCCATCGAACACATCAATCATTGTTGATCCATAGTGGCTGTTGACGAAGCTGACGTACTTTTTTCAGATGACACCAAAAGATTCGTGCTTGTCCCACACAACTTTGTGAAGCAGAAATCCTCCATCCACAACAACCATTTTATCTTGTAAGCCTGTGGGAACAGCTGCTGGCTTGAAAGCCTTGTACNGAGAAATCCTCCATCCACAACAACCATTTTATCTTGTAAGCCTGTGGGAACAGCTGCTGGCTTGAAAGCCTTGTACAACAGAGATTTGATTCCCTTTCATAATACATCTTCGTTGAACAATGATAATGGATACGGTGCAGCTTCTTTATACCCACTGCGAATGTAAGCGTCAATCAATTTAGGGTTACTGTAATGTATTTTACATGCACTATGAACAGTTACCTCTCGAACTCTCTCTTGCAAACGAGTTTGGTCAGCATTCTTCCTTTTTCTACTGCTCTCCAACAATGTTCTCACTGCTTTTTCTTTGACAACTATCGATTCACCTTCATCAACACCACCTTGGCAGATGAAACAAACGTTTCCACTCATGTTGATACAAAAACACAACTGGCTCACATCACGTTGGTATCCAATCACTTTGACGAAAAGGTTTTAACTGAAGAGCTCGATAGGAAGACGAAGGAAGTTGGTCCCTGCAACAAAAACTTTCCTAAGTTAGTAATAAAATCCAATTTTTTTAAGAAGTATTTAAATGGATGTACAAGTGTACCTTAAAAAAATTTCCAGGTGCATTCAGATGACATACCTAAGCCTCAGAATGAAGTTAGAATTGATTCCCGGACTCATAGACATCGAAAAAGAACGAAAACCCGATAGTGTGAATTTAAGGTTTCCCCCAATTTTGCTTTATGATTAGAAAAAAAATTCAAAATTGGTCCAATTTGAAAAAATTGTTGCTTTTTGAACTCGCGGATTAATGCTCTACAACTTTTAGGGTGGGGTATATTGATAAAATTTTATGTTGGAAAGTTGCAGCACATTGAAAATGGGTAAAACACAGTTTTTAGCAAAGTTGGAAAAATTTGCTGTTTTTTGGATCCCCATAAAAATCAAACAACTGGACCAATTTTGCTTATTTTTTTAATCGACGCAAAATGNAGTTATTTTCAAAATATGGACCGTTTTCGAGTTATAAGCGAGAAACTGAAAAAAGTCCGAAAATTTCGAGGTTTTTCGGCCACCAAATGCTGTCCCCCCACTTTCGAGGTCGCAAACTTAGATTTGGCATACCCACACCATACCAAACAATCCTAGAAAAAAAATATTTTGTCACAATTAATGTAACCTAAAACCCCTCTATATACTGGGCGAATAAAAATGGTGAGTGGGAGGGTGGGTACTTGTGTCAAACTCAATTATGAATTCTGGGTTGGAGGTCAAGTCTTGATAAAAAGTCTTCTGTCTTGATTTCATATATGTAACTATCTGTATCCATATACACCACCTGTATATTTTCATTATATTTTTCTTCATTATGATGTAGTGAAACTGATACATTAGTCTTGGACAAGTCAAGTACTGTGAAGCCTACATATATTGGATTGTCGAACAAGAGGTTCTCCTTCTCCATTTTGATTAATGACAGATATTCATTATATATTATTCGATCCTTGAATGTTGACTATGGTGCAAGTTTTTCAGTCTCTTCTCCTTGCATTCAAGATCCATGTTGTAATGCTTCCTTTANGACAGAGATTCATTATATATTATTCGATCCTTGAATGTTGACTATGGTGCAAGTTTTTCAGTCTCTTCTCCTTGCATACAAGATCCATGTTGTAATGCTTCCTTTTATTTGCCAAATACCGAATTGTTGGCAAGTTTGAAGAAATCTTTTCGAAATCATTGGCAGCAACACATCGTTTGTAGGTATTCAAGTCAATATATGGTTTCAGCCAAGCTGCTTGATTAAACCTCATCTCTCGATGAATCTTCTAAAATTTCAGACCATGTTCAACTGCCTGTTTTAAGTTCATGTAATGAACAATATAATTCATTTTGTTTGGAAGAGTGGTTATTAACTGTATCTGCTTGGTTCAATGGGACATTCATTCACTGGCAAGAATGGTAAATCTTTGTGGACATCATGAATACAATATGAATACTCCACATCAACTTCCAGTATCATTTATCACTGTTGTCTGGCACACTCATCACATCCAAATCTGTGCCTATCCATTCAATTCCTGAGTAATGGAGAGGCAGCAACATTGCCCATCCATACAGGTTATTGGCATCAACATATTGCCGGTATATTGATTTCATTTCTGCATCATATTCTTCAGGTATGTACTGGCAAAACACAGTGGTGCTTGATGCATTGAACCACTCCTCCCCAGATACCAGCCTCTACAGACAGATGCATGTCATAATCTACAACCAATTCCAGTTCGACCTTTTTCTTTCGTAGCATCGCATCAAAAGATAATGTGGGAGTGCTCACTTAATGACAACAGTCCAGGCCATATGTTTCCATACAAAGCTCTAAAAAATTCTCAAATACATCAATCAAAAGCAGCACATCTGTCACCAGGTATAAGTCAGAATATTCTTCCATTGTCTTGCATCGAAATCTCTTCCACGCATTATTTACGTGAGAGTGGTCTTCATTGGTGATGTGAGAGCCTGTGAGCCTGTTGTAGAAATCTTCATTTGATGGTAGTTGTATCTCCTTCAGTTTCACCCACTAATCGATGTTGTCGTAGGGGAAAACACACTTCCTTGTGACCAGCACCATCTCTTCCTTATTGCAAAACTTCTGCATTGTAGAAAACTTAGAGGAAGGCAGGTTCTTCACCAGCATTGCGAGACTTGCAGGCATAAAACGAAAGGTATCTATAAACTGCATGCTGAAAACATCTTCGATATTCTTGCTGAATGTGATTAACTTTTATTCAGAATGTGGTGTGATGAAGATATCTTTGTTATCATAGGCAAGTTCTTTGATGATAAAAGTGCTCATCATAGCCAAGATTATGAAACAGTACTAGCAGGTTCTTTGGTCGTTGTCATAGTTTATTGCACATTGCATGAGGGTCCTATACATATAATTGCCAGTAATATGGTCGTGGTCATCATTTTTCTGTTCTTCACCGTAAATACAGTGGAGCGGTAACAGTATGTTCCTGCTTGCATGTGGCCAGTCTCTTCTTATCATGTCAGCTGTCTCATTGGCTCGATCCCAGTGTAAATGCCATGAACCTCTTTAGCGATGTTGATGCTGTCTGGCATAAAGTGTTTGGATGCATCTCTTCCATTATATTTCACTGGTTCTTTTGGCATGAAGATGATCGTTGCTGCTAGCACATTATCATTGTCGATCTTCCCATGAAAGCCATAGCTGTATAGCTCATGTTTATGATAGGCTGCAGTATACGATGTGTAAGGTTCAGGCTGACAAGTATAAATATGAAGAAGCAAGGCTTCAAAATCAGCATAAATAACAATAGGAAACTTGGTCATATTTTGATAAATCTTGAATTTCAGCACAGGACTCTGTCCATTCTTCTCTGGGGCTGGCATCTCTATTTCTATTCTTGCAGGTGCATGTGGAAAGCAATATTTCTTGTGCTCCTCTAGCATCTCTTCGCCAGATTTGCCAGTTACTCTCAGCTGGCCATCATAATGGCGGAAGCATCTTTTGCAGACATGAACTATATGGCCATGTGCAGTCATCTGTGGTCTCACCAGGCGAGAAAATTTCTTGTTGTACATATAACTTGAGTTCTCTTCATTGGTAATGAGGAGGAGGTTGTAATGCTCATTCTTTTCTTCGCCTACCACTCAAACAGGAANTTTGAGTTCTCTTCATTGGTAATGAGGAGGAGGTTGTAATGCTCATTCTTTTCTTCGCCTACCACTCAAACAGGAACAACGTTTTCTTCTTCATTTAAACTGTACTCATTGATTCTCACTCCAGGATTCTTCTCCTCAAATAAATTAATCTGATTGAGAGGCATTGGGAACTTGATTCTTTCAAAGTCGAACTTCTTCTCCGACTCATGATATCGTGTGTCGACTCGATGAAGATTATCCCATTCTATGAATCTGGCCAGGATCACCCACTTGAAGCATTCATGATCTTGTAGATTTTGTGGGTTTATTACAGCTTCTCTTTTCTTGATGGTATCTGGTAGATCAATATATGACGATACCTGCAGAAGATCAATATTATTTATTAGTAGTTGGTGTCTCTCGATGGCTGTAAGCATCCAACCAGATCCTCTGCCCAAATATTCTTCTTCCTCTTGACACAATTTATGTATGCAGGTATCCACAGCTTCTTCTATATCATCACTATTATAGATAGGAATATTTTTGGTTTAGAATGCGCTTAGGCTTGTCATAATCACAGTCGAGCCACAGGTTAAATTTAAAGGCCCCTTGGATTTGTAATTTACGTTATAGTTTTTCAATTATATATATCATCATCTTCTCGAGATAAGTACATATATCACATGCCTTTCTGTTGGCGTTCNTTATAGTTTTTCAATTATATATATCATCATCTTCTCGAGATAAGTACATATATCACATGCCTTTCTGTTGGCGTTCTCGGCCACATGTCTTTCAATTTCCACAGAAAGCTATTTCCGCCTCAAGGAACCCGAAGCCTGTTGGCATCCCAGACCCTGCTACGATTTTCGGACTGGCTGACGGACTTACTGCATCTTGTGCGTGTATACAAATTTTCTTTGTAGCAGGCCAGCTTACTTTGTCTCTGCAAATTTTTAGATGCATTATCAAGTTGTCTTGGTGAGAAAACTGGGTACTGCAGTGATAGCCCTTTAGTAAAACATTTTCAGGGTTGAACTGACACCCTACTTCATGCCTTCTTGCATGTGTTAAATGTCCAAAAGACTTGTAACAGAACTTGCAGCTTCCAGTACATGATTTATTTATAGTACCAGTATGTCTCATTATTTAATATTTTATGTTAATGGATTTAAAACATTTCACACACATCAGGCACTCTTCACCACGAAGTTTTCTTTCATGTTTAAGCATGTTATTCCTCAAACTAAAAGCCTTACTGGCAAACTTACACTGTGATTCTAATGGCGACACAGCACTTACCTCAGAAGCTGCACCAGTGTTGTTCATGATGGTCAACAATTAAACTGCAATCCAATAACATAACCTCAAAATTACCATGCAACTACAATCTGACAACTTAAATACCTATAGAGAATATTATAACCTAATCTCAAAACCATCAACGAAACTACAATCTGACAACCTAACTACCTAGAGAGAATATGATAACCTAACCTCAAAAGCAATGATGAAACTACAATCTGACAACCTAACTACCTAGAGAGAATATAATAACCTTACCTCAAAAACTAACAACCTAACCTCAGAAACTAACAACCTAAACTCAAAAACAATGATGAAAATAACTCACATGTCTCAGTCGAAGTTAGAGGGAGGGAGCTCTAACTCGGACAGACCAGCTGCAAATGAACGAGCAGACCCTGTGTACCTACTTACACTAACCTAATAACCTCAACAAAACCTAAAAATCTCGACATGATAACTACCTAAATAAACTGCTAACCTAACCTCAAAATCTTGTTGAAGCTAACTCGCAAGTCACTCGAAGTCAGAGAGTGAAAGCTCTTACTCGGACGACCGACAAATTGGGAATGAACGATCAGACCTCTTGTGCAGCTTATATTACATTGCTCCCCCCCCCCNATCAAGAAGACCTTATCTTTGGGAATCCCCCGAGGGCAAAGTGGGTGAGTCATCCTTGAAGACAGCATAAAGCTGCAATGGCCAAGATGACTAACCCAGAGAGGTATCCCTCCAGAATACACCATGTCACGACTGCCGAGATGACTCCCCCAGTGAGTCATCATTGCTAACTCCACAATATCATGACTTCCGAGATGACTCCCACAGTGAGTTTTCCCTCCAGACAGTACAATGTTGTCTCTTCTGATGATTCAGACCTCAGACAAGTTGTGACATGTAGCTGCCACTGTATAACATTTCAACAAGTACTCATATTTTTACTACTTTTAAAAGCCATCTCAAAATTATTTTCAGTTACTTTTATATGCGATTTTCTCATTTCCTTGCATATATTTTTTTCTCAATTTATTAATATACAGTTTAATTTGTATACCACTTTTTAAATTTTGATTCCATTTTTTATTTACACTGGAGAGCCAAAAAAAACTGGTATAGGCGTGCGTATGCAAATAACAGAGAATGGAACCAATCAGAGTAACGCGATGCGGTCGGCAGTGCCTATATAAGACAACAAGCGTCTGGCAAAGTTGCTAGATCAGTTACTGCTACTATAATGGCAGGTTATCAAGATTTAAGTGGGTTTGAACGTGATGTTATAGTCGGCGCATGAGAGATGGGACATAGCATCTCCGCGGTAGTGGTAAAATTTGGATTTTCGCGTACGACCATTTCACGAGTGTACCATGAATATCGGGAATTCGGTAAAACATCAAATATTCAATATCGCTGCAGCTGGAAAAAGATCGTGAACGAACGGGACAAACGATGACTGACGAGAATCATTAAACGTGAGAGACGCACAACCCTTTCTCAAATTGGCGCAGATTTGAATGCTGGCGCATCAACTGTGCGAACTATTCAACGGACCCGCATTGATATGGGCTTTCGGAGCTGAAGGCCCACTCGTGTACCGTGTTTGACTGCACGACCCAAAGCTTTACGCCTCGCCTTGGCCCACCGACACCGCCATTGGACTGTTNATAAAATTAGGATATTCGCGTACGACCATTTCACGAGTGTACCGTGAAGATCGAAAATATGGTAAAACATCAAATCTTCGACATCGCTGTGGCCGGAAAAAGATCGTGAACAAACGGGACAAACGACGACTGACGAGAATCATTAAACGTGACAGACGTCCAACCCTTTCTCGAATTGGCGCAGATTTCAATGCTGGGGCACCAACAAGTGTCAGCGTGCGAACTATTCAATAGACCATCATTGATATGACTTTCGGAGCCGAAGGCCCACTCGTGTACCGTTGTTGATTACATGACACAAAACGTTACGCCTCGCCTGGGCCCGCCAACAACGTGATTGGACTGTTGATGACTGGGAACACGTTGCCTGGTCTGACGAGTCTCGTTTCCAATTGTATAGGGTGGATGGACGCGTACGGGTACGGAGACATCCTCATGAATCCATGAACCCTACATGTCAACAGGGGACTGTTCAAGCTGGTGGAGGCTCTGTCATGGTATGGGGCGTGTGCAGTTCGCGTGAAATGGGACCCCTGATACGTCTAGATTTGACTCTGACAGGTGACTGATATGTAAGCATCCTGTCCGATCACCTGCACCCATTAATGTCCATTGTGCATTCCGACGGACGTGAACAATTCCAGCAGGACAATGCGACACCCCACACGTCGAGAGTTGCTACCGAGTGCCTACAGGAACACTCTTCTGATTTTAGACACTTCCATTGGCCACCTAAATCACCAGACATTAACATTATTCTGCATATCTGGGATGCCTTGCAACATGCTGTTCAGAAGAGATCTCCACCATCTCGCTCTCCTATGGATTTGTGGACTGCCTGGCAGGATTCATGGTGTGAATTGCAACCTGCATATCTTCAGACATTAGTCGAGTCCATGCCACGTCGTCTTGCCGCACTTCTGCATGCTCGCGGGGGCCCTACACAGTATTAGGCAGGTGTACCAGTTTTTTTTTACTCTTCAGTGTACATGATACATGTATGGTTTGTTTTGCTATTTAAACCTTTTTGTATGACACTCATTGCATGCATGCCAGATTCGAATATACTTTGATTGTTAGCTTAAATATATATGACACAGGGAGTATTTTTAGAAATTTAAGAATATTGTTTTCACAAAAAAAGATGTTTTCTATTATTACATAAAGTATTGTAGTACATAATTTAATGTTTTCCTCAGTACATTCTTAATGCTTGCTTCAAGTATCTCAGAGTCTATTACAGCACCATTGCTGTTTAGTGGTATAACATTGCTGCAGTCTTTATTGAGTTCAGGCATGGAAGACCCGCAGACTGAAACTGCTGCTGGAACTGTCGCTCTCTCCATCATAGGATGGCAGGTGATGTTTTTGCAGTCTGGTGAATTTAGGGTCAACTTGTCGCAAAATATAGCATATGCCTCGACTTCCTCGAGCGAACAAGGCAACTTTGTATCTTCTCTCATGTTGTGCATGTAGCAGTGGGTAATGACCCGTATGCAGTCGATGATTTGCTGGCATGGCTCGTACAAAACGGGATTACTCGCACCTCGTCCCTTGCAGATAACCATCACAGAATTCTTTATAGGTATTTAGCATACCTCCGGACCAGTAAGAGTACTTGACACTTCGTAGGCCATACATTTGCTCTGGCAAATATTTTCATCTTCCACACTGGCATCTCTACTCCTGGTGGATTCTGATGTACTGCTGGAGTCCATAATACTGCTGGTAGATTCTGATTTGCTTCTGGAGTTCATCATACTGCTGGTAGTTTCTGATTTGCTGCTGGATTTCATTGTACTGATGGTTGATTCTGATGTGCTGCTGGAGTCCATCGTACTACTGGTAGAATCTAATGTGCTGCTGACAGATTCCAGAGAGCTCTCCCATTCAGCCATACTGTTAGTATATTCTGATGTACTCAGTGGTTCACAAAGTACCACTCTTTTATTTATATAGCCTACAAACTATAGGCGAACACGATAAAGTCCAAATACTTCTGCATTTATGTAAAATTGTTGTATGTTCAGTTCCAGTACACTGTTCTGCCCAGCAAACAATTTCGTTGCTATTTTTACAGTAAATTTCACATTCAGTAACTTTGCCACTATGTGTCTCAATCACAAATTCTTTTTTGTCACGTATGACAAGGTAGTCTCCACTTGTAGGTAGCTCACTGTTTGGTCTGAGTTAAAAAAAACTGCACATATATCGCAATCGTAGCAAGGAACAATTTCTGCATGGAATAAATACATCATAATAGTCATAATATCCTCTGAGGTGATTTTCGCCATCACATACTTGTACTTGCTCGAACTCAAATCAGGCTTGAAACTTATTCTTCTGTAGCCAATAAAATAATACTCATACTTTTCTACAAGTTCTAGCTTGAATCGTACACAGTAACGTGGATCAAATATCTTGCTTGCTAGCAACTCAGAGTACGAATGTCGCATACACATCGCAGGTAAGTGGTGAACACATAGTCGTCCAAGTTTTCCTGCCTTTATTCAAAAGCGTGGCGTAAAGTTTACCATCACAGTGCTCGGACCACCAAATAAACTTGTAGCTGTCTGATCTTCTGAGTTCGTAAATTATTTTGCTGGAACTCCAAACTTGACGCAGGTGTTCTTCATTTCCTTGATTAATCAGCTTACTGGTAGTGCAGTGCAACTTGAGTCTGGTCGGAGGTGAAAGACTGGACAGGTTACAAAACAACATGGTACTGGAACCAGACTGAAAAAGCCATTCTCTTCTTCGTTGATGCTGACCCAATGTTCTATGTCATTGAAAACTTGTACTTTCTCAGGGAGTCCAGCTGGCTTAAAATGCATGCGACAGTAGCCTATGGTGAGCCTGCATACTTCTTGACATCCAGTGGGTTGAAAGCAGCATACATGTTTGGAGTACGAGAGCTGGAGCACGACTGACTTAATTTTTACTTTGCCTGCTTCCATATTAATTTCTACTCACATTCATATTTTGCTTGCACATTGCGTGCTGACTCATTCTCTCTTCCTTCATAAGCATATGACTCACCATCACTAGCATAATCCATACTCCATTCTCTTAGCAGCAAGGTATTCTGGCGAGGACATGTCCAGTTTTGCTCGCAAGCACTGCAGCTATGGTCCAGGTTTCTGTACATAATCTTCAAATAGTTTAAAGATGGGCAGCNCAGTTTTGCTCGCAAGCACTGCAGCTATGGTCCAGGTTTCTGTACATAATCTTCAAATAGTTTAAAGATGGGCAGCTATACCGCATTTGAAAGTCTAATATTTTTTTGTTTTCCCGAGAATTGAAGACCTGAATTCCAAAACATGCTAACTCCAAAAACGCCGAAATTGCGATAAGAGTAAAAACATCCTATTAATTAAAATGCACACAGTGTCATACCACAAAACCACACCAACTCCACTTTTAAACCTATAAATCTGGCAGTTGAAAATACATCTGAATTCTAAATCATGCTACATACATGGAGTTAGCANCAGTTTTGCTCGCAAGCACTGCAGCTATGGTCCAGGTTTCTGTACATAATCTTCAAATAGTTTAAAGATGGGCAGCCATACCGCATTTGAAAGTCTAATATTTTTTTGTTTTCCAGAGAATTGAAGACCTGAATTCCAAAACATGCTAACTCCAAAAACGCCGAAATTGCGATAAGAGTAAAAACATCCTATTAATTAAAATGCACACAGTGTCATACCACAAAACCACACCAACTTCACTTTTAAACCTATAAATCTGGCAGTTGAAAATACATCTGAATTCTAAATCATGCTACATACATGGAGTTAGCATGGTGTGGTTATAAGGGTATATATGGAGTTATCATAGTAGTGAGTCAGGTGCCACATACAGAAAGCAGCACCTACAGGTATTACATTTGTAGCAATAGTATATCAATTGACAGGAACTCAAGTAATCACAGTGTAGTACTTGTCAACAGGCGCACACATAAAGAAGGACGACACATTTTCCATGTGGTTGCGCGATCGCGATGTTTCACTGGCTAAGCCAACTTCATCAGACGGCGAGTTGTAGAGGTGTTCTACAGCTCGATGCCTGATGCAGCTGGCTTAGCCAGCAAAACATCGCGATCACGTAAACCGCGTGGAACATGTGTCGTCTTTCTTTGTTTGTGTGTGCCTGGCGACAAGTACTACACTGTTAGTACTTCAATTTCCTGTCCATTTATATATTTTTGTTAGCCTAACGGCCTACTTGCAACCTTAACTAACATATTTCTAGCAATAGATGATAGCACATACTTTAACCACGTTTACTTTTGTATTAATGTTCATGTTTTGATTCTGGAGGTTGGTACATTTGCCTAGTTAAACAGCCGATAGCCCGCCAACAACAGCAATCATGTTGTCAAGTTCGGATGAATCAAAATGCTATGTCCACGGAAAAAGGAAGAGAAATGTTTCGTCATGGAAAAATAACATCATAAAGCATAAAAAGAAGAAAAGTTGTAGAGATTATAGGTCTTTCTGGAAACGACATGAAAGCTAGAAAAACCGGCGAGGACTCCAGGTGAGTGTAAATTTGTTTACACTGTACTATAAAATAGTGACTAATATTTAATAAAGGCTAACATTGCGATATATGTAAATTGTGTTCGTTTTTGTGTGTTGTAGATGAAGTAAGAAATGATTCCAGTTTGTAAAAATGATAGCAGGGAGGTTATATTGCAAGCCTGCAATGAAATTGCAAGTAAAGAAATCCAGGATACATATTTAGCGATGCTTATTCGATCTACTCCAGTGTAACGACGTCGTCCAAAATATGCTAGAACTGTAAGTTGAAAAGTTCTTGTTACACATATCAACTGAAAGATCCATTGAAGGAGACTGAAGTTTTAATTTTGCCAGAAATATTTTTGCTGCTTTTCATGGGATTGGGTTGTTTAGAATCAAGAGATTAGCGAAGCTCTCCCTTAACATTATTAACATAAAATAGAGGTGACCTAATACTGCTGGTGAAGATCTTGCAAAAAAGATTGATTCTCACATAAGATCGTTTCCATACAAGGTCTCACATTATTGCCGAAAGAAATGTTCAAAGAGATACCTTAGTTCTGAACTTAGTATCATGGATATGTATAGGCGTTCTTTTGCAAATACATGACCCTGAAAATTATTTGCTTGTAAAAGAGAACAAAAAATATCAAAAGGCGTAACACAGCTGTAGAGTACAAGTTTTATTATAACTACTTCAAGGAAAATTTTAATTATGTGTTTGGTAGACCAAGAAATGATGTTTGTACAAATGTGTGCAGGATATAAAGTTAAAATAAATGGTGAAAGAAATAATGAAGAAAAGCGGAAGAGCCTCAAAGTACAACTAAAGGTGCACAAACACAAGGCTTAGTGGTTTTTAAAAAATTAACGCGTCTGTGCAGGAGCAGCTAAAACAGATCCCACAAAAGCAGCAAAAGCATTTGATTTTAAACAAAATATTCCTGTGCCACATTTAGCAGTAAATGATGTATTTTATGCCTTGCAGTTATGGGTATATAACCTAGGAATTTATAACCTTGCAACAGGTTTTGCCAGTATGTACATGTAGCCTGAAATTGAAGCTAAACGGGGTGTCAACGAAGTCATTTCTTGCCTTCAACATAACCTTCATACAAAGTTACCACATAGTGTAAAACATATCAAAAATTTCACAAAGGCATGTACGGGTCAAAACACGAATAGGACTATGCGCCAGTTTCTGTATCCTTTGGTTAAGACAGGGGAATATGAGAGTATAACTCACTATTTCCTATCCGGGACCATAGTTTCCTGCCGTGCGATACCGATTTCTCTGTTATTGAAAAAATTAAACGTTCAACAGAACAAGTGACTACATCCACTGCTTGGATTGATTTAGTCAAAGAAAGATTTTCTGTTGTGCCAGTAAAAGGTAATATGATTAAATATTCTACTGCTGGAATGAACAGGTATTTTAGGTTATCTTGTAGAAACAAAAAGGACAAGTTCTGCATTAAAAAATACGAAATCATGAAGTACAGTAAATTTCATATCAATGAAGTCAGGGTGTCGTCTGCANCAAGTTCTGCATTAAAAAATACGAAATCATGAAGTACAGTAAATTTCATATCAATGAAGTCAGGGTGTCGTCTGCATTGAGTGGTTTGTTCTATAACTTCTTTATGATCGAGAAAAAAAAGATAGAATATTACTTCCACAAAACTTCATGTATGCTGCAGCTCTACCTATTGAGTCTCCCAAACTGAATTATATCAAGAAACTTTTGAAATACATACCTAAGGAAGACAGAATANAAACTGAATTATATCAAGAAACTTTTGAAATACATACCTAAGGAAGACAGAATACTTATGAATGCTTAAAATCATTCGAAGATGATGGTGGGAGTGGTGCTGATGTGTCTAACAATGGCAACGATCATGAGTAAGAACAGCAGTGAATATCATGGCTATGCCTATGCTTTTGTGGATTAAGAATGTTGTTAACGTTCACAAGGATATTATGAGTACAAAATAATGTTTTTGTACATAATCCCTTCGGCAATACATAGTTTGTAAATAATGTTTATGTTTTTAATGTATACCTGTTACAATCTTGTTCATTTTAGAGTTATTGATAACATATCATTTGTTTTGGTTTTGTTGTATGAGTGTGACATCTGCATGTTATTTGGAGGGCAAAACACTTTCCTCCTACCCTTCTGCCAACACATATGTAATGTGTGTATTATGTTTGCCACTACCTTTCGAGAATAAAGGAGGCAACTTATTTCTAAGTTTTATTTTTATTTCTATCTGCTGCTAAACCATGCTAACTCCATTTGTAAATGTTTTTCTTTAATAGATTAATTTTATAACCAGCATGTTTTCCTCTTTAAACCATTTCTCAATATCTGTGCAGATATGCATAATTTATTGAAACTGGTAAATCAAATCATACACTAGATAAATAGTTTTTTGTCTCTCCTGAAAATTATTAATTTTGAAGTTATCATGTTATAGAAGTCAGGTCCTCAATATATTTGCAGCCACCTGTTCTATTCATGCCTTGCCACGAAGACAACCTCTTCGTCTCTGAACATTTCGGCAAACGTACTTCCAATATTGTCATATTTCATATCAACTTCTGGCCAATAAAGTCCATGATAATGTTTTGTAAGTCACTTGTTAGTGGATTTGCTTTTTCTGTCGAGCATGTTCCACGAGAATGGAGGTAAGAATTTACGACTGTTCGTGCTATTTTCAGTATAGGCCACACCGATTTCCTTTATGATGAATCCTACTTGCGAGGAGAATCCTTGAATACTTGTGAACATGACGATGTCTTAAGAGCGAGATACTTTCGCAACTTATACCAGTATTTTAACCACTTTGTCTCGCACATTGTAGGTGGCTAGGCGGTCATGTATTATGAGTGCATAGGCCTGTGTTCCAGCAGTTATGTTGTCTGTAGTAGCAATTACGATCCTACAGTCAATCACACCTGTATTAATACGATCGTCTTGTTTACTCACATAGAACACGAGGAGAGGAGCAAAACTCTTGAAGTCATCTGGTCCCAAAGTCGGTGATGGTATGTGCCCGTAATATGGTTTTTGGAAATCTGCATACGTCTGGTGTGAAAACATGAAGGTTCCATTACTAAAGTCGGTGTTCATGTCCAAGTAAAGATACGATTCCGAGTTGAGGAATACTTTGATGTTCTTAATTTTTATATGGTCGAACATTGAACGGTTGGCTTTGATTGCCTTCTGCTAGCCGGTTTGAAATGCTATGATAATGTACCAAGGCTTTTCTTCAGCAATACTAGACTTGATATTCCAATTCAAATTTTGGGTCCGCGGTAGGCTCGGGTATGTTTCCAAGCTCCATGAGCGAAATGTTACATCGACATTTCTGCCTTTCTCGACAAATTGAAGTAATTTTATATGTTCGGTTGTATTTACTTGCACGTGTGGCAGTAACCACTCTATTGTCCGTATTGACAGTGTCACTTCCCCTGGATTTTCAGCAGTATTTAAAATCGCATTTGTTTGCGTGTCAGTCAATAGGATGACCAGCTCTTGTTTCAGGTTAATTATGATGGGCTTGTAGTCTTTTGTATATCCCAACATCATTGATAGCAGGACACATATTCCACATCTTCCAAAGGTATAAACCAGTAGCTCGTAATCATCTTCGATACTCCATCCAGCCGTTTCGGCTACGGGTTACTGGTTATTCGTGAGTGAATGATAGTTTTTCATGGTGATGGCTATGCCGACATCTCTGGTCTGGTCGAGCTCAATCCCACTTCATTCACAGGAAATTATATTTATCATGTGCAGTATATCATTTCTTACAATATTGGTGGTGGCAGACAAAGCATTTCTGGCCTTTGTAATCGCCCCTCTGAACCTGAAGTACGAATTCCATGGTACCATATAAATGTCTTGATTTAGTACTGGGATCCGAACTTCTGAACCAAGTGGACCTGGCATATATTACGAATACGAATGCATCTCTGTTTTGGTAATTGCATCTTCGTAACTAATGACTTCCTCCACATTCAGTATTTCGGGATCCATTCTTGCCGACTATGTAGCCGAGTCTTTTCAGGAAGTTAATGTTAGTACGTGTTAACGCTCTGACATCTCGCGATGTTCTGACTGCCAATTTGGTGGTGTGCTGTGCTTTATATGTTTACACACTAGAATTCAGACCCATATCTCTCCAAGTGTGAGCATAATGTTATTTTCTTACCTCTGATGTTAATCAGCCATCCGTCTTGGTCGACTATGCGAACTACAATTTCCTGGATACTTTTTGCTAGCACAGGATTATAAATAAGGGATTTAAGTATTTTCACAACCAGGTAAATAGTATATGACTAAGGTGGAATGACAGATAATGAAATACAGGTGACTAAGGTGAGTAATCAGGAAACAAGATGGCGGTGATAATGTAACCCAAGATGGTGGTGATGATGTAATACAGCATGATGCCGATTATGTAATCCAAAATGGCAACATTATCCAAAATGGCAGCGAAGACATAATTCAAAATGGCAGCGAAAACAAGCTGGTGGTCGGTCGGATCCACAGATCCGGACCCTGGGCCCTTATTCCCGAATTGGCTAAACCTATCTACTTCAGTCACTTACTTCTGAGACCAAATAAAGTGAACAGTTTTTGTTAATTCTTGTTAAATTTTGGATTACCATAAATTTGTCCAGTCAGTAGTTCGGTTGTTGTTCGAAGTTTATACAATACCAAGCAATTCAATCTTCACAAAATCTAAAAAAAATGGAATGAAAGACCATTAAAAAAAAGTATTATTTAGTCCATGCGTAGTACATCATATGTGAAAAATCCGNATGCGTAGTACATCATATGTGAAAAGTCCTAGTATTAACAGCACTCGCCGAATACTTCAATGGGGAAGCAAGCATGTTTCGCTCGTGTGCTACGCTCTAGGAGAATAACAGCGAACTACTTTCTCCCGGGGACTTTCGAGAATAGTTCCAGCATTTGTACACAAGGTCTACACAAGTAACGAGACAAGACCTGCACAATGCATGTTAGTAAAGTTTAGGGCAAATGCCAGATGAAGAAAACTATTTTAGGGCCAACGAATTTAGGGTAAACGACTTTTAGGGCAAATTCCTGTCTGCAGTGTTTTATGGGATTTGCGAAAGGAGACAAGCTTTAAGGGTAAACGCCTTTAGCGAAAAAGACTTTAGTGTAAATGCTGGGCAAGAAAAATCTTTAGGGCAAACACCTTTAGGGCAAACGCCGGAGATGTACCTGAAAAGATGAAATTAACTTTTAGGGAAAATGCCTTTAGGGCAAACGACTTTAAGGCAAATGGATCTAGGGCAAACGCCTGAAGGAGAAAAATATTTTAGGGAAAACACCTTTATGACAAACGATGTTTAGGGTAAATGCCTTTAGGGCAAACTAAGTGTAGGGAAAATGCCTGTTTGTGTGAGTTATGTTCATGTCCATTCTTCGCTGCCACATTCACCTCTGTCAATGGTCCCACATCTACATTTCACACAACTTGAAAAGTAATTTTTGTTGCATACATTGATGTTCATTCTCTGTCACTGCCATCTTCCTCCTCAGTCAATGGCCCTACATCTTCCCTGTCTGCATTAGCTTCAGTCTTTAGGAAATTGTAAAAGTAGCTATGGTGGATTGGGGGAATGAATGGTAACAAATCACTCATATCTCGTTTTTCTGTTGTGTAACCCGTCTAGGTCCATTTTAAAGGCAATATTGAATTATGTTTGTCAATGAAGTTGGCCTTCCTGCTTTAGCCGGCTTACAGTCAAGAGCTGAGAAGGCATGATATTCATTCAGTGTTTCTTTGAAGTACAAAATAAATGGTTCATTTCGTATGCAATGGATCCACTGCATTTTACACCATCTTGTAGGGTGGTTTTTTTCACGTCTTGTAATGACTTCCTCAAGAAGTTTTGAGCTCTTGCAATTCTGCCTAGCCATCTCTGTTAAGGGAATTTTTTGTTTCTTCCGAGACAGTACAATTACCGAGTACCATTCATCCACCACATAGATTGTTTAGCCTCTGGAATGTGTTTCTGTGGAGCCAAAGTCAGCATCGTTTGGGAGGTACGAGTGACCACTAATTATAAACTTATGGTCAATTGTGTCAATCGTATTGTATTCCTTTTGAACCAGCTTCAGTAGAGGTGAGACTAACTTCTAATTCTGGTTTTGACCGGTGCAGGTATCGCTTCACATGACTACGTGTTTAGCCTGGGATGNAGTAGAGGTGAGGCTAACTTCTAATTCTGGTTTTGACCGGTGCAGGTATCGCTTCACATGACTACGTGTTTAGCCTGAGATTCCCGTGTCTCAATGAGTTTACTTACACACGAACTTACTTCTTTCGAACCACGAGACTCAATAGTCTCGTCCCAAACGTACATAAAGGCTGAACCAGTGTTTAGCTCACGACATCCATAATTATACACATACATATTTCGTTTGTAACATGCTACGGACATGGTATTTTTTGGGAAATCGAGAGCTTTTTCCATGTCAAATGTAAATACATAAAATTAATTATCATTCTTGGACCTGTTTGCATCATCCTTAATAGATGTTCGAGCACGCTCCGCTTTTCGATGATGGAGTTCATGTTCAACTTCCAACCTATATATTTCGATTTCATCTATTACATTAGATGTTGCTATTCTGTAACTATCACATTTACTGCATGTGTCTGTACGTGGTGCATGAAAATGCAGATTAAATTCATTATTAAATGTCCGGCGACAAATGTCCTCAGAAACAGGCATTAAATTACTCTCCTCACAGAACTCTTTGTTTAATTTGTACATGAGACACACATTTAAGTCATAAGATAAATATTTACGATTAGGGTTTTTAGCCCTTGTGTAATGGGACTGATAGGAAGAAAATTGTGCAATATGTTCTCTAAGCACACTCAATCATTCATCCGATATTTTATTAGTAGGAACACCACTTCCTCGTTTATCAGATCCAGGTTGTTGTCCACTTCTCACTTTTTTTTATTGCCCTACTCATGCGACCATTTGATATCTGAAATGTCTCTAAGAAATATTTTTTACAAACATTAACTGTTTGTCCTAGGATTTGAATAAAATACTGATTACTTGTACTTTTTTCTGATTGTGAATGGTTTCTGGGTCGTCTGGTTTTGGGTTCATTCTGTTTGATCAAACCACAAAGGAAAATATCCTGAGCAGTAAACGAGCTTGATTTCCAAAATGAGTCAAACGCATATTTCCGTGACTCTTCTGTTACTTTTTCTTGGCATTTATTTTTACATAAACAGCTATTGTTCTGAAAACTCTTACCTGGAACTACTTTCCTGGTCTTGAAAATGTACTTTTTGCCTGAATTTCGACATATATTTCGTTCTTCTTGTTTACTTGGTTTGCGTTTCCTTTTTCGACTTCGTTTTGGTTCTTCATGGTCATTGCTGTTCTCCACAATGACTTCATTGCTGTCAGTGGCAAAGCCTGTTTTTTTTTATTTTCNTCGACTTCGTTTTGGTTCTTCATGGTCATTGCTGTTCTCCACAATGACTTCATTGCTGTCAGTGGCAAAGCCTGTTTCTTTTTAATTTTTGTCAGCTGTTACAAAAATAAATATTATAATGTGTAGGATGAGTGTAGTTTTCGTATATTTTATATGTACAGAGTTACAGTTCGTTGGGTTAGGCACTAATTTTGGGTTTAGGTTATCGCTATTGTACGCCCAGGTAAGTATAATAATCCCACATAGTCTAACACAAAATTGTTAGATGCAATTGTGGCGTAAGTCAGTTTACAGGTTATGCTTTACATAATGTTTTGAATACTATTTATATAAAAGTAAAGTTTTTATATTAACAACCCTATTAATCAATCTCTTTTAATGTTATACATCAATTTACAAACTCACTTTAATAATGCATTTGCTATATTTTCCAGAAAAGAAACATAAATAATCATTCTTACTAGAACATTCAGAAAACTCTGAATTAGAAGGTTTCCATTCTGCAGATTCTGGTGCCACCTCACTGCACCCATCGGTTACAACCATTGGATGTCACATTTTATGGCCCGATGAAAACTTATTATACAATAAAGAGGTTTCAAAGTGGTTGAAAACACATCCTGGATNTGTCACATTTTATGGCCCGATGAAAACTTATTATACAATAAAGAGGTTTCAAAGTGGTTGAAAACACATCCTGGATTGGCAGTCTCTCAGTGCCAAATTAGCGATCGCTTTGCCAATGCATATTGGAAAGCAGCAAGTGTGGCCAATGCCAAAAGCGGTTTTAACAAAACCGGATTGTTGTCATTAAACCCAGTTGTGTTTGACGAACATCTGTTTGCTCAAGCAGAGACAACAGACAGACAAATGCTCCAAGAATCCAGTTAAATTTTGCCTGACAGAGGTATAGCTGTAGAAGATATTTTTCTTCGCGAATCCCAAGAATGCCAGTACCAGTCAAATATTCCTGGCACAAATGTAAACCATGCTTCTGTGCCTTCTCAGGCACACAACACACTTCCAGTTCCTTTGTCAGTCATGTCTCCAATTCCTTCNTGTCACATTTTATGGCCCGATGAAAACTTATTATACAATAAAGAGGTTTCAAAGTGGTTGAAAACACATCCTGGATGGGCAGTCTCTCAGTGCCAAATTAGCGATCGCTTTGCCAATGCATATTGAAAAGCAGCAAGTGTGGCCAATGCCAAAAGCGGTTTTAACAAAACCGGATTGTTGTCATTAAACCCAGTTGTGTTTGACGAACATCTGTTTGCTCAAGCAGAGACAACAGACAGACAAATGCACCAAGAATCCAGTTAAATTTTGCCTGACAGAGGTATAGCTGTAGAAGATATTTTTCTTCGCGAATCCCAAGAATGCCAGTACCAGTCAAATATTCCTGGCACAAATGGAAACCATGCTTCTGTGCCTTCTCAGGCACACAACACACTTCCAGTTCCTTTGTCAGTCATGTCTCCAATTCCTTCNGAAACCATGCTTCTGTGCCTTCTCAGGCACACAACACACTTCCAGTTCCTTTGTCAGTCATGTCTCCAATTCCTTCGGTATCCTGGTCATAAAAAAGGCTAAAATCTCCTTCGAATTCACCAGGACTCATGAACAACAGCCCAGTGATCAAACAGCTACAGGAAAGGCAGAAAGAGAGAAAGTTGGTTGAAATGCGCCGATCTAGAAGAGGGGCTCGGAGAAGAGATGAGATTGAGAGTGGAGAAACATATGATTCAGACCCTTGTGCAGGTGGTGACGAAGATGACTGTGCATGCCTTTACTGTAATTATATTTTCTTCCTTCCAAAACCTTGAGAATCATGGCTGCAGTGTACAGTATGCAAAATGTGGGCATACAATGAGTGCGCAGGTCTTGCTAAAGGGCTAAAACTTTTGCGTATGAAATTTGCAAACCATAAGCTATCTGTTAATATGTAGGTAGGCTATATGTAGTGTATTCAATTATGTATCACCTCACATGGACGTAAATTACATAGAACATCTGATTTTATGATTCTCTGAAAATCAGGACATAGCTTACACTGAAGAGACAAAAAAACTGGTATAGGCGTGCGTATGCAAACAACANGATTCTCTGAAAATCAGGACATAGCTTACACTGAAGAGACAAAAAAACTGGTATAGGCGTGCGTATGCAAACAACACAGGTATGGAACCAATCAGAGTAACAAAATGCGGTCCGCAGCGCCTATATAAGACAACAAGCGTCTGGCAAAGTTGCTAGATCGGTTACTGCTACTACAATGGCAGGTTATCAATATTTAAGTGAGTTTGAACGCGGTGTTATAGTCGTCGCACGAGAGATGGCACATAGCATCTCCGAGGTAGCGATATAATTTGGATTTTCGCGTACGACCATTTCACGAGTGTACCGTGAATGTCGGGAATCCGGTAAAACATTAAATCTTCGACATCGCTGCGGCCGGAAAAATATTGTGAACGAACGGGACAAACGACGACTCACGAGAATCATTAAACGTGACAGACGTGCAACTCTTTCTCAAATTGGCGCAGATTTCAATGCTGGGGCATCAACAAGTGCCAGCGTGCGAACTATTCAATGGGCTTTCGGAGCCGAAGGCCCACTCGTGTACCGTTGTTGACTGCACGACACAAAGATTTACGCCTCGCCTGGGCCCGCCAACGCCGCCATTGGACTGCTGATGACTGGAAACATGTTGCCTGGTCTGACGAGTCTCGTTTCCGATTGTATCGGGCGGATGGACGTGTACGGGTATGGAGACATCCCCGTGAATCAATGGACTCTACATGTCAACAGGAGACTGTTCAAGCTGGTGGAGGCTCTGTCATGGTATGGGTTGTGTGCAGATACAGGTGACAGATAAGTAAACATCCTGTCCGATAACCTGTACCCATTCATGTATATTGTGCATTGCGACGGACATGGGCAATTCCAGTAGGACAATGCTACATCCCACACGTCGAGAGATGCTACCGAGTGGCTCCAGGAACACTCTTCTGACTTTAGACACTTACATTGGCCACCTAAATCACCAGACACTAACATTATTCTGCATATCTGGGATGCCTTGCAATGTGCTGTTCAGAAGAGATCTCCACCACCTCGCACTCCTACGGATTTGTGGACTGCCCTGCAGTATTCATGGTGTGAATTGCCTCCTGCATATCTTCAGACAGTAGTCGAGTTCATGCCACGTCGTCTTGCGGAACTTCTGCGTGCTCGCGGGGGCCCTACACGATATTAGGCAGGTGTACCAGTTTTTTGGCTCTTCAGTGTATGTACCTGGCTAATTAGTACTATGTACCTTTTCACCTACACAATAAGATTTAATTACATGGTATGCCAGTTTAATTGGTTATATTTTCTTAACATTGATATTTAATAACGATTATTTTGTGCAGTTAAAGTGTTGGTTTGGAAGTTATACTGAATAAAATATTACAGACTAGCGAACCGGCCCGGTTTCGTCCGGATACAGTTGATTTTTACAGTGATACACTAAGATATAAATTGGGAAAAACCAATTATTTTATTTGAAAACAGAATTATAAAATTATACTATATTGGCCTAGGTTTTCAACTGATTACAGCAACCCAAAAGATGGAAATATTTTTTTACTCGATAGCCAAGAAGTAAGGTATTGTTTTTGGAGTGTATCTGTGCAACTATCGCGTAGTTACCATATTACCGCTTTNTCGATAGCCAAGAAGTAAGGTATTGTTTTTGGAGTGTATCTGTGCAACTATCGCGTAGTTACCATATTACCGCTTTCCAGCGTCGATGTACGAAAATCAAAACGTGAGTTTAATCAAGTTGTAGCTTTAGAAATAAGTGTACCTAGGTACTACTTTTTGAGCTTGGCTGAGGGATCCTAATCTTTCAGCAAAGTTAAGCAGCGTTCCCAGAGGCACACATTTCGATAGGTGACCGTTTAGTGGCATAACATCTGAGCGCTTCCGGGCTTCGGAGGACACTTTAAATATTCGGTCCCGGTTGTTATCGATTGATAGCAATCGTTAAGACATTTCAGAGGTCCTTGGGGGACCTGATAAACTCTGACACCAGAGGAAAAAAANTCGATTGATAGCAATCGTTAAGACATTTCAGAGGTCCTTGGGGGACCTGATAAACTCTGACACCAGAGGAAAAAAATATTTTGATTATGTTCCCAGCTGTTGCAGAATTACGTTTTGTTGTTATTCCACAGGAACCGTACAATTTCCCGGGATATAAAGTATCCTATGTACTATTCCAGGAGCTAAAGTACCTACATACCAAATTTGATCTAAATCCGTTCAGCCGTTATGGATTTGAGTGGTAACAAACGAACACACACAGAGACTTTGGCATTTATGATATTAGTTGGATTTGCAATATAAATAGAATGGTCTTAGAGAAATTACTAAACATAAATGATATGTCATTTTAGGCACAGTTCCTTTACTGTGCATAGGATGTGGTTATAATATAACTATTTGTTGTAATTATTTTAGTTTCGTTCACATTGTCTATACAAATTGATACAGTTGTGAACCAGCTGTTGATTTGTGAAGTATTCAATTGTATATTGAAACAGTTACGAAATACTTTTTCTAGGTTAAAGTTTTGAATATGAATTGAGGTGATATAAAGAGAACACAAAATAACGAGAAGAATTTTTACAGCAGAAGAAAAATAAACTCTAATTTAATACATAATTGGAATTACAAGCTGTTCACTCTTGTACAATTCAGAAAGGATAACAAGTGTGATCATTCACAGGCATTTTCGTTCGTAAATAATAAAAATAATTTGGTTATGATGAAAAAAGCCTCGAAGTATCTTACTATACATGATTTTAATATAAATGGTGATTGCCTTCTTCTTAATACTTTGTCCTCTTTATGTGTTGCAGGAGCTGAATACCTGAAACGGTGGAAAAGTATCCGTGACCATTACAATAGGCAAAGAAAAGATGAAACCGGTGCTGTTACAGGATCATCTACTAAAAAGAAGAGAGATAATTCCTTGGATAGGCAACTTAGATAGAGTGGAAGATGAAAGGGACAGTTTTTATAATGTTTTAGAAAGTTGGGAAAGTGATCGTGGAGGATTGTTAACCGATGTCTATAATGGCTGCAGCAGCAACATGGGAATAACTGTACAGCAGCAATCGAACAGAAAGCACCTTCCCCCACCATAAACATATGACTCAGCCATCTC
This sequence comes from Clitarchus hookeri, assembly GCA_002778355.1. Lineage (NCBI taxonomy): Eukaryota > Metazoa > Arthropoda > Insecta > Phasmatodea > Phasmatidae > Clitarchus > Clitarchus hookeri. The sequence continues at coordinate 807,198 of NQII01000280.1, read as the reverse complement.
ATCCTACATTATTCCAACCTTTGCCATCCCAAAAGAGGAAGGAAAATGCTGCAGTACTTAAGTACTTGAAGGATAAAGAAGAAGACAGAGTTAATTCAAACTGTCTTAAAGAACTTGTCAAGCAGGCACCACAAGAATACGAAACTGACATGTTCTTTAAAACTATGGAAATGACAGTGAAAAAAAATTTCGACCTTATCTTGTAATTGAGACAAAAATGAAAGTATTCCAAACTATCATGGAAATGGAAGTGTTGAACTAGCAGCCATAATTATGTTCTGGTTTCACAAGCTACGGCTACAATGAAAGCCAACTGACCTCCCCAGAACACACACAGGTCATCTCCTTGGTCCACCCCTGACACATCTCATTCCGAACTTTCAGACACTGGCGAAATTGCCAATGAAGCCTTCAATTATGACCTCAGTAACTGCACCAACTAACGCAATAAGCAAATAAATGGTAGGCATTCTTCATTTTACGCTATTACGTATGGCTCATTACTTAACCACAATGAAAATAAAAGTACAAGTATTTAAAACAGGAGGTACTTGTTATATTTTTAACTTATCCAGAGTAAGGCCCAGTTTTTCAGCAGGTGTTATTGGTGACTCGACTCGATTGTAGGAGTTTGCTGTCAGGTCCTCTTTGATTACATTCAGAATAGAAGCAAACTGTTTAGCGGTAAATCTCAAATATGATTTAAATGTCTCTTCTTCGTCTAGTAAATGATTAGTGATCAATATTTTGAAAACAACATCGTCATCCCGTTTAAGATATAATTAACTGGCCGTTAATCTGTACCTCGCATACATTATGAACATGTATTCGTATTCTTCATCGTCCATTATTTTTTTTCGAATGAGACATGTCAATCGTTTCTTTATATGTTGTCCCAAACTATTCATACCTACAGTTATACCCAGACAAATGCAACACTGCAAAAACACTTATTGTACACTGTTTGTTATACACATATGCTGAGTCAATAGCTGACACATCCGGCTTTTAGTTTTGTAAGAAAACATAACCACGTAGCGTGATGGTTGTTACCCTCCTGTCGACGTGATGTAGCCCTTAACTGTTTCGCGCGGCGTACAAAACCTGCTCTAGGAAAATGCGGCTATACTGAATGGTATTAAAAATAAGCATGTTAGTATCAATTTTTTTAAGTAAATTATTTTAATTTAACCAATGCCATAAAAAAATTTAGTTCATTGTTTTCAGATTTGTTGAGTTAGTCTAACACTGTTGGGTCTAATTGCTTTAATAATTTAATAGTGTTCTTAATACCATCACAAATTATGAGATCGCTTGCTCTCGCTGTAATTATAAAAAATGGGGGAAAGTAATGGAAAATTGTTTTTTTTATGTTTAAAGATGTTGCTTACTTTCTAAAAAAATAGTTACACAGTTGTACTGAAAAATACGGAGTCACGGCCATGACGATAATGTTACATAAACATTTCACACACACAAACTTTCAGTTTATCTATAAAATACATGAGAAGTACCTAAGTGTTTTGAAGTTCACTTTTATAAGCAAGTTGTCAGTTTTAGTATGTCTGGTGTAATTAAACAAATTAAACATATAATACCTGTGAAGATAAACCCGAACTGAAAACATTTTATTCCAACATTTGATGGTTATTGGTGCCCAAATACCTAGATTTTACCTACACCTGCAGTTAATTAGCTTTTATTATTTAACTACTTACTGTGATTGAATTAAAAAATACAACGGAATAAAATACAATTATTTTACTGAAAATGTGTACACGTGGATTGGAACAACATAGACTTGAAACAATAATTATTTCTGAAGTTGCACCATTGTTCATTAATAGGCTAATGTTATTTGGTATTCAAGTTTTAGTAGCTCAGTACTAAT
>NQII01000280.1:715269-805113 GCA_002778355.1 Clitarchus hookeri | reverse complement strand
CCTTGACTCTCCTCACTCCCAGGCAGACTCGCTCACTGCCGTTACCCAACGGCCGGGGGAATGATTGATAGCTAACTTGGCTGGCGTCACAAACACCTTCTCCTCCTTGCCGGAGTAGACAACTTGTGAGGATGAGCAAGAATTTTCTGATAATCACGTCCCTCGGCACAATGCGGCAATTGGAGAAGTTTCTGGGCTATGATCTATGACACTATGAATTTCACCACAGCTAGGCGGTCGGCAGTCTTTGTGGTAACCATCTATCTGGCTGAAGTTCGGCAGTAAGGCAAAGTCTGGTGCAGCGAGGAATATCATCAGAGATGACGGACGATGGCAGAGAGATCGATATGGCGGCAGACGAGTGTTTGTGCGGTGTGGACGGACGAGAGAATATGGTACCAGATGAGTTGAAGACTACTGTGCATGGGAGACGCTTGGAGCATTCTAGTACATTCCGGTCTAGTGAAACGTGAACTGAATTAAGGTGGGATTGTGTAAATGTGTGATACGAACTTTATTATAAATGTTGGAACTGTTAAACATGGACATAAAATTTGTAAAATGATTCAATATGTTTTGAAACACTGTTTGTTGGGACTGATTTTAGCAATTTGATTGGATTAATTTCCTTGAGGTGATGGTGAATTTACTTGATTAAATTTATTAATTGTAAATAGTAAGTGATGGCCATTCATTGTGATATATTAAGACAAGAGAGTTTTCCATGTAGTGGTTGTATATAAATTAGAAAATTATTATTAACTCTTTTATTTAATTAACACCTCAATTTCTTAAAACCTGNTGTAGTGGTTGTATATAAATTAGAAAATTATTATTAACTCTTTTATTTAATTAACACCTCAATTTCTTAAAACCTGGATAAGCCCACTGATATTCATAAATTGTAAAAATACATCAGATTAAGGATAACATCGTATAAAACTATAACATAGCNGATAAGCCCACTGATATTCATAAATTGTAAAAATACATCAGATTAAGGATAACATCGTATAAAACTATAACATAACTATTATTAAGGCCAACATTGTTTACCGATATTCCAGTCACTTAGTAATTGCCTATCAAGGTTTTCACAACTGACACATTCCCGTGATACGGAGTTTAATCTGTTTATTTTTTGTAAGAACAGCTGCAGAACACAAAACACGGTAGCATAGTGATTTGAGTATTTAAGCAACGTCCGCAGGGGTTCCTACAGGGAGGTCCATGACACAAACTGCGTCATTAGAAATTTTAGGGGTTGGTAGAAAAGCTGTTTGCATAAAGTTTGCCTTGGGAACAGAGAAACGAATGCATAGGATGGGATATAAAAGAAATAAATTATTGGACGTGAACAAAATGTGAAGAAGTGGGAGAAGTATTGTCTCACTCCCTCATCCCACTTTGTACACAGGTTTAATATAGGGAAAAAATTAAGGTATTCTGGAATAGGTTTGGCCACCATATTATAAAAAAGGGCACAAATTAATTTTTGGCATTTTCTTGCTTAAAATGCATTTCAGGGAAAGAATTTTTATAGATATACAGAATGTCCCATTTATCTTGGCCACCCACAATAACTCTGTACGGGGGCTCCAAATGAAAAAGTGTTACAAACAAAGGTTGTATAACTGGAATGGGGAAATAACACTGCTGGAGAGTCAGCCTTATATAATAATCTATTCGTGAGATTTGAGTACTAACATCAGTATTTTAAAAGGCATGTTGTATCTATTAGTCAATAGTGCAATGAAGCGTGCCAAAATCTATTCAAAAATGTATCACAATGTACCAGTCGAATAAACAGATCGTTAAAAAACGCCACATACATTGGGACTCATAAGGGTTCATGAAGACCCGTTATGTGATGCCTAGTGGCACGATTGCGCTGCATGGTGCAGTACAGTACGACGTTGACGCTCTGCATTTGATGAAGAGGTGATGTAAACAGTGCAGGNGATTGCGCTGCATGGTGCAGTACAGTACGACGTTGACGCTCTGCATTTGATGAAGAGGTGATGTAAACAGTGCAGGCACCCAGAGTTGCGTATCCCGTTCCACAGAGGTGGCGCTTAGAGGAAACAAAGGCACACACATGACTTGACGACTACTTAATCAGTCATGTGTGTGCAGTCGATTGCAGTACACTGCAAGGTGAGAGTTGTAACGGAAACGTACTCCAACAACGAGAAGGTAGAAATGCTGCTCATGTATGGAGAATGTAACTTAGCAGATACATGTGTTCATATTATTTTGCAGTACAGTGTAGTACGTTCAAGCGAGTTGTACTGAAATAACACACACACACATACAGTTCTGTTATTACAATTATCGATAGCTGNAGTTGTACTGAAATAACACACACATACAGTTCTGTTATTACAATTATCGATAGCTTGGTTTTCTCACACGTCGTTCATTCTGTTGAAGGTCGGGTAGTGCTAGTCAGGCGGAGCAACTCTACAGAGAGCGATACGATACCCTGACAACACCCCACCGTCCAGATGGATGTTTTCCCGTCTCTTTGGGAAGCTTTGTGTAACAGGCAATTTGAACCCACAGCAATGCAATCATCGTAGAACTTGCACAGATGAATCTGCTGATGTTGCTGTTCTTGCTGTTGTAGCAGTAAATCCACACGCCTGCATACGCAAAACTTGAAGCCAACTTTGGCATAAAAAAAACGAGTGCACATNGATTGCGCTGCATGGTGCAGTACAGTACGACGTTGACGCTCTGCATTTGATGAAGAGGTGATGTAAACAGTGCAGGTACCCAGAGTTGCGTATCCCGTTCCACAGAGGTGGCGCTCAAAGGAAACAAAGGCACACACATGACTTGACTACTTAATCAGTCATGTGTGTGCAGTCGATTGCAGTACACTGCAAGGTGAGAGTTGTAACGGAAACGTACTACAACAACGAGAAGGTAGAAATGCTGCTCATGTATGGAGAATGTAACTTAGCAGATACATGTGTTCATATTATTTTGCAGTACAGTGTAGTACGTTCAAGCGAGTTGTACTGAAATAACACACACATACAGTTCTGTTATTACAATTATCGATAGCTTGGTTTTCTCACACGTCGTTCATTCTGTTGAAGGTCGGGTAGTGCTAGTCAGGCGGAGCAACTCTACAGAGAGCGATACGATACCCTGACAACACCCCACCGTCCAGATGGATGTTTTCCCGTCTCTTTGGGAAGCTTTGTGTAACAGGCAATTTGAACCCACAGCAATGCAATCGTCGTAGAACTTGCACAGATTAATCTGCTGATGTTGCTGTTCTTGCTCTTGTAGCAGTAAATCCACACGCCTGCATACGCAAAACTTGAAGCCAACTTTGGCATAAAAAAAACGAGTGCACATAGCAGCCATGCGTTCTATCCCTACCATTGCACGGGAATGATTTCCAGAATGGTGTAGAGTTCTGTCAATGGGCACAGCATCAAATAATCGCCAACCCAAACGTTTTTTCGGATGTTCTTTAAACCGATGTGTCTTCGTTCGCCAACTCAGACCAATTGAATACGAGGACCATGCATTATTGGGCCATCGAGAACCCAGATGGCTTCGACAGGTGGACCAACAGTATCATTGGAGAGTTAACGTCTAGTGTGGGATGGTTGGCAATAAGGCCTTATTTCGTGNCGACAGGTGGACCAACAGTATCATTGGAGAGTTAACGTCTAGTGTGGGATGGTTGGCAATAAGGCCTTATTTCGTGAACAGTAACCGTAACGGCAGGGAGTATGCCACCTTCATTTAAACAATTTTTCCTGGTCTTCTGGAGGAGATATCTCTAAGGAACAGAATGATAATGTGGAACCAGCGCGATGGATGCTCAACACATAATGCTGTGTATGCACGTCGTGTACTGGACCGAAAATATACTGGTAGGTGGATTGGTCGTGGAGGACTAGTTCAGTGGCCTGCTCGGCATCCTGACTTTAACACCCTGAACCTTTTTCTTTGGGGTTACCTAAAAGGCTCTGTCTATCGAGATATTCCACCAACTCCAGGAATGTATTGTGCGTGCTTGTAATGCTCGTCAGCAAGCAACACTGGAGGAATCAGTGTTGTCATTCATCCAGTGACTGAACTTGTGTATAGCTGCTAATGGTCACAACTTTGAACATCTAATGTGAATGTTCTACCCCTCGCTGTACCCATATGGACAGTTCTACAAACGGGAAGTAGATATGCCATTTTCTGTGTCGTATTTAATGTTCATATTATGAAAATTTACATTGTGCTACATGTTTAAATAGGTCTTGACGAGCCTCATTGAACGTTTGACCAATAGATACATAGTGTAATAAAAAAAGCTGATCTTAGTACTCGTATCTCACTAATAAATAGTGCTATAAGTCTGACTTTCCAGCAGTATTATTTTCCTTTTCCAGTTATACAATTTTTGTATGAAACACTTTTTTCATTTGGAGCCCCGGTACGGAGTTTTTGTAGGTGGTCAAGATAAAGAAAACATTCTGTATATTGGCTTTGTAAAATTTCTTACTAGTAATGTTAAATCCTATTGATTCTACCGTGTTTAATGTACTGGGGTAAGTAAATTCACAATTTTGTTTCGCATCTTATCAAAACAGGAAATCTCAAAGGGAAGTTTTTTTTAATAACAAGGTTTATTTTAAAGCACCTATTATGACTTATGCGCATAGGATAAAAATTAATATTAGGCAAGAAATGACAAATAGCGTGTTAATATCCCTGTTATAAAAATTGTGTTACAGTACTTTTACACATCGTATAAAACCATTTATGATAATACTGTTACAATATTCTTCCAATCTTTGGGTATTTTATTATTATGTAAGTACATAAGAAAATTCCTATATAGGAAAACAATTCACTTCAATGTTTGCATATTTTATTTATCTGTAGGTAAGCTGAATTGAAGTGCCCTATGATATGTAAATAACGTAGTGGAGTATCGTGCATTTGTGTCATTGTGTGTTTAGTTAACCCACAACAAAACATCACTAAAAATGCTAAGTGTATTAAAGCTGTATTTAAGTAATTGGTTTTCCACAAATTATAGCAAGATTTTCGTTAGTCAAAAAAATAAACGTTATCATTAACATAATAAAATTGAATATACTACTGCCACACAATGGTTTAATAGGTGTATTCGAACAAAATATGGACATNTCATTAACATAATAAAATTGAATATACTACTGCCACACAATGGTTTAATAGGTGTATTCGAACAAAATATGGACATTAACTACGACTTTTAAAAATTTATCTTCAGTTTTGGTCTTACGAAAATATGTTGAATAAAATTGTGAAATTAGTTTTTCCAAGAGGTCCTATAAGTAAAAGTCACATAAACGTTTAGTAAAAACGTTTTTGGAGATTAATTTGTGTAATAAAATGTTTTGTTCTAAAATGCACATTAAGCACGATAATTACTAAAAATTTTATTTCATGCACTATTATACTTCATTTCATAAAAGTTCAATAAATTTTGGCAGTTCTAGAAATGTAGCGCGGCGACAATGTATCCTTCCGCCACAGCTATTCTAGCTATGAAAGATTAGAAATTGTGTAAACAAATGCTATAATCACTGTAGGTTACCATTCCAGCTTACTTTATTTTTGTTATGGTAAAGTTATACTGATGAGGATCTGTTAATTTTGTTGCATTNGCATTTGGATGGGATTGGGAGAGACTTCAGTTTAACGCCTTTCGTGAGATGGCATTGTTTTGCAACACTTCATATGAGACAGTATCATTTTGAATTACATAATGTTTTAATGTACCAGTGAAAAATTTTGGTCGTTTGAAAGTAACATTAAAATAAATGAGTATCATCTGCAAAGTTTTAACCTAGCCGAAAGAAGAAAATGCGATAAGAAAATTTTTTTCTTACCAGTGGAAATAATAAACACATTCCGTATATACGTATATATTTTTGGCGAAGTTAACCTTATACTTAATGAATTCTCCATATAATAAACGTGTTATTTTTACACTGCAAAACAGCATTGAAATTATGATTTTCCAGGCTACATACGTTTCAAACATTCCCACAATGGTTTCGAAATACATTATTTACAAAACACACTGACTTCCGGTTCGTAATTATAACTAGCTACATTTGAACACATGTAATTATGTGGCAATCCTTAGATACGTTTGTCTGCCACTGATAAGAAATAATTTGCAGAATCATTCAGTAAATACGTTACTTGATCGGTTTCCCGAAACTAATAAACTACGCGGAACGAAAATACATGTTGGCGCTTCACGATGGTACAAAAATGCGGACCAAGCCATACACGTGTAGTTAATATTACATTTCACGCAAGAAGACGCACTAAAAATGCATCCATACGCTACAATCAATCTACGCTTAACGATACAAAAATCATTAACTACCGATATGTAGGAAGAGTATAAAAGAATACCCCAAATTTGAAGGTCTATAATATCAATAAAATACTAATATTATAAATGCTAAAATCTGTGTGTGTATGTTTGTTACCACTCAGCTCCATAACGGCTAAACGCATTTTGATGACATTTGGTATGTAGGTACTTCAGCTTCTGGAATAGGACATAGGATACTTTATATCCCGGTAAATTGTACGGTTCCTGTGGAATAACAACAAAACGTAATTCTGCAACAGCTGGGAACATAATCAAAATATTTTTTTCCTCTGGTGTCAGAGTTTATCAGGTCGCCCAAGGACCTCTGAAATGGCTTAACGATTGCTATCAATCGTTAACAACCGGGATCGAATATTTAACGTGCCCTCCGATCACGGAAGCGCTCAGACGTTATGCCACTAAACGGTCACCCATCCAAATGTGTGCCGCTGGGAACGTTGCTTAACTTTGGTGATCGCTTAAGATCCCTCAGCTAAGCGCAAAAAGTAGTACCTANATCCCTCAGCTAAGCGCAAAAAGTAGTACCTAGGTACACTTATTTCTAAAGCTACAACTTGATTAAACTCACGTTTTAATTTTCATACATCGACTCTGGAAAACGGAAATATGGCAACTACGCGATAGTTGCACAGATACACTCCAAAAACAATACCCTACTTCTTGGCTATCGGGTAAAAAATATTTCCTTCCTTTTGGGTTGCCGTAATCAGTTAAAAACCTCAGCCAACATACTATAATTTTTAAATTCTGTTTTCACATAAATGAATTGTCTTTTCCCAATTTTTTTATTAGTGTATCACTGTAAAACTTAATTGTACCCAGTCGAAGCCGGGCCAAGCCGGGCCGGTTCGCTAGTACATTCATAAATGTTCAATATGACCACCACGAGCGGCCCAAACGACATCTACGCGATAATCAACCTGTTCCACACTCTTGTCAGCATGTCCGATGTTGCGGTTTGGATGGCGTCCGTAATTCTCGTTTTGAGGTCTTCAATGTTAGCCGGCAATGGTGGACGAAACACTTGATCCTTTATGTATCGCCATAAAAAAATTCTAAGATCCGGGCTCCTAGAAGGCCAGTGATGAAGACCCTGGTCACCAGCTGCTGCTCGACCAATCCAGCGTTGCGGCGACGTCTCGTTCAGGTATCCGCGAACAGCTAGGTGCCAATGGTGTGGCTCACCATAAAGGAAACATCAGAACGTCCCCTTCACATTGACGTGTCGAATGCGATCTCGCTAACCCCTCACCACCTCAAACCGAGAGTCACGAAAGCCATCCAAACCGAAAGACCGGACATGTTGACAAGAGCGTGAAACGAGTTTGTTTATCGCGTAGATGTAGTTCGTGCCGCTCATGGTGGTCACATTGAACATTTATGAATGTATGGTAAACAAACTTCACGGTTCCGCGGTTCATTTGATTGGTCAATCAAGGCTGTAGGTTGTTTGGTGTTGATATTATAGACCAGTGATTCCCAAAGTTCAGGACCCACTTTAATGCCTTATGCGAGAAACGTACCGTTTCGCTTTTCCATCATTTTCACATTGTATTTCTTACGTAGCGTAAGGAAGTGACAGGTAGTAGGATTAATAAAATAGTTTAAAAAATTGAAGTATTAAAGAACAATTTTAATGAAAAAAAAACCTTATCAAACAGCATTACACAATGTGTTATATTACTATTTTAGTTAAAAAAAAATTTTGGCCGCGAGTGGTGGCCGCAGTGGTGGCGGCGCGGCGGCGGGGGTTTCATTCACTGCGTACTCTGTGTAATATTTTACGTCTGATTGACAGTTGCATTGCATGTGTTTAGTTTCTAAATTATAACATTTATATCTCATACATATGTTTATGTATGAAATTATATTTTTCGTGGCCCACCAAATTTTTGTCTGCGATCCACCAGTAGGTCGCGACCCATACTTTGGGAAATACTGTTATAGACCTTCAAAGTTTGGGTATTCTTTTATACTCACTCTGTAATATTCTGATTACACCAGTAAGGCACGCATATAACGGGACGAAAAAGATCACACGCACAATGGCGTTCAAAAAAGCTTGTAACGTTTCACTGATCGTAACTGTCCACATTCTCCGCCATAATTGCTAAAAATATATTTTTAACAAAGTCGCTAAAAGTAAAAAAAAAAGTACAGTAATTAAAAAACATAATTTAAACCACAAATGTTCTTAAGTATGATTTAAGTTTTGAATTACAACTTTCAGTTATGAGTACTATTTTCTTCCATAATCACAATCAATATCGCCAAAATAACAACACACATCCCGCAACAACTAATCAGTTGATACAATACTTTGCAAACGAGAGAATTTAATGTGTACATAGTGTGTAGGTTGGTCATATTGTCTGTCAGAATTTAGTCTACTTATAATATGAAATGCAGTATATTTCAAAACGACGACCAAATTCAAGGTTCTAAAGGGGTAGGTACAGATTTGTCGTAGAGAGCACTTTAAAGAAGAAAATAATATTTATTTCAGCATTCATTATTATCTTTTACTTTATACCCCCTTGCCCTTTTGCTGACTGGATGAAGTGTGAACCGAAGAAGGGCAGGAAAGGTCGTGGCTTCGTTAGCAAAAATGTAGGCTCAGAATAAGATTTTTTTTTTCTTTCAAATTTTGTTTTCTGCACTTTCAGCTACTTGAGTTAACATATTTTTAGATAAAGCCACAACTCCCACTATCCTAAACCACTTGCTTATCCACAAAAAATAAATTTGTTTAACAAAAGAAAAACTACTATTTTAGTTATCTGAGAAGTATGAGAAACATTCATTGTTGCGGTATGAATGTCAGAACTTCGGTGCATACTACATTTATGCCAGTGTTTGTCAGAAAAGTGAGAGCACAAATACTCAGGCATATCAAATAAATCACACCTAAGAAACGGAAACATTTCAAAGTACGAATGCTTAAGATTCTTTGGAGTAGTTGGGCATAAAACATGTCCAGAGAATGGTAAAAATACAGTATGTGCTTGCTAAAATAATTTATATGGAAGATAAATATGTTTATTTGATAATTTAAATAAGTTCTTTCATTACTTATGTGCCCTTTATAAATGTTTGGCATCCTTTGCTATTGGATCTTCTTTTAAAAATACCTTTAGCAGTAATTTACAGGAAAACCAAAGAATTTATAATCAAAAATTAAAAACAAGGTTGTTAAAATGTATACTTAGTTTTATTAATGTTATTGTTAATATTTTTAAAATATATTAGTTTAGTATTTTTTAATTTTTTTAATTTTAATTTATTATTAATAATATTATGTTACTGGTTTCTGGTGTATGTGATTTTTTTGTGTGCGCCTAGAAGACGAGGGGAGTGACGAGTTTCCTATGTGCGTGTGTGCTTTTAGGTGGAGGGGAATAGGGTAATTCCATGTGTCAAGATGGCTGGGGGTTTGGGACGGGTTCCCTGACGACAGTGTGTATTTGGCAAGACGGTGTTGTAATACTTGCGAGGAGCGAAAATATGATCGCGACCTAGACGCTTATACGCGACGAGACACGCACGTCAGGAGTGCTTCGATTTCGGGCACACTCGGTTGTGGTTGTCGAGGACGCTCGCATTCTACGTTCGGGCGCGCTCGGCTGTGTTCGTGTAACATGATGACGTTTAAGCTTCCTCCGCCCGCTGTTGGGTTGTGCTCGTGTCGCACCGGTCCGTTTGTTTGTTTCCCGCGTCTTCTTCTAAGTGAAGAGCGTGATCGCACGTTCGGCGAGAAATAGTGTCGTGATCCAGTAAGTGTCGTCAAGTGAAACACTTTTTACCTTTTTATCAATACAACTAACAGCCAATTTTGTAAAAATGGCAGCAGGATCAACAGAAGCGTTCGGTTCTTTTAATACGGATTTGTTGAATTCGGCACGGGAAAAATTCTGGAGTACGGAGGTAATGGCAGCGGCTTCTACGGACAGTTTTTGGGAAGATGATCCAGAAGAAGTTGTGAAAAAACGCGTGAATGAGTTGAAGAGGAAATTTCATAACGGTCGTCAACTCTTTGTCAAACACTTGCCACGCGATGTCACTGAAGAGGTAAGTGATTAAATTAATTGCTGTTTGAATTCTTTATACAGTTGTTTCTCTTTTTTTTTTTTTTAATTTAAATATTTGTTGTTATTTTTCGGCACTGAGATGTAAACTGGAAAATTTATTTTTGGTTTTACAGTTAACACATTTATGTACATATGTGCAGTAGCAAGTTTTAATTTTATTTTTTAACGCAAGGAATTGGTTTTTGAAATAGTTAACAGTGTGGGTGNGAATTGGTTTTTGAAATAGTTAACAGTGTGGGTGAAGATTTTTAGTTAACACGTGTGTCGTATTTAAATACTCGTCGCGTCCTTCGTTTACCGGATATGGTTCAATGTCTGGTTCATGACATTTGTCGGTACGTTGACCCTGACATTGCCGCTAGACTAGGAACATGTTAGGTGGAATGTCCGACACGCGTCTACAAGCAACAAGCTTACATTCACCTTACATGTAATATTTTACTGTGCTTATGTATGACGTACATTGCGTTTATAACAACATTAAATTTCACCCGCGTAATACTATTTTGTCATAGGTTCAAAATATTGCCGATATGTAAATACTTTAAAAGTTTGTATTGAAAATGCACACTAATTTCAGTTTTCCAAAATTACGAAATCATATAATTATGACAAAAATGGACAGGGATAGCATAACTATTAATGTTGGAAGTTTTTGCAATGTTAGTACAGTGCTCAGAAGGCTTTTGAATTAAAAACAATGGTTATATAAAAGTTTTGAAATTAAAGATAGGTATAACACGGTGGATGAAACTTGATGGCCCACCGATTGTTTAACCAATTAGATTGAAATCACATTTTAATACATTTCAATGGAAATCACATTTTATCTTCCACAAGTCTGTGGCGGAGCAAGAATTAGAAAAAATTAAGTTCAGTTACAAGTTTTAGTTTAGTATTAGGATATATCACGTTAAACAGCAGAATGCCTGGTTGCTATTGTTTTAGTGCACGTAGAATACAACACTGCACTCGCCACAATTACGCGCACAGAAAGTTCGACTAGACTATATTCCATCATTTCTGTGCGTGTGTCCTGGACTTGCGTAGCCCAACAGGACGTTGATTCTACCGAGTTCATGTTAAAAAGTAAATTAACAAACAGGTTGTCCACCCACAGGGAAAAGTCAGGGAATTTTCACATGGGTCAGGGAAAGTGTAAATAATCTGCTACTTTGCAAAAGTTGATAGTTGTGTGATACAGTATAATATAATTATAAGCATATGCGAAAAATTTCAATTTTTAAGTTTGTAAACTGGCAATACTAAATTTTGGCCAAGTCACATAGGGCCTATATGTACAAAATAAACCATTTTTGTGTGAAGTCAATAGTTTATATTGCGAGAAATATAAAGGGGTTGAATAAAATGTTGACCTTNAAATAAACCATTTTTGTGTGAAGTCAATAGTTTATATTGCGAGAAATATAAAGGGGTTGAATAAAATGTTGACCTTCCTTGCTTGCTTGGTCTGTTGCAGTGCAATTTAATTATGCTTCACTGATATTATATTTGTTCTGTCAGCGGTGGAANCCTTGCTTGCTTGGTCTGTTGCAGTGCAATTTAATTATGCTTCACTGATATTATATTTGTTCTGTCAGCGGTGGAAAAATATGTTATTGGAAGGCTTCGGTCCTGAAAGCAAGTTGGGGAAAATCGTAAGATTCTGCCTGGAAAACGGGATTCCAAAATGGTATTTCAGTGGACACCGTAGGAAAACTAATGGAAACTTGATTGAGAATTGACAGAGATTGTGGTGTCGCTAGCAATATTCCATTGTTTCGTCTGTTCTGATACCCAGCAGAACACGTTACAAAAACATAATCAATGTCCGAAACGAAATATTTGTCTACTAATGCTACCATGATACGTAAGCGCTCTGTAAGATCGTATTCTGCAAACTTATACATAAATATTGGAACTTGTGTCCGAAATTGCAGATTTGGTTGACAAAATGATCACGTGACCCGATTTTGTATAAAAAATGGTGACGTATTTGGTATTTCATATTTTGTATCTAGTGGATGTTAGCAAAAATACAATATGACAAAATCAGCGCCATGTTGGTTTTGACCTTCAAAAACATACGCAAATGCTTAATTGAAAGGTTTTTTAAAACAAATATCTGTTCATAAAATACACTAGACATGTCTTAAAAAGTAAGTCAGTGTTGTGCTTTGTTTATATATTTAGCAACAAATTTTTTTTAAAGTTATAGCGTAAATTTTTATTTTCTTATTTATTAACATATTCGCAGCATTCCAGTGATTGTTGTAGAAATATTACGTCCGTTTTAAGCATTAATGTTAGATAAAACTAATGTTCACTGTTAATGTAAAAATGCGGTGCCGCGAGTGTCAAACAAATGACTGTCAACAACGGCCGAATTGAAACTTACGAAATGACAAATTACAAAATAACGAATTTGTCAATTCAGACACGGCCTATGTGGGTGTGCGGTATTAGTACTAGCTATAAGTTAAGTGTTTATGATGTATGTGTGTTGACTCATTTTAACTTAGCCTGTGTTAAGTGTGCACATAATGCACAAGAAAGCTATTTTTGCCCGTTGCTGTACACTGCAAGTCTAAATGCACACTGAGCTTTCCGTATTATTATTTCTAACCGTGCTATTGCTATATGTTATAGTTAGTTAATATTAATAATCGAACTAAAAACCTACGGTCAATTGGTTATGCTAACGAAACTAAAGCTGGAGTCACAATAGGCTGACGAACACGATACGATAGACCGACACGACGTCAAAACTCGACTGAATTTAACGTTATATTTTATTGTGTATTGACAATGCCACGACGAATTCTGNACCGACACGACGTCAAAACTCGACTGAATTTAACGTTATATTTTATTGTGTATTGACAATGCCACGACGAATTCTGTCCGACAAGTGTGTTAGTTGACTGTTGGAAATCCTAAAACGGCAAGTTATCCTTATAATATCCATTATTTTTACTTTTGAAAACTCACGATATAACGAATGATNACCGACACGACGTCAAAACTCGACTGAATTTAACGTTATATTTTATTGTGTATTGACAATGCCACGACGAATTCTGCCCGATAAGTGTGTTAGTTGACTGTTGGAAAATCCTAAAACGGCAAGTTATCCTTATAATATCCATTATTTTTACTTTTGAAAACTCACGATATAACGAATGATTNAAATCCTAAAACGGCAAGTTATCCTTATAATATCCATTATTTTTACTTTTGAAAACTCACGATATAACGAATGATTATTTTGCTTTTGACAATAATTGAATTTATACAAGAGAAAAAAAGTATTTTAAAACAAACCGGAATGTCATTTTGGCGGCAAGTTAGTTTATTATTTACTACAGATGGGAAATACGCATGAAATTTTGTTTTATAATGTTATATTTACATTTTCTGCGCGCATTGACGAGCCCTACACGACGGAAAGTAGAAATACAACCTACTTNTTTATAATGTTATATTTACATTTTCTGCGCGCATTGACGAGCCCTACACGACGGAAAGTAGAAATACAACCTACTTGTTGGGCTGAAGTCACAGTGACATTGCTTTTCATTGGCTGATACTCAAATTTTGTCGTGCCGGGGTGCCGTGTCTGGTTCTTCGGGGTATTGCGACTGCAGAAGTGCTGTGCCGGTTGAAGTAATGCACGCAACAAGAATTTGCCAATCTCTAAACCATAAAATAAAGTTAGTCAGAAATAATACACGTTTATTGCTTTTACAACTGCAGAGAATACCAGTAAGCTTTAACCGCCTGGTAAAATATAATTTATTCGTAAAACAGATCCTTGAAAATAGATCGTCACATTGATCATATTCCCAATAATTTATGAGNTAAAATATAATTTATTCGTAAAACAGATCCTTGAAAATAGATCGTCACATTGATCATATTCCCAATAATTTATGAGTTTTATAGTAAATAGTATTAATTCTTGAGCGTAAATGGAAAGGTTAACTGTTATTGCTGAAGTGCCAGGTGGCTTACGAGCTTTGATGACTGCTTCTCCGTGTCAATTTGTTTCCCACTTGTTGGTAGTTACGGTAGTTCAAGTGGTAGTGATTACCTCCAGTAATACAATAGTAAATACAGTAATACAAGTAAGCAATCGGAAAGAGATTTGATGAAACGTACGTGAAGTATGACGAAATATTTTCACTTTGTTTTACCTCTTATCGGTTTGTTCTATTGAATACGGTAGTATTAACCTCGTGTATATATATACTGCCTTCGAACATACTGACGAGTCGGACACAATGCTCGATATATTTGCAAATATTAACTACTGAAATACGGAACATGCCTACTAATGTACTGCTACAACCGGTTAATTTCCTTTCTGTAATTGTCTATTTAAAGAAACACATTTTTGCTGAGGCACTTTCAACTGCCGGAGACTAGTTTTATGTCTTCACTTAANTTCAACTGCCGGAGACTAGTTTTATGTCTTCACTTAAGTAATTTTTGAAAGTGAATATGGTTCATCAAAGCATGCATGGTATCCCACGTCACCGTTTCACCCCCATACTACTTCCCATGTTATGACAGAGCAAGCATNAAGTAATTTTTGAAAGTGAATATGGTTCATCAAAGCATGCATGGTATCCCACGTCACCGTTTCACCCCCATACTACTACCCATGTTATGACAGAGCAAGCATAAAAACCATTATTGAAGTTTATATTTTTTTTATATGGATTATGACTAGTGTACAAATTTTTATGCCCGAAATGATAATCATGGCGAAAGAAATTTAAGAGAATGCGTACCATACGAACACAGAAAATAGTCATTGACAATCACATTAGTGGACTTTTCAGGCTGTGCCAGTTTTTTTTGTTAACAAAATTTAAGCCTATATACAAACTTAATAACGCATTTTTTAAAATTTGCGTTTGGAATTTTATTAACGTCTAAGCCTAAGCTAACTTATTTCCAAATGCATAGCAGATCACGGAAATATTAGTTTTGCCATTGTTGAAACATTTATTTAATAAGCACATCCTATAAAGAAAATTTTAATAACACATTGATTATACGCTTGTAACTATTTCACAGGATTGTAGTGATTAATTTAATTACATTGCTTAGTAACAGTTTTATGTTTTAGGCATTTTAATCTGCCAATGTTAAATAAGACAGTGTAGTAGTAAACATTAAAAAAACTCCGCGAGTTTTTTAAAAGTTTTATTATGGTTGCACATTTATCTGAAATCAGTAAGTTGTATACAAAAGATTAGAGAATTGCAAGCTAAACTTTTGAACGTCGATGGAAATTCAGTTAAAACCTTTGAAAATACAAAACAGACAGTTAAAAAAAATTGCAATCTAAATCTTTTGAATGCGACCTCAATTATTTTCAGTTTTGACAAATCCTGCAATTAACTAAACATAATCGATGAACATTATTTACCGTTATTACAGTTACTTAGTATCTGCCTATTGAGATTATCACTATAGACACATACTCGTGATACAGGATGTAAATGATTTTCTGTAAGAACCACTGCAGAACACTGTAGCATAGTTATTTATGTAAGTAACGTCCGCGGGGTGCCTACAATAGGAGTCCATGACTCTTACTGCGTCATAGAAATTTTAAGGATAGTGAGGATAAAAAATGTGAGTTTATTTAACAAGGTTTTCCCTGAAATAGCTAGCATAAGGACTAGAAATACAAAATCTGTTTATTTTCGTACCTAGCGAAATTAATTTTTGTTAAAGTAAATCAGGTTGGCCAATATTTCTGTTACAGGAGAAGACATACGTAAAATTCAGACTAATCTAGGAGTGTTTTACTGGTTTATTAATAAAAAATAACGTACAATCTTTGTAGCATTAGGGCCTAGTATATTATAAATAATGTGTTAGAAGCTTTGAGTATTGCAAACCGTAACGGGAAAACAAACAGATTTTATATAACTAATATATATATAACAGTTATATCGACAAGTGAGTGATGTTTATACATGATAAAAATTTTCAGTGTACAGATATAATTTGTTGCAAATAGTCAGGATATTTACACTCGCGCACACTCACACGGAAGTGACGTCAGAGTGTGCTGTTTTATGTGACAAGAGTGCGAGCGCGTGTTGCNGTTTTATGTGACAAGAGTGTGAGTGAGCTCGATGCATGTTCTCTGGATATTGTTGGTTTAATTAGAAAGTTTTGTTACTTCAGGTGAAGAAAAACACAATTGGGCATCTTTCAAATAAACAACACTCGATAATAACTAGTATATTTCGAGTGCGAGTGTGGATCCGTTCGAAAACAAGAGTAGGTATGCAGAGAATTGTGGGAGGGTGTGAGAGTGGAAGTAAGAGTGCAGATGCTGGTTTTTTGGAACACAGCTTTAGTCACCAGAAGTTATTTTTCGTAAGGCAAGAAAGCCGATTAAAAATGTTTTAGGGAGTATAATTACAGAAAGCCCTAGTAAGAATTTGAGAGACGAAATACGAAAACCGATTCTTCAAAATCGTCATAGTCTGTGCCTAAGAGTAAAGATGAGGATCTTTTTGACATGTCTCCAACGTTGACTCGCCCATCGCCAGTACAACTCAGTCACATGGTCAACGGCGATGAAATTGTTTGTTTAGATTTGAATTTACAACAGACCCACCCCGTGCACGATGCTTTGACGGGCATGGATATAACAGCATCAAGGGCACTGCCTGCCGGCTGGAATCTGCGAGATTTAAATGATAAATCCCATGTTAAAGAAATTTCACCTCAGCGCATTAATTTTAATGGTAGACATTTCAAACAAAATGTATTCTTCACGAATTTTTTAGGAGAAGTACCCTACTGCGGAGATTTTTTCATAACATGTAAAGCCTGTATGCAAGGAATTTTTAAAATTTATGTTTTACAAAGAAGTACACTGCCTATCTATATTGAAAATATACGCTCGTAAGGGATCATCTCCTAGAAAGTTCGTGAAGAATACATNGAAGTACACTGCCTATCTATATTGAAAATATACGCTCGTAAGGGATCATCTCCTAGAAAGTTCGTGAAGAATACATTTTGTTTGAAACGCCTATTTTTTAAATTAACGCACTGAGGGGGAATTTCCTTAACATGGGATTTCCTATTAAAATCTGGCAATGCCAGCCGGTATGCAGGGCCCTTAAAGCTAGGTTACAGAAAGTGTAGAAACATCACAAAGAACTTGCTCACAGTGTTTCAACCTGAAATGCCATCCACGTTGTTTGTAATAGTGCTGTTGTCAAACACCAGTCTGATGGAGGTAGCTACTACGCATCTCGCACTAACTATCTACCCTATTTTCCTTCTTTTATAACTTCATGTGGGAATCAGATCCTACGTAAAAATTAGTTAGTTGGTTTTCCATATAAAAATTGCTAAACTTATAGGTTTTTAAAATTTAAATGCAGTTTCGATTATATGACCAGGTCAACTATTCAGGGCCGCGGTGGTTGAGCGGTTAGACTGCTCGCCTCCCACCGAAGCAAACCGGGTTCAATCCCGGCCGGGTCACTCCTGGATTTTCGCAAGTGGGAATCGTGCCGGACGATGCCGCTGATCTGCGGGTTTTCTCTGGGATCTCCCGTTTCCCCCGCCCTTGCACTCCGGCCCTGCTCCGTTGTCACCTCATCGGCTCTCAAGACCTCGTTAAGTGCCGCCCAAATCTCTAAACTAAACAACTTCAATTTTTTCGTACCATTGTAATAACTTCGATTCCTAATCTTGCCTTAATTTAGTGAACTAGCAGCAATCCAGAGAATAANTTTTTCGTACCATTGTAATAACTTCGATTCCTAATCTTGCCTTAATTTAGTGAACTAGCAGCAATCCAGAGAATAAACTGGAACTATTTACTTTTAATCATTTTCAACATATGAAAAGATCGTATATGACCTATAATAGTATTTTGCGTCTACAACTTTAAACGTAGGCTACATCAATTTTAAGCAGTTTAAATGTGACATGATGCATATACGCACGAGTGTGAAATGTTTTGAGAATCGAAAATGCACAGTAATGGCCACATATAACGTCTAGGTATGCAAGCAGACGTGATGTTGAGAGCAGAGTCGCTACTGTGGCGACAAACACGCCGCGGGCGGAGTGCTGCTTGCCGTGATAGGCCAGGTTTCACCAGCTACGAGGAGGTTGTATGTATGCAGTTACACATCTGGAGAGGCCCTGCTGCTGGGAGAAGACCTGCCAGCTGATGCCCATGAAAAAAAAAGGGGGGGGGGGGTGAATTTTTATGTAAAAATATGGGACACCATATATCTAAACAGAATATTAAAGGATTGGGTTTTGAAAACGTATTCTTGCCGAATGCCTTGTACAACGCCTACTAAGTCCTTAGCAAAAAGGTGACTTATGCTTCCCATATTGCAGACATATGCGTAATGCTGTGCGCACTGTTCGGCTTGATGACGTGATACGCCAGCACATCAACGACATGCCCTCGACTAGTACACGCTCCATAGTGCGCCAAATGGGCGTGTCCCATTCAGCCGTTTGGGACGTACTGTGGGTAAATCGCGCCATCCCTACCGCTGGCGGAAAGTACAAGCATTCAACGAAAATGAGTTTTCAAAGCTCAATTTTCACAGGATCATATTTCCTTTAATATTCTGTTTAGGTATATGGTGTCCTATATATTTTCGACATTATTTTTCATAAGGAATCACCTCCCGCAGTTTGGGCGTTTAATTTCCGAAAATGCTCTATAAGCCACAGCGTGCCTGTGTCGAGAGTCTAGCTAGTATCTTGGACAGCCATTAGCGCCATGTGTAGTACCAACGGAACGACGGGTGACGACGCAGTGATCAGCGAGTGTAATCTGCTAGCATCAGGAGAGTGAAGAGTGTGACTGGACGGATATATTGTGAGAAAGTGGGACTGGCTGCGTGAGCGACAGACATTTTGAATGATTTTAATATGTGGCAATGGCCATTTGGATCGTATATGTGTAAATAATAAGTGTGGATTAAGTGTATGTAACTAGTAAAAATACAGTGATAAAGGCGTTTATTAGAATTGAGATTGGCATTAAATATTGTGCTCGCTGATAGTAATAATAAGAGTTAATAGTATATATGTGTATTTTAATGTTGTTAATAATAGCTGTGTGTATTTATTATCAAGAAGTTAAATTTTGTTCGTTTATTTTGATCGAGCCCTGCAACCCCCATTAACTCGGTTACGCCCCTGGCGACTTGTAATAATATTTTCCGGATTCACGCTTGTCTCGGTCGTTATTAGCAACGGTGTCATAGCTGTTTGTGATGACGTGAACGGAGTTTTANCACTGCATTGTCCATGGTGGGAGGTTATGCCTGAAGTTAGGTATTCTCGGCACACTCTTGACACTGTGGATCTCGGAATGTTGAATTCCCTAACCATTTCCGAAACTGAATGTCCCATGCGTCTAGCTCCAACTACCATTCCGCGTTTTAAGTCTGTTAATTCCCGTCGTGCGGCCATAATCACGTCAGAAACCTTTTCACAAGAATCACTTGACTACAAATGAAAGCCCAACCAATGCACTGCCCGTTTATACATTTTGTACGCGATACTACTGCCATCTGTATATTTGCATATTGCTATCCCATGACGTTTGTCACCTCTGTGTATAACTTCAATGAAAGAACAAAATGCGATACATGTGTCGCAGTTCGTACAAATGCACGAAAAACGCGCTTTTTTTTACCGAAGTTAATCTTTCACTCTTTGAATGTACAATATATGCCTAATAAATATTTTTACACTACAAAAGAGTTGAAATTGCGGCTTTTTGAAGCCACGTGCATTTCAAACACGCTTACTGTTTGTAATTCACAACCTTTTGAACTTGTTTTTTTTTCTATGGAAATCCTTGCACGTTTACTTCATTAAAATCACGTTTGTCTACCGCTGATATTAAATAATTTATTTGCACAATCATTCAATATGATGAACACTTTGCCAGTTTCCTGAAACTAACGAAATTCTTAAATAATATTTGGTGCGCTTCGTGACAGACGGTGGTTTAGGAAAATTTCTGGACAAGCAGTTTTACGAAGCTGTAAACACTTGCCGATAATATTGCACTTAACTCAAGAAAACGCACAAAAAAGGCACTTACGACCATCTGTGCTTAATGAAAACAAATAAAAATATAATTAACTACCGATAACAATTTTCAACGGGACCAGAAATGTACTCTCATAAACACGATGAAAAAGAGCACATGCACAATGGCGTTCGCTGGGTTGGAAACGTTACACGGATTGTGAGTTTCCGCATGCTTTGTCATAATTGGTAAACAAATTTTTAAAGCCAATTCAGTAAAAGCAAAAACAGAAAAAAAATATCAACTTAACGTTTGCGCAAAATTTTGGTCTTTAGACATAGATGGGGGATGAAAGCGTGCTGAAAAGTTTAGAGGATTTTATGGTCAACGTGAATTATCGGGCATCGAGTTTAAACAGTACTGCATCAAACTCGATATATATTTTGAACACTATTTACCCCGCCACCTCTCTACTAGTTTCTCCTCTCCCAATAATAAAGAGCATGGTACCCACCTATCTTTCTCCTGTAGCATTTTCTTATAATGCATGTAATAATTTTTAATTCTTTCCTGTCGAAAGGGTTTTTACGGTGTCTGTGCCGGTTTTTCCCTTTCTCTTCTAGATGTAGTTAGTTAGCTATAAGTACATTAGGGAGGTTTTTCATGGCCTAACTCGGCCATGGGAGACCCAATCCCTCTTTGCCGCGATGCACGTCTCCTTGCATGTTTTTCCTTCCCTTGTAAGCGTAGGGGGCTAGCCCTGAGACGCAATAATCCCGTTCCTACCGCGGATTAATATATAACACTTAGTTTTAGAGTAGGTTAGAAAAAAAAAACCACTATTTAAAAGAAAGATAAACGCTCCAACCACCTTTCCTTCTATAAATACTAGCCTCACGACACAGTATACTATCGCAGTCAGTTGACGTGTGTGTGCAGGGACATGGTATTGANCTGAGACGCAATAATCCCGTTCCTACCGCGGATTAATATATAACACTTAGTTTTAGAGTAGGTTAGAAAAAAAAACACTATTTAAAAGAAAGATAAACGCTCCAACCACCTTTCCGTCTATAAATACTAGCCTCACGACACAGTATACTATCGCAGTCAGTTGACGTGTGTGTGCAGGGACATGGTATTGANGTCTATAAATACTAGCCTCACGACACAGTATACTATCGCAGTCAGTTGACGTGTGTGTGCAGGGACATGGTATTGAAAATCCACATGCTATTCCCGCCTGAGGCAGTGTCAACATATGGATGAGCGGAGGCTGTCGCAAAGCGGAGTTGGCTGTCTTATCCGAGGGAAAAATCTGTCGCTTCGGCCAACTCGAAGAATGCATATGGTGATACGAGATGGGGGTGGAGAAATAGCGGAATGAACACTGGGTAGGAAACGGGAGAGCGCTGAGAAAACCCCCCGTCCGCGCTACGGCATTGTCCGCCACACTCCCCACACGAGTAACAGCGGCCAAAAATTTCCCTTCTGCGGGGCCTGGGATCGATGCGTGGACCTCTGAAATGGGAGGCCAGTGACTGAGCCAACTGTGGGTTCTGTAGGGACATTAATTTTAAAAATTACTCATCGACTGATAGGACTGAATAAGTTAGTAGTTCAGCTGTAACAAGTGGCCTATGTTTGTAAGCATCCACTTTTAGAGCTGCAGCATTTTGAGTGTTTAAATTTAATATCATGTTTACTTTGTGTATCGTGTTGACTAATTATTAACAAATAACTATGGAAAAATTTATTCTTTAAAATACTTTTAATGTTAATGCTACATAAAGGCGAATATAAACATATACTCTAAGATATGATATAGATTCTACAGTGAATAAAAGAAGTGAAAAATGAAATAATTTATAATTGAATAATGTGGAATGCCAGTTCACTGTAACATTAAAAAAAANAATAAAAGAAGTGAAAAATGAAATAATTTATAATTGAATAATGTGGAATGCCAGTTCACTGTAACATTAAAAAAAAACCCCAGTTTCTTAAAAAATAGCCGGATAATAAAATAACTGTGTGGCTAAGCAGGAAATTATCACTCAATTGATAACCATTCAGATTTATTCACCGAATTAGTTGCCATTGCGATACGTTTAATCGATAACGTAAAAAAAAAACTGGGCTACAAATATTTCAAAGGAATGAGTCAAAAATAATGATGGATAATAATGATAGGTTTAAACGAAGTTCAGTAATTTCATTAGTAAATTTCATAACATAGATTTTTAAATCCACGAGTTTCGGTATTACATTTTTTTAAAGTGAGATTCTTTCTGCCTGCTACATAAATTTGCTACATACATTTCAGATGNGAGTTTCGGTATTACATTTTTTTAAAGTGAGATTCTTTCTGCCTGCTACATAAATTTGCTACATACATTTCAGATGTGGCTACAAGCAGTGAAGTAGCTAATAACGGAATTCTGCTTTCCTATGCAATGTCACTTTTTGGATTTTTTCTTCCAGCGGTCACTAGCCGTACGCACTGCACTGTCACTATGCTTGTGGAGACCTTTTGCGCTCTCCTCTCCTCCTTTTCCACTCCCGAACTTGCTTCACCCCCCCCNAATAAAAGAAGTGAAAAATGAAATAATTTATAATTGAATAATGTGGAATGCCAGTTCACTGTAACATTAAAAAAAACCCCCAGTTTCTTAAAAAATAGCCGGATAATAAAATAACTGTGTGGCTAAGCAGGAAATTATCACTCAATTGATAACCATTCAGATTTATTCACCGAATTAGTTGCCATTGCGATACGTTTAATCGATAACGCAAAAAAAACTGGGCTACAAATATTTCAAAGGAATGAGTCAAAAATAATGATGGATAATAATGATAGGTTTAAACGAAGTTCA
This sequence comes from Clitarchus hookeri, assembly GCA_002778355.1. NCBI lineage: Eukaryota > Metazoa > Arthropoda > Insecta > Phasmatodea > Phasmatidae > Clitarchus > Clitarchus hookeri. The sequence continues at coordinate 781,665 of NQII01000280.1, read as the reverse complement.
GTAATTTCAATAGTAAATTTAATAACATAGATTTTTAAATCCATGAGTTTCGGTATTACATTTTTTTAAAGTGAGATTCTTTCTGCCTGCTACATAAATTTGCTACATACATTTCAGATGTGGCTACAAGCAGTGAAGTAGCTAATAACGGAATTCTGCTTTCCTATGCAATGTCACTTTTTGGATTTTTTCTTCCAGCGGTCACTAGCCGTACGCACTGCACTGTCACTATGCTTGTGGAGACCTTTTGCGCTCTCCTCTCCTCCTTTTCCACTCCCGAACTNACCATGATTCTTCACACCACACACAATGAGACTAGGGCCACACCAGGATGTTTATAATATTTCATACACACCATTAGTGTGACGTCACAAAAGGCTGCTGGTTCCAAACATGCTTCTGTTTACCGTTGTGTTTAGATGGTGATGTATCTAGCGGTAGGCTGTAATCATTACAGTAAACTACAAACGTGTAAATTTTATCGTTTTCCAAAGGTAGTTATAAGAAATAAAACGAGATAAAGCCAATCTTGGTTAGTCTGCTGTGTTTAAGTTTTTATTAAGGTTTTGAAATAGGGAGGCTCATAACCTTGCCCGACGGCATTGTGGAGAAACTGAATTAGGATTTTGATTGGATCTCCATTGCCTACAATGACTACGAAAAAAATAACCAAAAAACGAACACATGGATGAGAGAAACAAATGCAATACAAATGTGATAATATAATTATTTGAACAAGAGACAACGATCCAGTTAAACAAAGAGCTACACAGAAACAAGACAGCACAATTATGACAATACGTAAACAGAAAAAAACCACAAGCGACACACATACTGCAGTAAAAACAAATACACACGTAAAATGATCAACAAATTTTGTGTGTNGAAAAAAACCACAAGCGACACACATACTGCAGTAAAAACAAATACACACGTAAAATGATCAACAAATTTTGTGTGTCTCTTTATTTTGACTAACTGCAGTGTGTGTTTCGCTTGTAGTTTTTGCTGTTTTCGTATTGCCGTAATTTTGCTGTCTTCTTTTGTTTCAGCGTCGCTCTTTGTCTAACTGGATCGTTTCCTCTTGTTCCATGTATGTGCGTATTTATATTATCACATTTTTATTGCATTTGTGTTTCTCATCTATACAGAGTGATTCACAGCATCTGTATCACCCATTTTTCNGGGGGGGGGGGGTGATCTTTGAAATTCCAAATGGGAATGTGGGTCGTATAAGGTATAGATGGATAGATCGTCTGAAATGAAACAACAGTTGCTAAGAAACTTTTTCTCTGACCTGCATAGTTTACGCACAGTAAATTAAATCATCTAAGCATATGGTTTGTGACGTGCGTATAGTCGGTTCACGACTGGAAGAGACTTTCTTGAAGCCCTGCTAAATATGTACTTTCAAGCCCATTTTGTATCCTTCCGCCAAAGGTAAACAAACATTGCCATGTGGCAGTCACATGGCAATGTTNCATTTTGTATCCTTCCGCCAAAGGTAAACAAACATTGCCATGTGGCAGTCACATGGCAATGTTTACATTCCACTGTATGTGTAGGTGGGTTCGTACATGCACGTACCCATTATAAAAGTCATGTATATATTATTAATGGATATTTCACAAGCGTGAAGTTTTTAATCTTGAGAATTTCACACAAAAGAATATGCGATGCCAGCGAAAAACATTTCATTCTATAAACCCAAAATGCGAGTATTTTGACGAATCGATAGTTGTTGTCTATTTACAATCGATTGTTAGTGACTTTCGGTAAATTCCCATACATCGAAGGCAAGATCATCAGTATTGATCGAAATTGCTACAGACGTTAAAATGGCGTGGTGGTTGAGTCGGATGTTTCGCGCAATTGTAAAACGTTATTTAAAAATGGTTGTGACGGTTTTAGACAGGACTGCAGAGTTTGCGAGTGAAGGATTCTACGTCTTCGACAATGTGAAAACAATTCTTATGTGCAAATACTGCAACGTTAGAATAAGAGTGGCAAAGGAAAGACACGTGCACGAAACACATAAAAACAAAAGAAATTAGAACTGAAAGTGAGCACAAATTAAAATCATACGTTATTAAAAACCAAATAATAAAGAGCGGATATTAGTAAAACAAGACAAATAAATGAATTATTATAGGTTAAACGAGATAATCGCACAATTTCTCTGGCACGTGTGTCAACAACACAAGGACTACGAAGGTTAGTAAACAAATGGCCGCGTTACTTTAACCTTGAGCGTAATCATGTGACTGCGAGAAACGTTGAAATCTAAATATGTTAGCATCACGTCATTAATAATTGGCATAATAACATCCAATTCTTTTCGACACCCATTTGTAAGCGATAAATTAACAATTACGTTAAAACTTTGGAACTATTTCTTCTCTTTGTTCTGGCAACCCAACGGCATAACTGTATCCGCGCTCGCCGCTGTTTGTAATGTTATATGCATTTCGCTAATGGCTAGGGTGTTTTTTCAAAGGTTGATTTTCAAAAGTTTCTTCCAGTCGTGAACCGACTGTACTTAACGCACAATGAAAATTGATCGCAAACGTTGTTTACTTACTACAATCAAAAATAAATCTACGAAACATGTTTTTTTTCTGGCGTGTACGTACAATCAACAGGACGTCAGGTGAACTGTAAATACCGGTATGATGTGAGATAACTACGAGGAACTGGGAATACTCATTCGCACACAGCACTCTTCATAAGTGTTTAATGTCCACCATCCTGTATCAGACACGACTCTGCTCTCCGTCTTACATACTCTACTGCAACTGGTAAACTTTGCACTGCCTCTGAAAATAAAGTATTTGGTTTAGGCAAGTATTCCATTCTGCTAGACAAATAGCGCACATTCCATCTAAAATAAATTACCTCTGTGTTGAAAATACTATTTACTGACTTTGCTGTTCTCTAAAGATATTCTCATTATGTGCGCCTGGGACGTATGTACACTTTTGTTCACGAAACGTTTTCATTTTTTGTTTTTGTCTACAATATGTAAGTTCGCGATGTTAGGTGAAACAACACACACACACACATATATGATCTATTTATTTTTACCACCCACAATAACTCCGTACTGGGGCTCCAAATGAAAAAGTGTTTAAAACCAAAATTGTATAGCTGGAAAGGGAAATAATACTGCTGGGGAGTCAGCCATATAGCATTATTTATTATTCTGATACGAGTACTAACATAAGCTTTTTTAAATTACACCATGTATCTATTGGTTAAATGTTCAGTGTAGCTCGTCAATACCTATTTAAACATGTAGCACAATGTACACTTTCATAACATGAACATTAGAAAATAGGATCTGTACTGCCCGTTTGTGGTACTATCCATATGGGTACAGAGAGGGGTAGATCATTCACATCAGATGTTCAAAGCGGTGACCATTGGCAGCGGTACACAAGTTCAGTCGCTGGGTGAATGACAACACTGATTCCTCCAGTGTTGCCTGCGGAAGAGCATTACAAGCACGCACAATACATTCCTGCATGCTCTCTGGAGTTGTTTGGAATATCTCGATACACAGCGCCTTTGAAGTAACCTCAAAGAAAAAAGTCCAGGGGGGTAAAGATCAGGAGACCGAGCATGCCACGGAACTGGTCCTTCACCACCAGTCCACCAACCAGGATATTCTCGGTTCAGAACGCGACGTGCATACACAGCATTATGTGCTGGGGATCCATCGTGCTGGCACCATATTATAATTCTGTTCCTTATAGGTATCTCCTCCAGAAGACCAGCTAAAATTGTTTGTATGAAGGTGGCATACTCCCTGGCATTACGGTTACCATTCACGAACCTTATTGCCAACATTCCCATACCAGATGTTAACTCTTTATTGTCGAAGCTATTGTGGGTCCACGACGGCACAATAATGCATGTTCCTCGTATTCACGTGGCCTGAGTTGGCGAACGACGAATAATCGGTTAAAAGAACATCCGAAAAAATAACGTTCGGGTTGGCGATAATTTGATGCTGTGCCCATTGACAGAACTATACACGATTCTGGAAATCAGTCCCGTGCAATTCATTTTATAAGTGTACATGATAGAGATGGAACGTATGACGCTTAAAAATGCGACGTGCACTTGTTTTTGGAATGCCAATGTCGGCTTCAAGTTGGCGTATGCAGGCGTGTGGATTAACTGCTACAACAGCAACCTCGGCAGATTCATCTGTGCGAGTTCTACGACGATTGCATTGCTGTGGGTTCAAATTGCCTGTTACACAAAGCTTCCCAACGAGACGGAAAAACATCCGTCTGGAAGGTGGGGTGTTGTCAGGGTATCACTCTCAGTAGAGTTGCTCCGCCTGACTAGCATTACACCGACTTTCAACAGAATGAATGACGTGTGAGCAAACCAAGCCAAAATGGCTCTATTAATTCGTGTTAGATAAAAGGGTAAAGGAGGTAGGGATGTGGTTTCCTCCATTAACAAGCCAAAGATTATTGAAAAGGCAGTTCCACAGTCATTAAGACTGGTGTAAAAATATGTTGAGTACTTCAGAATGAGTCGATCCTCGTTCGACGCACTAATACATATAAGGCTTCGTATTACTGGATGAAATTGGAGATATTCTTGAGGATAAAAAATAAGTAATTATTTTAAGGATAAAACTGAAGAAATAATTTTTCATAGCATAATTGATGTAACATGAATGTAAAACTGTTGGATATTAAAATTGACTGTAAATTGAACTGGGATCAGTAACCAATGCTCTGGAAAGAACAGTCCTTGTGTACACCTAACTTAACTGAAACCGTTTATTTATCCGTTCGTGCGCGTGCCACTATTGAATGCTAACTGCCTCATTTCTCGCGGCGGCCAGCGCTCCACCTGCAGAATAGAAAATGTTGCTTTTTTAAAACCGCCGTGGAAAACTATCCGCTCGTGCGCTCAGTACCATTTCAAGCTCTGTGTTTCATTCCAAACTGTTGAATTACCGCGGCGGCCATGTGGCGAAAAACTGATTCTGAGTTCTTTGATACAGAGAAGCTAATGATAGAGATAGAAAAAAAGACCGCTTATATGCAACAAACATTCACCTGAATACAGTGTAAGAAAGATTAAAGAGGAGCTGTATAGCAAGCTATTAATATAGATAATCTTTATTAGGTGTTTTGAGTCCTCCCCGAACAGCGACAAGGTCCTGGTAGGGAAACAATAGAAATTAAGAAAGTGGAGGAGGAATCGGCCAGAGCGTATATTAAGGAACCATCCCAGATTTTATTTGCACCAGTACAGCGTTTCGACGGAAACATCGCATGCCTTGCGAGTAGGAGCAATGAGGAGCTAGGGGTGCGTGTTAGTGTCGCCCGTATCGCTACCTCGCTTCTTGACCTTGAACGTGCAGCTACCTGGTTCAAGAGGGCAGGAATGTGTTAAAAAAACAATTTTTGTTGAAGACATGTATGAAAATTTACTTTTAAGAGCAGTAAGAGTAACCACGGAACATTTTTAATTATTTAAACGGGTTTTTATTTACAAAATTGTGGTTTTTGTACAATTGTAACAAATATCAATATTCAGCCCAAAAAAAAAAGAGTTAAGATCACATTTGTCCCCTCTATTGAAGTAAAGAAACCCGATTTGACTAAAGTCTACCATTAGTTTTTTAAAAACAATTTTACTTGCACATGATTTTTGCTGTGGGAATTTGTTATTTTTTGATGCGCGAAAAAATTCCATTCTTGCAAGATGTTTTGAGTTTAAATTACGCCACGCAGTATGCTTTTCAAGGAAAAACTTTGCCAGAGTTTATAAGTCAAATAGATAATTTGTAGTATAAAAAGTATTGATGCAGGTACACCGCCTCGTGCGCGAACGTTTCTCTTGGCGCCGGAGACCCGTCTAACCTATCTGGTCGCTGGCACTCCTAGCTTTCACCACGGGTACTAGTTCACCGCGTTGTGAGATGGTTTCCCGCGCTATCTCCCGAGTGTGGAGTGCGTAGCTTTTGAATGAGAGTTGTGTTCCCTGGTAACATGTATGGTGTACATGTTCCCTGGTAACATGTATGGTGTACGACGTGTGTATTTTAGTTGTTCAAAACATTTTTGCGTGATGGCTGTTCGCTTATACGTATTAAAAATGGGTAGGCCTGAGCGAAAATCACTGAGTCAAGTTCTAAGAAGAAGCAAAGTAAGCAAAATACGAAGAGCTATTTGGAAAACGAAGAAAGAAAATTCGAATAGTACGCCAAATACTTTTGACCGTGACTGACAATGCTTCCCCTTCTTTGACGTAAGTATTAAATTAATTTATCTGTTTACATAGCTAACCTGGATTTCACAAAATTGTAACAACTTTGAAAATACCATATATTATTTTACTATAAGAGGAAAACAACACTTCAGCTTCGGTGTTCTACGATGTGATCTTTTACGCACCTATTTATTAGTTTGATTTTATTCGAATGACCCTTAAGAATCCTGTGATGGGACTGTCATACATTGTGGATGATGTCTTTGATTGTGTTTGACGAACAGGACCGAAATGCTGTATTAGTCACATCACAAACAAACTTTTCCCTATGTTAATTCCTACTTAGGACGAAACATTTTCACGTAATAATTTTGTACTGTATAGACATAAAAATGCATAGATAAAATACTTATTTTTATCTAATAATATCTTTGTTATACTAAGTTAAATTATTCATCGGCGTACAAAAATATTGTTTTTCGGTATTGTAAATAATGCATATTTAAATATGTAATTTGTGTAGCCTAGTTAGTATATTTCAATTGAAAAAAAAAGTTGTATTAATAACACGTAGAAAATAGTTTTCCTCTATTTATTGTAATGCATACGGTCTTCTGCGTATATTGTCACGATAGCAATAACTGCAGAAATAATAACGTATGGTAGAGTGAAATCGAAATGAGAAAATAATGCGCAGAAGACTATAACGCGCCGAGAGAGTAGGAAGAGTCCATTGTCGTTGCACGAAGGGGTGAGGTAGCTCAGTTCCGTAGTGACAGCTGCCGAGAGGTAGTAGCGAGTTATTTTATCAGTATGGTGTGTGCACATCCAGCAGTGTCACGTGGTATCCCACCCTCCAGCGGCATGCGTTCGGGAGAGCCCTCCCTTACCATTCCTCTCTCAGAGCTGCGCGAAGATTATTTATCATTTGAACTTTACTATACATGGGTCTAAGAAAATATTCGCCCGTCTTAGCGCGTGATGACAGCCTTTTCCTATATCTAGTTTGGTTCTATGTATGACCAGAAATCTTTCTGGCTTCGGATTTACCACACCATTGCCCTTAAATTGCAGAAATCTTTCAACTAATCTCTCGCGCTCTTTCTTTTGTTGCCAACGGTATGGGTGATTCAGCGAATATCTTAATTATTCGTTATTTATGGTTTTCTCTCTTTACCAACTAGCAGTAGCTTCAACTCAAATAATTAGTAGGGACTAGTGATTTTCGCGAAAAGAATTTCATGCAGCACAGATTTCTATCTCCTGCGTGCATTATTGCAGTGTTCCTTCTGTTATTGGATGCTGTCTTTGTGAGAGGACAGTAATGTGATTGCCTGGGCCAATCATAGTTATGTTACTCTTTTACTAAACGTCTGTGATTCGCTGACAGGCATATGAGGTATGTGGTAGTTATAACTATCCAATCGCGAAAGTGTACATAAGTTAGTGTTGAAATATATGCAAGGAACTCCTAGCGCGAAAATCGAGTGTCCGTAATAATTAAAAATTAATTTATATGAAGGCTTTTTTTTTTGCGGATCGTCGTCCTCACTTATTCTACACTTGTGCTATATTTTTTATTAATATAATAATATTAATGTCACCGCTGATGGGGATGTATCACACACTAAAATTCTCGAGGTGGTTCGTGGATGGGCCACGAACACTAGGAAAATGGAGAAAAGGCAATAAATGTAGGAGGAAAAAGAACCTAGAAGAAGATGAGCTGTTTCGCAGCAGGTGGTCTAAAGGGTTGCTTCACCTAGCGGAGGTGGTTTACAAATGGAGGGGATAGAGGATGGGGAGAACCTTCGTTAGCAGCTATTGAGGAATACTAGGAATGCTTCAACTATTCTCTGTCTCGTATAACTTGGCAAATATCATGAGTCAGTGAGTGGCAAATTTACGTATACAAAACAAACAACGTATAATTTACAAAATCCTCTTTCAGCTGATACTTGAACAAATGAAAATTAATATTACATTGACTATTCTGACTCCACTGCCGACGTACATCAGACAATCAGGAAATACGCGGACACAGACGACAGACTGGTGACTGCTAGAATCTCACGGTTTTGGAGGCCTAGTATGTAGCGCTGCCAAGCAAGCAAACTAGTCAGGCACATGACTAGTGTTTCGAAAGGCGTGTGGTATGGGAGACTGATGTCGCCTTAAAGGGAAGAGGGGGAATAACCAGGCGCGACAGGCTCAAGGTCGTGCCAACTGGAAGCTAACAGACCCGGGCATTACTCACTGCGACTACCTGACTTGCTGGTCGTCCAGAACCCGACTAGAGAATATACGGCACCACTTTTTCTTTCGCCCGAACGTTGGCAGGCTGATGCCTGAAAAACAATCGTGTAGTTAAATTCATGTTATTTAAATAGAAAGTATTTTATACTTTTAAGAACTTCACCCTATCGTAAAACAGAATACTATTTCCTGTTCCAGTGTACGCACTGCATTAGCACTGCGTTCTAGCGTGTGGTTATAAGTACATTTACTACCGAAAGCGATAATTTAGGACTTCATAAACACACTCAAAAGCCAGAGACTGACTAAGCAAATTGAGCACCCAAAATTTTATGATCTGTGGGACACGGTTAATTTTATAGAAATATTTTCTTGGACAAATACTGACTACTCATTTCTTCATGCTTCTTCATTTAACAACTCAGGGTTTAAACTGTAGTAAAATAATTTAAAATAAAACCCTTAAGTTATTTCTAGCTTTTGCTAATTTACGCTATGCTTTACCTGGCAACAAAACTCAGGCAGTTACGAAATTATACTTTTAAGGAAGTTTTTTGACAACCAAAGTTTCAGTCCAATTTTTCTTAGTAATTTATTTATGTTTATTGCATTCTGTTTAACCCGTTGGGAGATGATTTGTTCGAAGATATGGAATAATGATAAGTTTACAATTAATATTTCAGTGGTTACAAAACCAATCACAAATTGATTTTATAAGAATGCATACTGTATTTTATTCCACAATTGAAGATGAGTTTAGTTATGTACTACATGGATAAAATACAAATTGACATATTATCTAACCATCTACATAAAATGTGAATGACCAAGATTAAAATTTTACTTACATATTCATACATTCATTTAAATAAACACACAAAGTTAAAGTGAGGAAAAAATTATAGCATTTCGAGACCCTGAAAAATATAAGCTGTAACATACATAAATTTAAAAAAATTTTTTTTTGCGCTGAACTAATATTAGTTCACGCAACCAAACTGCTTTCGTTCTAACCATCTGCACACGTGCTCTTGAACTAAAATATATTTAACAATATCGTCTCCTAAACGCCGATTTTGTTGTTTCTATATTGTCGCAATATTATTTGTATTAGTACTTAGTCAGCTTGTCAGCATAGTTGTCTTTAATTTATATGTTCAAATCACTACTTTGCTTACAGTGTGAAAATGTTTGTTAAGTGGTAAACTTTGATATCGTTTATACCCGAAATTGTTGCGGCATCAAAATAAGTTGGTTTTACTATCAGTATTTATTTCGTTGGATGTCAAACACCGCTCGCGCGTTCGTATTTCCTGGACAAGTATAATACTACACCGCGTGTAAGTGGATTAAGAGTAACGTTAGTGTCTGCATTGTCGATGGAACAATTTTAACTGAAAACCATAGAAAATGTAAATACGCATATTTAATTAAATGTAGAGATTGAACAGCATGTATACTTTTCTTTCACACACTTTACAGGCAGTTTGCTGAATAGGACGGTAGACTGCTAAATAGATGTTTCGTTTTTCTGTCACAAGTTGTGAACTCCGAAGAAATGGTAACATTTCCAAAACTCTGTTTTACTGTACATCGTAACATTAGAACTAGCAAAAATTTTGTTTCTGGTAGTGAATTATGTAAAATAAACTAAATTTAGGAGATTGTGAAATATATCATTTCGCAGAAAATTTGAATGTAGACAAAGTTTTTAAGTACCGTAAGTGGGGTTGACTTGGGACATGGGGGAAGACTTTGTGACAGGAATTTTTCAGTGTTATTTACATTTTCTTCCATTTTAAAGAGGCTATTTTTAATTTTCAGTGGTTCAATTGCCACCACTGAATATCTGAAACATCCTACTGAAATAGGTGGACATTTAAATGTGATTTTATGTGCCACAAAGTCACCCCTATTTGTCACAAAGTGACCCCCGCCTACAGTACTTGTTATTATTCGGTTGGAAAAATGTATATTTACGAGCCAAAAATATAATTTTACGACGACATAATTTACGTTACTGCGCGATATTCCTTTGTTATTAAGTACTTCCATTTTTATCTACAAATACAAGAATGCTTTGTGAATAACAGTGATGCAGCAGATATTTTTATTTTCAAACTAAAATTAACATTTAATTGTGCCTTAGATGTTACTTTAATTTTTCCCGCGCACGTGAAAAGATTCCATAATCATTCATACACGGGAGTAGATTGGTTTGGGGGGGGGGGGGTATTTAAAACCCCCCTTTTTTCTATTGATTTGTCATTAGTATTAAAATTATTAATAGTCCTTTAACTGTGATAAAAATATGCAATTGTTTGTTTAATATACTGAAATGTATTATACACGGAGGTAATTTTCTTCTATAATTTGCCCTCCCTCCATTCACTTCAGTCGTGTGCCCCCACCCACCTCCATGAGAAATTTCTGGCTTCGCTACTGCATTCAGAGTAGTATTCAAATGAGATAAAGAGAGGTTTGAAAGTTCTGTGTACTTTCGAAATTACTGTGGGTTTACATGTATTCAATTCATTGGTCAGCCTGCCCCTTTCTCTCTGTGCGTATATTTAAATTTAACTGTATTTGGGTTAGTTAAATCGTTTCATTACAGTTATATTCACGTCGTACCAATCATCACCATGGCCGAGATTACAAAGACGCTACTTGTATACAATAAGGCGACTGGCTACGGAAGAACAATGTATGTACTTATGTGTGTATCGAGTGTAAACGAGTTCAGAACTGCAAACTTCCTTGATTCACCTGCTGTCGTAAAGTGTGCGGGCGCAATGAGACGTATTTTTCTTTGTGAGAAAATAAAAGTGGAGTTAACGAAATCAAACAAATCTTTGGTTCCAAACAATAATTACACGCATGGGCGGACAGACATAGGCCAGATGAAGCGGCTGTTGCACCTTGAAAGGGGGTGGGTGGGTAAAGACTGGTCACGGTAAAGTGAGCACTTTTGAAAGTCTTGCTAAATTTTCCACTTCCAGCCCATTGGCTGCGTATCTTTCTGCAAACCTATCAAAATAAACACTGCCATGTGACTTTCAGCTGGTGTTTATATCAGCTGGCTCACACGCCCACTTAATATTTATTAAATAAACATCAAAAAATAATTAATATTTTAATTAGCACTATAAACACACAAACGTTAACTTCATAAAAAATATTGGTTTGTGAATATTGATTGATGTTCGATTATTTTTCTGTTTAGACACAATTTAATTCCTTTAACTATGGTCAGCACTTCCGAGGACATAAGAAAATATGTTTGATTTAAGTCATCAACGAATAGCAGAAGATTTGAAAATTCAATTTCCCGTTATAAAAACAACGCCAATACGTTTTGAACGTTCACCTTTAAAAAGTTTTACAAGTTAAATTTTTAGATAATACAGTTTTTACTCCTTCATACAGAAGACAACGTGCCTTAAACAATAGTTAAATGATCTAAGAATATTGTTTAACAACATGTATTAGTAGAATTATATGGCGTAAATACATCACAAATCAATATTTTAATATAAGACTACGCACAACGTTTGCTTACGGAAAAAAAAAAAAACTTTTCGCTTATAAAACTTAAATGTGTACACAGATATGAATATAACTTCACCACAATATTAAAAAAACTATAACTAGACGATGACAATGCATTTCATGAAACTTCATCCACGTATTTAATGCAGAATCTAATTTTGCCTCAAATTAATTACCTTTAAGGATAGTCGTGGAAATTAGTACTTACTGTTTGATACATGGGCTCATACGAATTAAACCGTTCGGACAGATGTTATAATACTGTTTTAACGTATTCCTAACACTCAAGGAATGTTTCACGCGTTTGTTTCAAAACGAGTGACATCTTGTCGAGGTATTAACGCTTTGATCGTAAGTTCGGTATCGCCTAAATACTAAATAACACGTACACATTTATTTAAGCTTTCATAATTGTAATACATTTCGCAAATATAACGAAACACACTTATCTGAAGTTTCTTCAGAGGTTTAAAATTTATACCGACTATAACAACCTTGCATCATAATGTCAGCGATTTTCTTAAATGATAAATTAAGCATTAAGTACTATAGACCAGGCACTTAGACTGATATTATAATCGTGTTTGAACCTATGTTTGAAACACTTTAATGTATAAATAAATTTTAATCGCATGCCCTACATTTTATAAGAAGTAATGCATTTACTGAATAGATGTTGTGTATGGATTAAAGATGTGGTATCTAACACGACAGTGCTGTTAGTACAAGTACACTAAGACTATGTTTCTAGCATTTTGTGAGTCGGTTTACACTAACCCCGAATCAGTGGTGTCACAGCGAAATAAATTTTACTGAAAGTCAGTTGATATGTAACTGCCGAATGTAAAATCAAGGAAAATGAATTCAGAACAGGAGACTTATGGCAGAGGAATTATTGTCATTCAGTGGGAATCACATATAAATCAGTGAAATTCGGCCACCAAATTACTAAGTTATATGGCACTGATTATCAGTCGCTCAATTTTCACAGTTTTCTCTGCCTTTGGCTCAATTCTCACTGAGTGTATTATCACATTCGATGCTATTGCCGTTTCAGTCAGTTAACTTTTCTACTTTTATAATTTTTAAATTCTAAAATACAAAAGTTGTGCTGTTTTTTTAAAACTTAATATTAATAGGCCATACAACCAGGCCCGCAAATCTAATGTTCCAGCCGAAAACATTCTAATCATCAACACTTGCCGACCACATCACACCAGGCATTTGCAAAACCCTTATCATGCAATACCAGCAAACCAACAAACCTTACTGGCAAGTTATATCAATCATCGAACCAAAATATTTCAACAAATCATTCCGACTAATAATACTAACAAACCATACAAATATATAATTTCATCTGACGATAATATTAGATCAAACCGAGACATTCCTTCGACATAAAAATTAGAACCAAATACTTTTCAACCATATCATATGAAAAAACCATACAAAAAAAAACAGACACGACCATGTTATGAGACAGTTACTACTAATAATACTAACGACCTACCACCCACCATACCTATCAAAACATTTCAACCATACCATCAAGACAATATAACACAACCTTTACATATCTTGTAATGCATATTCAAAATTATTGCTTCTTATAAAATAGTACCACGTCAATGATATTGTAGCAGATCGGACTGCAGTCATTTCGCACATGTACGCTTTACACGCATTCAGTTATCTCTAAAAAGTCTTGCCACAACAGCGTCACAGTTTTACCAACTAATGATAATATAATCGAATATGCTGTGCATTTGCGTTCTCGGTTTCTCGGTGGTCCTCAGCACAGATGAGTGATATACATGCTGCTCTGATTCTGTCTTTCCTTATTGTTGGACGCTCACAGTAGACAATGTCTTTAATTCTCCCCTATAAAAAAAGTCATTTGGGGACAAGTATGGAGAATGTGGTGGCCAAACTACAAGGCAGGTCCCATTCGTCCGATCCACCGTCTGGAGAATATCATGTCAGCAACTAGCCGAGCTCTGCGTGAAAAGTGAGCAGGACAGCCATCCTGCTGAATCCATGGCGTTAATAACAGTGCGAGAGGGACATCTTCGATCAGCTGATACAAAATGTTTTCTAGGAAGTCTGCATATGCTGCCCCATTCAATTGCCCTTCAAAAAAACATGGTCCTATGACACGATGTTCGAGAAGGCCCTACCTACCAAATATTAAGGCTCCACACATGCTGGTTATCCACTTGATGGAGCCAATGTGGGTTGACTGCAGACCAGTAAAGGGCATAATGTATGTTAACGTCACCATTACTCTTGAATGTGGCCTCATCAGTCCACAAAATGCTGCGATGAAAAGCATCCTTGCTGACGTACCAGTTGCAGAAATCATTGCACTTAGGAATGTAATTCCCAAGTTCTTGGTGCGGCTGTACATGGTACAGATGTAAACGATTATCAGCAAGGGTTCTGCACACTATACTTTGAAACAATCCTGTGTTGCGAGCAATCCTCCGAGTAGAATCATGAGGATTAACTACCATGGCAGCAAGTACATCAACAGCCCTCACGTCTCACAGGTCGTCTGATGCGATGACTTTGTTGCGTGTCGGTTGCACTAGCCCTGTTGTGCGCACGTGACATGCAAGATGCTGGAAGACATTGTACGAGCGATGGACATGTGTGGTTATCTCTCTGCGTACAAACGGGCAGCAGCTCTGCAGTTCTGACGACATTCTCCTAGTATCATCAGCATGTCAAATGCTTCTTCGTTTGTAAATGACATTCCATTCAGAAAGCCACACCACAGACATATCATGTCTGACACTGAAACAACGCACACGATTAATGGTTGTAATGTAAAACGAATAACTATCGGAATGAACGACCTTTCAATTGTCAGTTAACTTGCATGCGAAACCTGTGGTTCCTGTAAGTGGTAGATGGCTTATCTGCTTGCTGCATAGTGCTGCATTATTCTCCGCTTTTACTTGGTAATAGTCTTAACACCTACTGCATGAGTCACTGCAGTGAAGCACACAGGTCACGGCTAGTATCGAAGTGAGTCTCACACTCCAACAAGCAATGGCTCACATTGTGTATCTGTTGTGCATATTTTACGCACGACCAATGATAATTGGATACACAATTAAATGTTATTATACTGTTGTCGAACAAACGTGGAGAATAAGGCATCACTAATCAGCAAGCAGATAAGCCATCTACCACTTACTGTAACTGTAGGTTTTGCATGCAAGTTATCTGTCAATCGAATGTTCTTTCATTAAGACAGTCATTTTACATTGCATGGATGACAGAATCAGAGCAGCATGTGGATCTCTTATCAGTGCTGAGGCCCGCCGAGCATCCGCGAATATAAGACAGAGAGCATAGTCGTGCTTGATAAATAGTGGTCGACATTAAGAACACTTATGAAGAGTGCTGTGTGGGAATGTGTGTTCCCAGTTCACTGTAGTTCTCTCACATCATCCGGTATTTACAGTACATCCGGCGTCCTTTTGATTGTAGTAAGCTAACCACTTTTGCGATTAATTTTAATTGTGCGTAAACTATGCACGTCACAAACCTTATGCTTAGATGATTTATTTTATTTTGCGTAAACTATGCACGTCAGAAAGAAGTGTCTTTGTAAATGTTGTTTCCTCTTAGACGGTCTATCCAGCGATACCTTATACGACCCACATTACCATTTGCAATTTCAAAGCTCACCCCATATACCTCTTCCTCGGGAATGTTCGGAGGAATGGTATTACTACGAATTGATGTTTCATACAGTGTATAGTTATCACACTTTTTTTCCGCGAACCCCGGTGTCGTGTTGTTTCCGAGAAAAGGGGGTGATATTGGTGCTGTGGGTCATCCTGTAGACATATTGTACTTTTGTAATTAGCAGGGGTGTGTTTCGCTTAGGCCTACTTCGCATAGGTAGTAAAATATACTTGTAACAAGTTGGAGTGACAGCATGAAGTAGCATGAGAGGGCGATGAACTAGAAAATTCCTAAAACAAGAGGGTTGGTGTTGACATTGAATGACAGTATGACCTGGAACATTCTTGAAACGAGATGGCTGATATTGACTTGGAATGACAGAGCATATACTGGAAAATTATAGAAATAAGACGGTAGCATGGAATGACAGAACATGAACTGGAACATTCTGGAAACAAGGTAATTTTATTTATAGACTGAGTGACTCATGAAAATTTGGATAAGGAAATTTTTGAAGTTCTGGTGGGAAATTCGGGAAATTTTGAGCGAAATTCTAGAAATGTTGAGTTATTTTGCAGGTATACTGGGACTTTGAGATCAGAGGTCATGGCCAACGTCGTACAATATTGCTGTAATGTAATCCAATATTGTGGATGGCTCGGGGTCTCCGAACCCCACATCCCTGTCCACTAGGGCAGAATGACAGAGCATGAACTGAGGCTGTGATGCAATCCAATATGGCGGATGACTCCGGGGCTCCGACACCCCACATCCTTGTCCACCAATGCAGAATGACAGTACATGAACTGATGATTGTGACTCAATCCAATATGGCGGATGGCTCCTGCTGCAGGAGTTAACACAACGAACACATACCTTGCGTATAGATATACCCATGCCTATAACATTTGGGAAAATTATAATTTCCCTATATATATATATATATATAATGTTACATCATTAAAACCTGTTCTGATATCCATGTCATGTCTAGAAACAATATGTCCAGGTAGAATGGCAGAGCATGAACTGGAAAATTATTGAAACGTCATGCTATTTTTAGACTGAGTGACTCACAAAATTTTTGGTTAGGAACCTTTTTTCAGTGAATTTTGCAGATTTGGAGGGGAATTTTGAGGTCAAGGTAATGGTCAAGGTTACATCTGATGCCACTGCTGATTCCTGCCAGATGCCACTACTGGTATGCTGACTGATGCCATCTGGCTCCTACTCTCCTTATGCCGGAAGCCCCTGTACCATAAATCTCATTTTGTACCTACTCACTGTGTAAAGAAAATCGACAAGAACATTTGCTGGCGGAATTTATCTGCACTAAGCGTTTAAATCTCCACGGTCGTTACGAGGACTCGCTCAGAAAATGAGAAAATTTGACCACTGAGCCGGATGCGTCTCTTAGACTTCAAAACGATGACATTTATTTCCGAGGACTTGACCGAGGTCCTCGCAACTTTTAGGGTCCTCGCAGCGCCGTCATAAATGCATTAGTATGTCCTCGCAAGCTACCTCACACACACACACACACACACTTACAGTCGCTAAATTCGTATCACACTCGCATCGTTCCCAAAATTAACCGGGTGTTAGGATCCATTAGACCACAACCTTTCTCTTATAAGCATAGTTGACAACCATTTCTCATCTGCTGAGGCCATAGTCGTCAAATTTAAATCATATGCATCGCTCCCAACATAGAACAGGGCAACAGGGTTAATTATGCATGAAATCTACAAATAAACATTGTTCCCTGTCATTTCCAATACGCGAAAGCCTCGACCGCCAAATTCATATCACTGGTATCATTCGTGGGTTAAATCAATGTCATAAGGATAATTAAGACCCTAAGCCCTGCTATAAGCATAGGAGGGCATCATATCGGAAATATTAAAGCTCGGCTAATGTGTAACAGTCAGCCATACATGTAAATAAAATAAAGGTAGGTATACATACAATTGCATTGCAAGCATGTTGTAGTAGATAGCAGTTACCGATGCATGTAGGAGTGAAGAGTGAGCTTGAAATAGCACACACATACACGGTGATCCGCACACACTCGTCAATAACCCACCACCACGCACGTTGTCTGCTACTGCAATTGTTATATATACATAAAAATAAACGTAAGTGCAGGTAACATGCAACAAACATCCATACACGAAAGAGTTAGGGTATACACAAATCACTGTACGAGCAAGATGTATGGAGTCATGGGGAGGAGGTTACAGCATAAGTAATACATATAAATAAACACAGTCAGCCTGACACATGGGCCAGCGTTCTAAAACCTCGATAGCATGATTATTCCTTAACAACAGCAACCCATACTTGGAAAAAAATTAAAGGTTAACCCAATTGCACCAGAGCAATGTTTTAGGTAGTCACTGGATACATTAAAATATGTAAGAGTTAATACAAATAAACACCGTTGGTCTAACAAGAGGTATCGCGGATACCACATGTACAAGATATGAAACCATCCCGTACATGAGAAATCGGACACGTTACTATAAAAAATACCCGTTGGTTCTGCAGACCGTAATAATGACATCAATGTTACCATTTTACCAAGAACTTTGATAAAAAGCTGGAATTCTCGAGGATATGAGAAGAGCATACGCTCAGAAAGACCTACCTGAAAAAAAACTCTACAATATGCCAAGCGCGATACACATTACGCGACTTGTAAAAATGGTGTTGCTTTGCTTACTACGAAACAACATTAATTAAAACCATTACTCGCGCTAGAGAGACGACATTGCTATGCGCTGATGCAAATAGATATAAAAAAATATTATTAAAGTAAATAATTATAAGCATTTACCAACTAATGCATATTGTGCGAGTGTCGAGTGCTGTACGTTATGTTAGGCGAAAAAAAATTTCCATTCTGAAGGGCGGGAACGTTAAGGGCAACACTGCTACACGCCGATGTAAACTAATATAAAAATAACATGTAAAGGAAAATAGTTATAAGCACTTACAAACCATTGCAATCACATATTACACAACCGTCGGGTGCTGTACGCTGTGTAAACAATGCTAAACAAAACCAACCCGTCCTGGTTAGTACAACAGAATAGCAAACGATTTATTTACGAAACGATTGGAACGAAACCGTAAAATTCAGAGTTTGGCGAACAGTTACTACACAAGCAGCGGAATGCATCAGTCCTGTCTGACATTGCGTGATCAACTATCTTGATAATATGTAAGGCAGCCCAGGTGGTTGGCCGGCGGCGCGAGCACCGTGCAGAGAGAGATAGAGATAGACACGTGTGCACTCCCCTTTACGAGAGGAATTGAGTTATACAGTACAAGGTAACAATTTATTTCGGTTTAAATAGTACATACATGTACTTGTATTAAAACCTACCATTTATATTGCTAGAACTATAGCACACTACGAAACGAATTATCCATGAATTGCTCGCCACAAAGTTTTTTATTAATATAGAAATATAATTAAATATACGAACTTTATGATGACTAGTAAGGACACTTACATTTCAACTATGCACGTGCTCTGCTTTTAGAAGACCTAAAATATAAAGAGAAGAGGTTTACCTTAGCTTAAAAAAAACTCTTGTAGCTTTTTCATATATATAATAGACTTGGCGGCTGCGAGTTCATCTCGTAGCTGTCGATGTGAACTCAACGGAAGCACAGACAGCAATGCATGGTATACGTTACCGACCAAGAAACCAACTCGGCACTTACAAGTATTGTATT
Source organism: Clitarchus hookeri (assembly GCA_002778355.1). Taxonomy (NCBI): domain Eukaryota; kingdom Metazoa; phylum Arthropoda; class Insecta; order Phasmatodea; family Phasmatidae; genus Clitarchus; species Clitarchus hookeri. The sequence goes on along the minus strand of NQII01000280.1, from coordinate 762,168 downwards.
TACGTCACCTTTGACAAAACATATGATATTGAACATTTTTATAGGAAATAACTTATGTAACCTGACAGCATCGGAGACAGTGCATCATCCTTGAAAATAAGGTACCGCAGGTTCAATCCCCTAGAGAGTCCAATCATTTCTCAGGTAAAAAATACATGATACACAATTTAAAAATCTTTTGTGTGTGTTATATATCTTCATATTAAGTATTGATCGCATCATACAACAATCGCAATGAACTATATCTCCAACAAAAATATTTTCGTACATCATCGTACTCAATGTATATTCATTTATGATACAATATGAGCCTCAGTATTCAAAGGTCAAGGAAATTTATAAATGATTCAACTCAATTAATACACAAATATTTCACAATTATAGACAAAAGGGAAGACGCATTTCGTTTAAGAACTCTATGGCATTGTTCTAAAGGGCATTTTCCAAATTCAGAGTACTGGAAAAATTAATTCTTCATTGTTATAAGTACATCAGTAAATTTGTACTATTATTTTTTTTAGCGCCAATTTTTTGTACATCGTCTTAATGAAACAATATAATCCTGTATATCAACCATAGCTTGCAGAACCAACTAGACATAGCATTGTGTTGTTCAGGTGAACAAATGTAGTAGTGTACACTAGGAAACTTACATGCTGAAACATTGCGACACACCGTGAATCCATACTTTCAGAATATTTAGATTCAGTAAACTATGCGTATATCGCAAAAATAGGTACGTTTCATAACTTCACGTTAACATTTTCCCAACCATAACAGACATGAATAATTTTTTGCAGCATAGCACCACATGTCTCACAAAACATGTAGCCACTAAACTTCAGTATTTAGTAATACACGTCGTGATTAGTAATGCAGATATAGCCAAAATATTTTCTATAATCACTTTAATGCAACGAAACGAGTACTTTCAGTGATATAGTTATGTTAGGTCATACGATCGTTGATAACAGTTGTACTACTTTTCCTCCTGTTACTTGTTAGCTGAACTTAAATAGTTCTGACATGACGCCCACCTATGCTTATAGCAGGGCTTAGTGTCTTAATTATCCTTATAGCATTGATTACATCAAGGAATGATACCAGTGACATGAATTTGGCGGTTGTGGCTTTCGCGGATTGGAAATGACAGGCAACTATGTTTATATGTACGTTTAGTGCATGATTAACCCTGTTGCCCTGTTCTATGTTAGGAGCGATGCATATGATTTAAATTTGACGAGTATAGCCTCAGCAGATGGGAAATTGTTGTCAACTATGCTTATAAAAGAGAGGTTATGTTCTAATGGACCATGCCACCCGTTCGATATCGGGAACGATGTGTGTGTGATATGAATTTAGCGACTGTAGATTCGGTAGATTGCAAATGGCGGCTGATTATGCTTATACGGTGGCTTAAGGGTGCCATTGACCTTGTCGTGCTACTCGTCGTCGGAGGCAATGCATGCGATATGAATTTGGTGGATGTAGCTTCGGTGGATGGGAAATGGTTGTCAACTATGCTTACGAGGCCTTAAGGTGTACTTGACCCTTGCGGTCTTTTTTGTAGCCCGGGGTGATGCTTATGTTATGAATTTGATGACTATATCTTAAACAATTAAACATCATCTTTTTTTTCGCGATGACAAGTTTATTGTCTGCTGAATGCGTAGGCTGATCTGGGCATTTACTTTATTTCTTTGCCTAACCATGCTATGGATATATATATATATATCATCGGGGGCGTGTCCGAATACCTCGGGTGGAAATAACTATATACGTATTTGCAGTAGACTTGTGGGCAAGATACTCGACTGCCGACCCCAGGGGTGCCGGAATAATCCTGTAGGCATCTGGCATTTTTTTTTAGTTCCGAAACTACTACCAATTAAAACAACTAATTACCAGCGCTCCTGGCGGTCGCAGTTTGAACTACATTCCCCGATGGTAGCGAATCCTTGCAGGCAACGAGTGAACCAACACACACACAAAAAATTACTGCTATAATACCGGCGCTCCTAGCCTCGAACTCTAATACTCAAAACACGTTGGTGGTGGATGCGGGAATCACAGATGGCCGCCTAAAGTAGACGACTGGTGTCAGGCGCGGGAATTAAAGATGATTTAGCACACTCCGGTGGCGGATGCTGGAATCAAAGATGGCTGCTTACAGCAGACGACGGTGATGAGGGAACATCCAAGATGGAGGACTCGAAAATCAAGAGAGAGGAAAAGGCGAAAATATAGGAGGCCAGGAGTAATATTAGAACCCCCCCCCCCAAGCCACACCCAAAGCATAGAACGGACGAGAGACAGGTAGGAATGGTGAGAGCGCGAGAAAAACACACGAGAGAAAATAAAGGAGACTGGAAGCAATATGAGAACCTCAATGGATGGAACAGGCAATAGAGAACTGGCGTGGTTGAGAGAGACTGGAAGGAATGAGAGAAGTTGCATGCAGGGCTATGAACTCGGAACATTCTTCAGACAAGGAGTGTGCTGGCATGAAATGACAGAGCGTGAATGTGAAGGTGACCTTCTCAACCCGTCGTTCCCAAAAAGGAGTTATCGAGTCACATTAGGGAGTTGAGTGACTCGTATGAATTTTAGTAAGGGAAATTTCTGTAGGAAATTCTTTTGGTTTTGAAGAATTAACGGAAATTTTAGGGAGTTTTTAAAGGGAAAAAAGGGGAATTCCGAAGGAAAGAAGGGAAAATGGACGCCATTGGCGAGGAATAACAGAGCAGGATGTTTCATCCAAGATGGCCGCCGTGGCGCCCCGGTTCCCCAGCTAGCAGCAAGTTGTTGCAGAACATAATATTTCGAACTACTGCTGTGTGGCTAGAAAACAAGTGCTCGTGACTAGGAGGCGGGAAATAATGAGCGGGAAGGGAAATAATTTGCAGTGCTACTAAAGTCATAGGAAAATCTTTATGGAAGTAATATGGCGTGACCGCACATCATTTACAAGACGAGTCGCAAAATGTTTTATATATTTGAGTATGGAACCAGTGGTTCCCTTGGTTACATAGAATATTCGCCTCTGCATGGCATACTGTCTACATTGCATTTCTACACACACTTTCTGTCCCGTTTCACGTATTAATCTGTCGGGAATAGTCGGCCCAATATCGGTTGCTGACGATGTGTTTGCCTGCGTGTGTATTAAATATTATCTAACTGCGCGCCATTATCGTGGCCGCTGAAAACTTTGTGTTTGGTTTTAAAAGGAAACGGTATCCTAGGCATTTGCAACGCGAATACCTTTTTTGTTAAGAAAGTTGTAATGCTTAATAAGACCGCATCAAAATTCCATAAAATTGAAGGCAAAAAATACGCAAGGAGAGTGTGGGTACCCCTATTATTTTTATAAATGTGGAAGGTTTCAACACCGGTTTGTTCATAGTTTGGTGATCTCGATAACACTAAACATTATCCCGAGAATCGTAGTTTAATTCCTCGCCGTTTATAATATTTGGCAAAAAGTAGATTTTTAAACTCGATTTTCAAGGGCGTATTTAACACGTGTATGCGTGAATGTGGAATGTTAATGTTTACTTATTAAATATCTTTTTACGAAGTACAACACCCATTTATATGCTGTAAATTAAGTATAAGTAAACATAATGTTGTGGCAATATTTCACTGTCTCGTGAAATTTTCCACATTCCGGCTCAAATATTTCAGAAATATTGAGTGATGGCAGTCTTGCATTTATTTCGCCAGTACAATAGATATTTCTTGCAGTGTGTACTTTCGTTCCCTCACTAAACAGTAGGTTCGCGAAGCTAGTTGTTGTTGGTTGTATTAAAGCGGAAATCTTAAACATAATTTTAACGTATGCAAAACATTTCCTCAATTTTCAGCTATACGTACGAAATTCTCCAAATGTAGATATTGAAATGACTTGATACCCCCCCCCCCTCCAAATATATGGCCTGTAGTGTATCATATGGTTTACACATAAAACTAAGCAAAGTATGTGAAAAAATTGACTGTGGAAACTTTTCGAAATGACTGAAAATAATCGTGAAAATGTAGCTGACAATACATCCAGTTTTTCAGAAACATTTAATATTAAAAATCCCACGTGTAATATAAAAGCTACAGCAAGTCATACGAATATATTGGGTTAGCAGGCTTTTACGAAGCGATTACCTGAATACAGACTAATATAAGTTAGCTATGTGAATAGTATAATTTTTACAAAATTCAGTACATTTAATATATAGTATAAGGTAATAACGTAATGTTTTAAATAAAGGTTATTGTAGTGTGCTTTGTCAAAAAAAAAATTAAAGTATCAATGATAAAAGATCTGTTTTATAATAAATAAAAATTTTAACTCCAACGATACCCAATCGAAATAAATGTTGCGTCTTTCTTCAGACTTCACTGCTATTTGTTGCCACAGCCGCGAAACAATTTACGACGACGCCAACCGTGACTATTTTGCCATGGAACACATCGTGCACCCACCGAAAACCTCCAACCACCTATTGTGCCCGAGGTTTTAGTTAATATTCAGTTTCGAACGGCCCTAACCGCTCGTCGTTCTATTACACGCGATAGAATGTGCAGTGACTGGAAGACTTTCAGGAAACCCTTCCCCCAACCGCTATGAACTGTGTTCCTCGAAAGGCGTGTATACATTTTGTTCCCGTACCCGAAGCAGCAGAGTTGGGCGCTCAAAATTAGTACTTTCAAAGGTGCCCTTGTGTATTTCTCTGGAATTAATTGTCTGGTATTTTCGCCCTTGCATTCCTGGGAAACTGAATTTTGCGTAAATTAGATCTGTAACAGCACGAAATACACGGAATGTAAGTCAGTGTGTTGAACAACAAAAGGCACTTGTAGTTTTCTCCTTCCCCTTAAGGAAACTGCCCAGGAAAGTCATAAAATACTATTGTTAATAATTTTCACCCCCCCCCCTCTTATGTATATATATTTAATAGTATTAAAGTAATAAAGTGGTGTCTGTAGATAATCGTTTACCTTTCCTGAAAAAAGTCTTATTCCCATATGATTTATTTACTGAGTTGCGCGTCGACTAGCAAACAGATTTTACGTACAATGATTTGCTAGGTAGTCCCCTAAAGTTAAACCAATAAGTATTATAGACTTTGTAGCTAATTTTTATTAGTAATTGTAGGTAAGATCTGTACACTTGTGTTCTTGTCAGTGAGCACCCGATGGTTAATTTTCAAGCACATCTTCAGTTTTGTTTCACTACTTTCTTTTCAGAAAACTTCTGGTATGTATTGGCGCTCACTGTAATAACGGGTAAATTTTAAACTGTTTTACGATACACTGCACGTTAGTTGTGCGTGTCAACAGCCGTGGCTCAATGTCTGCTGGTCATAGAAGAAGAGGTGTTGGACACCCCTGCAGGCTGGCGCGCACGCCAGCGGAGCAGATGGCCTCAAGCGTGTCAGTGAAACGGCACTTGGAACTACTCCCTTCAGATACTGCAGCGGTCGGCCGGCGTCGGCATAGCTGCATAGCATACTGCGTGAAAAATGCAACAAGCAGCTAACTTATTCATTGGTATTTCACATGTTCATTTCAAAAATGGCAGCGATAGCTACATTATACGTTCTTAGTAAAACTCAAACAATGGCTATAAAGTATTCACGGTAATTTTGGCAACAAATTGGTATACTTACCCCGAGATTACGATGACTTCACATAACACGTAATTATTAACACGTTCACTTAAGCAGACTACACCTGGACTAAAGTGTTTTAAGGCGACCTGTTACTAGCATTTCACATAACGTTCACGTGATGGAAAAGCTTGTTAATGTGTAGCTTTCGCGTGAAACGTGAGACTGCACCACCTGATCTCGCTGGCCAATCACAATAGGGTCGATGTTGTGTTATCTTAGCTTTTCATGGGTTTACCTGTGTCGTCTGTTCACGTTTTTAATTAATGTATTGCTTGTATAATTTTCTTCCGGAAATGATAGCGAGAGAGAAATGTAAGTTAGCGTAGGATTATTTTTTGTTTTTCGTAAATATTTACGGAACTTTACATTGTCACAGTTCATTAATTGTGTTTCTCAAATGTGTAAAAAGGCTTGCACGAAAGGCAGAATGCTTAAAATTAATTTTGCATTATTTAGTAGTTTTACTTCATGAAACACAATTTAATTTTCTCAGCAGGACGTTTATAAAATACGTTTTATTCCCATATACTGTGCACGAAAACATGTATATTTTGATCTGAAAGTTGTTTTCAAAGTTTTTGTATATCACGAACATCATCCTTTAGGAACATGTTCAAGCCACATTAATGTTAAAGCTCGAATACATCCGTATAATTTGAACTTGCACAGTTTCTAACCTGAAAACATCCATACTTATACCGACATTTTTATTAGGTTCACAAAGGTTACGTTCTTACTTGAAGCATCATAATAAACCACCCAAAAAAACCACGTTTACGTACACGTGAAAGTGCAGCGTGATGCGTGTCAAGTTTAACGTGAAGTCGTCGCAATCCCGGCTTTAGTGCAGTAGTAAGATAAATGGCAGCTGAAAACTGTTGCGCGTTGTGATATGAAATTACTTAGTTGTAGCATGTTTCAACAACTTGGCAGTCACTGGTCGACGCATGTGTACTCGTTCTCCTGTTCTTGTCAGTGGTAATTATTATACGTAAGCTAAGAGGAAATCAAGCAAGATCTTCGAATTCCAAATTTGACTGCGGACGAGCTGTAACAAATACCGTGTATCTAATACTGGACGCTCTGTTATTTTAGTAGTGCATCTTCACCAGCACTACCTCACATACAGGATGGTCCTGATCTACCGGTACAAAATGGGTTAGAAAACATGATAGGAACAATGTCATACAGAAACTCGTAAGGGTGAAAATCGATATTTCAAATGGTTCTACCGGAATATAATGAAACCTACATGAGATGAAAGAGCCATTATGTGAATCTATACCATTAATCAAGAACGGAAGTTTGAGGGGTGTTTTTGAAGGCACGCAGCGCCCCTCCCTTAAGGGGTAGAAGGCTGGAACAAAGTTTGTGCACACCGCTGAACCTTTCTCTTTCTGAGGGTGGGGGCGGGGGGGGTTTATGTTTTCGGGGCTTGAAGCCATAGTTTTCGGCCGATTTCGGCGGGATTTGAGGGAGGGCTGTTGTTTTCGACCCTCCCTCGGCCGGTGGGTCAGTTATGCCCTTTTGGAGAAATATCGGTATCGCCGGAGGGGGAAGGGGAGTTATGTTTTTCGGGCATAGAAGCCAGAGTTTTCGGCCGATTTCGATGGAATTTGAGGGAGGGATTACTCTTTGGACCCTTCACCGGATTAAAGTTAGTTAGGCCCTTTTGGATAAGTGTCAGTACCATACAAGTGTATACATAACTATAGAACAAAGTCAGATGGACCACATTTTGCGTACCATAATTATGGTACAATGTACGATAATTTGGGTATTTCGTACGATAATTCAAAAATTCGTACCAAAATGGACTCAATACCACTCAAGCCCCCTAGGAAAACATTAAAATAATAAAACTCTGTAAAAAAAAAATTGGGTTTTAAATTGCAACCGTTTACCTGCATAAGCCAAGAATAGTGAACCCGCGGATTCCGCGGGCCGACCCCTGGTGATTTTCAATAATCAAGAACGGAAGTTTGAAGGGTGAATTTGGGGGCGCACAGCGCCCCACCCTTAAGGGGTAGAGGGCTGGAACAAAATTTGTGCACAACTTTGAACCTTCCTCTTTCGACACCCCCCCCCCCCCNCCACTCACCCACTACCACACAGGGAGGAGATGCTGTGAACAGAGGGGTGTGTTTTTAACGTTGATCGGTGCTGGAAAGTCGCAGTTTTCGGTCGATTTCGTCAGGATTTGAGGGATGGCTGTCTCTCTAGACCTTCTCTCGGCCGTTGGGTCAGTTATGCGCTTTTGGAAAAATGTCGGTATCCCTGATGGGAGGGGGGGCATTTATGTTTTTCGGTTCTTGAAGCCGGAGTTTTCGGCCGATAGCGGTGGGATTTGAGGGAGGGATGACTCTTCGGACCCTCCCTCGACTTAAACCCCTGGTGTTTTCTTTAACCAAGACTGGAGTACTATCATCCCTGTACAGTGGGAAAATAGGGGTTGGTATGTTAGTTTCCTACTAATGTGTGTGTAACCCATGGGTATTTTTTAAGACGTTATAGTCATATGTAGAGTACATTAATGCACAAAGCCTGATGTAACACACTCAGGCGAACAGTTTGCGAGAAAACAGACAGTTTGTAAGGGTGCACTTAGTTGCCTGCTAGGTACATTACCTGCATTGCAAGGCCGATCGTACTACGTGACGAGACAGTTGCGCACACACCTGTGAGTTAGCACCACTAGCATTAGTAACAGGGTGGCATTGCACTGTTGGTTCGCAACATCTAGAGACAGTACACATGTGCAGAAATGGCGGATATGGTGCCGCAGGTGGTAACGCAAGAGCAGCACAGCGTCTGTAAGAACAGACCTTTCCAAACAGATGCCATCCAGGTCATCGGATGTTCGCGTCTGTGGACAGATGGTTGCGCGAGCCCGGAACATTTACAGTGAACAGGTATGACACCGGCGTGATACGCAACGTCCGGACAGCCAAGTTTGAGGAGGAAGTGTTGGAATGCATCGCCGATTCGCTATCAAGTAGCACACATGGTATCTCTCGCACAGTGCATGTGAGCCACCAAAGTGTGTTGAGGGTCCTGCACAAACAACAGCTGCACCCGTATCATCGTGGAAAGGTGCAAGCCTTACACCCAGCTGATTTTCAGCAGCGTGTCGATTTCGCTCGCTGGTTTCTGCATCAATGCACAGTTGAACATGGCTTTCGTCGCTCCATTGTGTAGACAGACGAGACTGCTTTAACATGTGATGGCATTCTCAACAGTTTAAACAGTCACGCGTGGAACGACGTAAACCTACATGCAATGGTTGAACACCGCCATCAAGTGACATTTGCTGTAAATGTCTAAGCTGGCATTGCCGGCGACAACCTCATTGGACCTTACTTCTCGCTGCCACGTTTGGCTGGCCACCTTTATCGAGAGTTTTTAGCGGACATACTGCCTGTTCTGTTGAAGGACGTGGAGATACACACCAGCATATGTGGTACCAGCATGATGGAGTCCCTGCACCAGTTTGGAAGCCTGTCACCACCTTACTGCTACATTTGGTGATCTTTGTATAGGCAGAGATGGACCAGTGAGATGGCCACCACGCTCCCCAGACATGATGCCACCTGATTTATTTCTGTGGGTTCATCTCAAGACATTGGTATAAGAGACCCCGGTAAACACGGGGTCTCAAAGCTGGTGGTCGCCACTTTGAAAAGTTATTGTAAAACACATACACGGATGATTTGCAAGGCACGTTGTCGTGCAGTTACCTTCTACGGTTTTCCCCTTTGATTTACAACTACCCGCAGAGCCTGTACTGTACGAACATGCCGTCCTGTCACCATTACCTGCATTCGCACAGCAGTCAAGCCGTGTTGGTACGGCCTGCCTTGCACCAATTGTTGCGTACCTGGCAGGCAACCAAGTGCACCCTTTCAAATTTTGTCCGTTGTCTCGAACACTGTTGTCTCGAACACTGTTCGCTTGAGAGTGGTACATAAATGTAACATTTTTCCGTGCAGTGGCGTATGGTTATGACGTCTTTACAAAATACCCGAGGGTTACACACACATTGGTAGGATAATAACATACGACCCCCTAGTGTCTCAATGTAGGGGATTATAGTATGCCACAACTGTTAGCCGGTTTTAGGTCTTGGTTAAAGCAATCGCAATTTACAGAATGGCTCTTTCATTACATGTAGGTTTCGTTAGTTTCCGGTAGAACAAATTGAAATATCGATTTTCAAGGGTGGGTCCCCTTTACGAATTCCTGTACAACATTGTTCGTATAATATTTTCTATCCCATTTTGCATAGGGAATCACTTTACAGTGTTTGTACCTGTCGTTCAGGACCCTTCTGTATAGAAATTTGATAGAGAAATTGGTGAGAATTTATGTGTGTGTGCATGTGTGTATATATAATATATATATATATATATATATATACACAGACAGGTGGTCCGTCTAACCTGGACACCCCGAAAATTTCCGGAGCTGTTGCAGATAACGAAGTGCTGTTTTCGCGAAATGAAATTACTTACGAGGTGCAAGTAATTTGCTGGAAAGTAAGTTTCTGTAACACGTGTATGGACAGAAATAATTAAACCACGTAGGATTTTTCCCTTGGAAACGTAAATTTATTTCAACAACATCTGAAAGTACATGCAAAGAGGAATTGCAATGGAAAGTAACACAGAAATAATGTGCAAATATGATTAAGTTAAGTGGGCCGGTAGCATGGGGCAGTGGACCTGTACTCACCACTGTAAGCCAGCAACATGCGCTGTGACTCATCCTGGCAGGGCCACTTCTTTATAGCAGTGTAGCACTTACCATAATGGGACAAGGAGTGCGGGATGCGATATTGGACAAAGGAGAGCACCGAAGCGAAAGAAAGATGGGCAATATGGGTGCAAGTCTGATATGAAAACATTACATTTTATTCAGATACCAATGTAATTCAGGAGATTTCTTTCCAAGTCATTAACTTTACTGAGTAACAAGTTCGTACAGATGCACAGCAAAAGTAGAACAAGCCAACCTAAGGAGAAATGCATTCGCTTCTGCATGCATAATACTATAGAGCACATTTATGGTTGAAACGCTTCACATTAGGTATTTTTACAGCATGTGCTCGATGTGTTTACAATATACAGCAATACACATCTGTAAACGCGCATGGAGTGAGCTACGAGTGGCCTGAAGTGTTTCTGGCATAATGCCTCTGCAAGCTAACACAACACTTTCCTGCATGTTTTCTAGCGTCGTAGGAACCGCGTTGTGCACATTATATTTCAGTGTTCCCCACGGGAAAAAATCGAGAGGTGTGATGTCGGGGAGCTAGCTGGCCATCGTACAGCACCACCACGCCCTAACCACCAGTTTGGAAACGTTTCATTTAACACTTGCCTCGCCACCAAAAAAAAAATGCGCAGGACAACCATCATGCTGAAACCTCATATCACGCAGATGTCGAACGGTATGTCTTTCAGAAGTGCCGGTAAGATCCCTGTGATAAAATGGGTTTACCTACAGGTGGCTATTGTCCCTAGTCGCTGGTGCTCCATGTGCCGGACCCAACGTGGTTTCTCTGCCGCCCAGTAGTGTAGATTTCGTAAATCTACGTGCCCATGGTTTGTGTAGGTAGCTTCATCGGTAAATAGTATGTTCTTCAGAAAATTGCTATCATCCCTTACAGACATCAGAACAAACCTACAAAACTGAACATACTGCTGGAAATAACCTTTATGCAATGCCTGATGAATAGCCACGTGATATAGATGGAATTTCCATTGGTGCCGTATCCGTAACACACTTGTTTTATTTATTCCTACGAATCTGGAAAGTTGTCGTGGGGGTTTGCATCGACACGTACCAACACATCGTGTTGATGCTTCTAGTCCATAGCAGTCTTCCGTCGCACTCGTGTTGTGGAATCCCAATCACCTCGTGACAAGCGACAAGTGCAAATTATTCGTATCGTATGCCGTGATATGGGCGTCCGATTAGGATACCTTTCACCATACATTTGGACAGCTTGCTTGGCATTTCTGCCACACTCACCATAAATATGTAGGGCATTCAGTTTTTCCTTATTGGTGAACTTCATTGTGTATTTACAGCCACACACTGCAATGCCACTTAACATAACATATTACGGGGGCTGAGGTGCACTACTATTGTGTGGTTGTATATTACCCATGTTAATGTTAATTTATGTTATATTTCGGTATGTTATATATACAGCCAGGATGGCAGTGGACGAAGGAAGGCTAGCAGTTGATGAGGGGATCCGAGCTGGCAGATGCCAGTGGTAGCAGACAACGAGGGTGGCGAAGGGTGATTGTTGTGTGCATCACAATGTGTGCATGTGCTATTTTATTTAACCCCATGCAGTCCTAAATGTGTCGGTAAATTTGCTACGCACATGTCTGCATAACTACCTTTTCTTTTTTTACATGTATGGTTGGTTGTTACACGTTCCCGAATTTTAAAGGGTCGGAAATGGTGTCCAACTATGCCTATAACAGGGTTTAAGGCCTACTTGTCGTAATATCCTTGATTGCAGACAGGAGTGATGCCTGTTATATGAATTTGACGACTACAACTTTAACATATGGTAAATGCCTGTCCACTATGCTTATAAGACAGGTTACGGCTTAATTGACCCTGCCGCCCTTCTTGGCATCGGGTGCGCTGCCCATGATATGAACTTGGTGACTATAGCCTCGGTGAATGGGAAACGGTGGCCAACTATTCTTATAAGGGGGCTTAGTATACTTGAAAACCACCCTGTTCGTCGTCATGGGGGTGATTATGTTATGAATTTGGTGGTTGTAGCTTCGGTGGATGGGAAATGTCAGCCAACTATGCTTATAAGAAGGCTTAAGGTGTACTTGACCCTACCACCCTGTTCGTCATCAGGGGTGATGCCTATGTTATGCATCTGGCGACTATTGTTTTGGTGGATGAGAAGTGCCAGCCAAATATGCATATATGAGTGCTTAAGGCGCGAGTAGGGGGCTATTGGTGTTGTTGGTGGTGGCTGCGGCTTGAAGCTCTCATTGACATTTTTTATAATGTGTACGACTGCTTGTGACATTTGCTAACGATTATGATTTTTTAAATATTAAATTCTTTTATATGTATTTTTGAATATGCATACTGTGTTCCAGCCACCACTTACTTCAATGTCACAGTGGTCTCATGGTCAGGGTGTCTTGCCTACCAATCCAAGGGTGGGCAGAGAAATCCCGCGCTCCTCCAGCACTTTTTGAACTCTCCTGCACCGAATAATGCACATAAGGGCACCATCCTGCCAGCAACACTTCGGAAGTTGAACCTTAAACACCAGCGCTCCTGGTGGCCGACGTCTGAAATGTAGGTTGTGATGGTGGCACAATCTAGCAGACAACGACGATGGCCACCGACTGCAGCGCCCTGGTGGGCGAATGGCAACATGCAAGTGTGTGCTACACCATAGCGGCCACAAACAGTACTATAGCATTGAGGATCCAAGATAATGGGTGGGAAGGCTAGTGCTGCACTCTTGCATACATGCATGGCATTATAACAGCAAGGAATACAAGATTGTGGGTAGTCAGCAAGATGGAAGGTATATAAGTGAAAGTAACACTTATCTCTCGTGAGCTTGAGAAACAAACTTAATTAAAACCTCATCATATTTAGCAACATCGGCACTAAAACTTCCTATATTACGAAAAACAGATCTTGAATAATATCTCTTCTTTAAACGACGTGCAGATGCGGCATACTGGGTGTGAACCACTGATTCTGTTCACAAGCACATCCAAACAAGTTCACGTTTAACCTAGCAATGCAAAGTCCGCGGCAACAATTAGCATAACTGCGATTTGCACAATTGCGATTAGCATAACTACGATTACCGTAACTGCGATTTGCAGCCCATCCAATAGGGAATCTTCCACAGCACGAGTAGCCAATCAGACACAAGGCCCTTTCAAGAGCCTTGTGCAGCCAATCAGAGAAAAGTGAAAAGGGGAAATTCTGAGGGGGAAAAGGAAACTTCCGACGGAAAAATAGAAATTCCTAGGGGAAAACAAGATGGCCACTGTTGATGTGGAATGACGGAGCATGAGGTTTCGTCGTGACGTCATCTAAGATGGTGACAGCTTGTCCCCTTGTGCCTGCCAAGACGTAAGGTGTCGTGGTATGCCCATTTCCCTACTACTATGGTTTTATCAATTGCTCTTATAAAAATAATTTAGGCGAATTCAGTATACACTCATGAACAGTTGAATTAAACTGGAGTGGAGAGGTTTCAAAATCTCTTAAAAATAGGGCCCTGATAGCCGAAGAGGTTGAAGTGAGGTGGATATTGAGCAGCGCCGGGGAAGGGAGGGCGCGATAAACAGCATATCCCCGTAAAAACCCGCCGACCAGCGGCATCGTCTTGCTCGATTTCCACGTATGAAAATCCAAGAGTTACCAGCCGGGAATCGAACCCGGTTCGCCTTGGTGGGAGCCTATCGCTTAGCGTCTATTCCACCCGCAGTCCCAGATTACTTACAGATACTTGTCTAGTGTGTAGTACCCTTTTCGCCCTGATGACAGCACGGGTGGGGCGTGACATGGACTTCAAATGGCACTGGAAGGGTTCGGAAGCCATTCTAAATCCATGACCGCTACACAATCTCTTAAATTAAAATGCATGGAAATTGGTCGGAGCAAGATCCACAGCTCGCACATCCCTCTCGACAGCATCCCGTGTATATTTGATAGGATTGCAGCATGTGACCTCGAGGGCCAGGAAAGTAACTTCCAGTTCGTGGAGTGTTCATACAACTACGTGGTCACAGCTCGGAAGCAGTGGGCTTGTTTATTGTCTCGCTGTATGTACAGGTCTCCTGCAGGGAGCTTTAGGAGCAGTAATGGGTGCGCGTGATCTAACAGCTAGTCCCTGTATCGTTAGCCCGAGGAAAAATAGCACATGTACCAGGGACCAATCAATCCCACGTATAAGTACCCATACGAGAATACCACCACCACCACCACAGGCTTGTCGAATTAGCCGACGGTGGGACATTATTGATACGTCGTACACCGCAGCAGGTGTCACTGACGGCGGGGGTTATACCTGAATCCATGAACTCGCGGTACAATCTTGAAATGGCCCCGTGGAAATCCCAGTGCGTGCGCGGCTTCGGAGATGCAGTTGCCCCACACGTCTGCCCCCAACGATCTGGCCACGATTAAATGCGCTAAGATCTTGTTTCTTCCCCATTCTGTGCTTGACTGTTATTCAAACGGTCGGTATAAGGTCTGACGACATCCCAGACACGCGTGGCTCGGCACCATTTCATTAGATGAGGCGACCACAGCGTCATTTTCGCCACCACGGCAGGTGTGTCTTGTTAAACTGCTCATGGGTGTATGTAGCAACAATTTTCAAATTTGTCTAATTTATAAACTCTGCCACATTTTCTCGGATGTATAATTAAATGCTAAAAATTTCGTACATTGAACTAAAATTATTACTGTCGGTAACTGTTATATAATCCTGGAAAATATTCTCATAATATCAGGCAAACATGCTATTTGCGTACAGTATCCTTGAAAGCTGTCTATTAATGCCGCACCTCTTTCCCTGACGATTTCAACTATACCAAGCATTCTGAAAAACTTATGCTCGTAATTACAGACGAGAGAGTTTCCAAAAGTATTTTGCAAGCACAACTTAAAATATTCTAATTCTACGCAGCTACACCAATTATAATGATTCACTAAAAGTTTTAATAATAATATTTGGTTACAAATTGATTTTTCACTTTCAGTTATAGTATTTTAAAAGTATATTATGGTTGCGGTCCATACCTAAACATATTTTTGACCAACAAGATTACAAAATGAAACCGAATATATAAGTATAAAAAAATTTTAATCGGGAATTTCTTAACGTTGTAATATTTGGTAATAATACCCAACAATAAAATATTATCATGGTCAAATGTTGATTTTTTTTTGCAAGACCGTTGTAGGGGTTTAAGAGAGCCAAAGTTGCTTTATGTGAAAGTGGTATACATTGTAATTATTCTTGGCTCGGCGGCTCACAATTTCTATTCAGCGAATTTAGGTAGCGAATTATCGTGAATTGCAAGTATGTAGTAATGCCTTGAATAAAATTTCTTCTTTGTGAACTTGTGGAAAAATTTGTAATTTATCCACCATGAATTAAAGAAATTGCAAATTAAAATTGTAATTCCGAGATATGTTTGCTGCAGTTATACTATGCATTTTCGGACATTACGTCAGCGAAATGGAGACAGATGTATTTCAGGACGGTATGCACGCAGAGTACCTCGGCACAAAATGTTGCGCGCCTCTTGACTAGGCTACTCGCGAGGGGTTGAGGAAAACCCCTCTCTTTTTTCATATGTTCCTAACACCATGTGTGTAAGTCTCCCATCCTGTCTCGTGTCAACACAGTCCACAGCCCGACCGCCCACTTCTCTTGTGCCTTCCAGCCGGCAAGCGGTTGAGTGCGACACTCTATACCAACGGTTCATTGCGTTGCAGACGTGCGGAAAAATACGCTGCCTGAAAAAATAAAGCAGTGACACTATTCTCTCAAAGATTACTTTTTAAGGCCAAGTTTAAATCTACGTGTCTACAACCCAGTGCCGCTTACGGGCATTTAAACTGTATTAAAATATGTCAAAACTGCCAGTTCAGCTCTTTTTACTGTACGATCATATACACATGTACATATATATATATACATACACGCACATACGCACATGCACATACACACATAATTTTATAACAGTAGTAGAAATATTTTCACACTTCAAGTGATGTTTAATTTTGGTTTGTGCATAAAGTTCGGTTTTCCCGGGTTTTCCGAAATCACTCCAGGCGAATGCTAGGATGGTTCCCTTAAAATAGGCCCTGGAAGGTTCCTTCCCTCTATTCTCAATCTCTATTATCCTTCTATCAAGGCCTTGTTGCTCAATATAATAATAATAATAGTTTATTGTTAAAATAATACTTTCTTGTTAAAACTTTATTAACGAGACGTTTATACATCATTCAAGTCTGCTAGCAGGCGGCTAGTAAATCTGCCAACATATACATACTTAAATTTGTCGTCTCCAGACAACTGGTTATCCCTTTCAGAAGGTTACTGTCGCCACAGCAACTATCACTCTCTCTAGATATCTCTCTTTCTTCACCTAGGTTAAATATGATTTGTTCTCTAGCGTTATTTATTAATTTCCCCCTTTTTTTTTCTCTCAATTTTCAGTTTTTCCTCTATGTGCATGTACAGACTTCCACTTATCTTGTGAGAACCGTTCCCTGCACAAAGCAATAACACTATTAATTTTGAAATCAGCATCTCGATACACAACTCACAGTTGGTCAGCCCAAAAAGTTAGATGGAATTTAAATCAGGATGGTATGGAGTGAGATCGATGCAGAACACTGTGTTATTGGTATTGCATATGCTCAGGTTTGTAATTTTTTTTTTTTTTTAGCAAAAAGGGCAAATTTGTCGACGTTTACATCTAACCATAGATAAGTATAACTGATACCTTGGTAACGGCTGTCTGCAGTGGAGCTATGGAACTATCCACCATCTTAGATGAAGTTACAAAATAGCTGCCATTATGTCAATTTCCTGTTTTTACTTAAAATTTCTCATTTCACCTTCAAAATCCCCCCCCCCCCCCACCCATTTTTTTTTTCAAAACCGCACAAAATTAGTTTGTTTGCTTATCAATGCGGCAAAGTGACTGCCCAATGCAGCTGAGGGGCCCCGAAATTCAGTCACACGTCAGAAGCTGTAAACAGTCAGGCTATTATTATACAAAAAATTTATTCGACATTTAAAAATTAAAATTAAGTTTATGTTGATAACATTAAAGACTTAAGAATATGGTATTAAATATCACCAGACTCGTGTTTTCCAGACGGACATGATTCAATAATCATTAAGTAACCAAATCATAGGCCCGCCATACTGAAATAAATAAGTACACTATTTTGTCAGAAATATCTGGACACTCGCGCAAAACTGTCCAAATAATGTCTCTAGGATATACTGCAAGTAGCAGACATAATAATCTTGGCCTTTTTTACAGCTCTAATCCTGCAGGGGAGACTGTCAACCAGTTATCGAAATGTCTCTGGGGAATGGCCTACCATTCTTTCTGCAGCGCTGTAGCAAGTCTATTAAGCAATGTGTGTCGTTGAGGTCGGGCTCTGGGCTGGCCAATCCATGTCCAGAACCGTATTGTCCACAAAACTCTCACGAACACACCTGTTTTTATGAAAAGGAGCATTTTTATTCTGAAACACAGCTATAATATTCTAACTGATCTTCTGCCATAGACAACACAGAGCCGGTCAAAGGGTTGTTGACTTCCGCCTTTAATGTGTCCTGTAGTATATTATGAAGGGAACCCATTCTCTTCCATGAAAAAATCCCCACACTGTAAACCCACCTCCGGCGAATTTCACCGTGGGCACTATACAAGACGACATTTAGCGTTCACCTGGCATTCGCCACACCCAATCACTCCTATCGGACCATCACATGGTATAGCCTGATTCATAACTCCAGATAAGATTTCTCCAGTTTTCCACATTCCAGTGACGGTGCTCTTTACACCACCGAACGTGGCGCTTCGCGTTCACAGGCAAAATGTGTGATTTATGGGCAGGTGCCTGAGCTTTGAACTCTAGTCCTTTAACTCCTGGTGCACATTCGTGGTGCTAGCTGCACAATAAGTGGCACTGCAGAATTCACAGGTGATGGTATCATATGGTGACATAGTTTTGTTGTGGTTGTCTCTTACTACTTTCACTATCACATCCCCAGCAGTCGATTTGGCAACATTATAAGGGTGGAAATGGCCCTGGCTGATTGATTACTTATGTGGCAACCAGTAACTACACCACATTAGTAGTAGCTGAGCTCCCCGACTCCACCAATTCCGCAGCTAAATCGTAGTATTGACCAACATCGAGTCCTCTGCCTTCCTCTATAGTGATAGTGGCTGACTGTGACATCTAGGTGCAAGTTTATGTTTGCAGATTATTGTCAGAATACTTTTTATCAGATAGTGTATAAGCAGTGTACATGGAGGGATGTGCCAGAGTATTACAGCTTGTATCTCAATAACTAATTGCATAGCACCAATTAAGGGCTTATCACTGATTTGCCGGAGAGTCGGAAACAAGACAATTTCGGTGCGTATAGTGCATTTATTCCTTGAAGTACTCTAGCCAAGAGTCTCTCGAATTTCTTTCATAAATAGATGTGCTGACTGACAAGCTTCCACAAGTAATGCCTAGGTGTTAAAACTTTTCTTTTTTGAGAACCTCAAGTATGGTAAGCATCATGCAGTAGATAAATATTTTAATTCAAATGATATGCGTTATTTGAACCAGGGAAAATTAACGTTACTCTCACTGGCACAGAGTGATGTCTGGCGAAGTGATGCAAGGAGTGTTAGTGCCTTCAGACAATTATAGGCTTACAACCTTGGTACACCCCAGTGATATCTTAATTTTGGTGAGGGGCAGTAACTATGTATACCGCTGGAATACTGAAATTGTAACACCATAACCTATGTAACAGTGAGCAGCTTACTTCACACATATTGTGTCTCAGAACACTTTTATTTAGTGCTGACTACTCATCTGGAAACATGATATTGTTTCTGAGCAAACGCTATCTGACCTTGGAACCCTAGGTCTTGAATCGTTAGTAATTTATGGCTACAAAAATTAAGACACCAGCAAATTTTAACTAAAAATTTGTAACTCAAGCCCACTGTTAGCGCAGTTTGCATCCTAAAGCTACAATTAAGTTAACATTTTCAGTGCCCCAGATTTTACTTTTACGGGCAAGTGTATTGGCTTAGCTTAGTAAAAGAGAGCTGGTGAGATATCCGGTGGGCGTTAGTTTGGAAGGGAAACGAAAAAGCAACAAGCGGTAAAAATGAACTTCACATAAACGTTCAGAACAGGGAGTGAGATGAAGTTGTGGCACTCGGCCAGTAATGGGCGCTGTTACTATATGCAGTTATTCTTAGTAACTACAAATGCAGTATGTGGTTGTTGGCTACGGGTAGGGACAGTCTGTTGTAAGTTACACGTGAAACATTGTGTATGTTGTAGGGTGGCATTCTTAAACATTTCGTTTGCGATCCGCAAACTATTCTCTCTCTTGGATATCTCGTAAACCGAGCTTGAATTCATGAACTATGTTTGAGTCTCCCTCTTTCCCGAGGCTTTTGAAAGTTCGATGATTTTCTCAGCCCTGTGTGCGAGGCAAAAAAATACAACGCACATTCCCAGCTACCAGCAATTAGCAACAAAGTTTAAACTACACTGAAGAGCCAAAAACATTGGTACACCTGCCTAATATCGTGTAGGACCCCGCGAGCACGCAGAAGTGCCACAAGACGACATGTCATGGACTCGACTAATGTCTGAAGGTATGCAGGAGGCAATTCACACCATGAATACTGCAGGGCAGTCCACAAATCCATAGGATCGCGAGGCGCTGGAGATCTGCAAGGCATCCCAGATATGCTCAATAATGTTCATGTCTGGTCATTTAGGTGGCCAATGGAAGTGTCTAAAGTCAGAAGAGTGTTTCTGGAGCCACTCGGTAGCAACTCTCGACGTGTGGGGTGTCGCATTGTCCTGCTGGAATTGCCCACGTCCGTCGGAATGCACAATGGACATGAATGGGTGCAGGTGATCGGACAGCATGCTTACGTATCTGTCACCTGCCAGAGTCGTATCTAGACGTATCAGGGGTCCCATTTCACGCGAACTGCACACGCCCCATACCATGACAGAACCTCCACCAGCTTGAACAGTCCTCTGTTGACATGTAGGGTCCATGGATTCATGAGGATGTCTCCATATCCGTACACGTCCATCCGGCCGATACAATTGTAAACGAGACTCGTCAGACCAGGCAACGTGTTTCCAGTCATCAACAGTCCAATGGCGGTGTTGGCGGGCCCAGACGAGGTGTAGCTTTGTGTCGTGCAGTCAACAACGGTACACGAGTGGGCCTTCTGCTCCGAAAGCCCATATCAGTGATTGTCCGCTGAATAGTTCGCACGCTGGTACTTGTTGATACCGCAGCATTGAAATCTGCGCCAATTTGAGAAATGGATGCACGCCTGTCACCTTTAATGATTATTGTCAGTCGTCGTTTGTCCCGTTCGTTCACGATATTTTTCCGGGCGCAGCGATGTAGAAGGTTTGATGTTTTACCAGATTCCCGTTATTCACGGTACACTCGTGAAATTGTCGTACGCGAAAATCCAAATTTTTTCGCTACCTCGGAGTTGCTGTGTGCCATCTCTTGTGCGCAGACTATAACACCACGTTCAAACACACTTAAATCTTGATAACCTGTCATTGTAGCAGCAGTAACCGTTCTAGCTGCCGACTGCATCGCGTTACTCTGATTGGTTCCATACCTCTGTTATTTGCATACGCACACCTGTACCAGTTTTTTTGGCTCTCTATTTGAAAATTGATTTGCAGAAGAGCACATGCGTTGTTAAAAAATATTTGTAAATTAATGTGTATGCTGCGAAAGTCTCTACTAACGAAAAATGAAACATAAATGTGCTTATGAAATATGAAACAGTTCAAGATTTCTTTTATATATTCTGCCAATGCATTATTCTCTTTACTGTTACGTAAAGTTTTCAAACTTATACGTAAAAAATTAAAAAATCGAACTCGAAAGTCTACAACAAACGGCAATAATTGAAAATATGAATTATAATAGGAAATGTGTAAACTATAATTTAGTGAAAATTCTGCTTTTCTAGCAGGATGTGGTTGGTAGTCGCGTGGACATTATAGCAGGGTTATGGTAGCAGGCCTATATTTTGATGCATGTTTAAATCCCGATCAGAAATTATTTTCCTCCAAAACACTTCATTGGCAGCACAAACAATGAAAATATATTAGATTTTACAGATAGTTCCATGGAATTAGTGGAAAGTTCCTTCCTAGAAAAAATGTACTCATAAGCATAGAAAGATGTACGATACTAGTTCTATTCCTAATTTTGCCGAAATTTTTTTTAACACCTTTAATTGGTAGTCATTAAAAATAAGACCTATGCTGCATCAAACCACGATAAGCAAGCGAGTAACAGATAAATATAATCGTACATAATCCATAAGTTTTTTTTAAATTTTTTTGTGTAATTTTCCACTCCTCCATTTGTGAGAGTCAAGAACAGTTTGTCACCACTTAAAAATAATTGTATCTGCCAGTGCATTATATCTCAATTATCGAAACTATGTAAGGTGTGCGCCACTTTTACAAGTACAAGGAGAGGTTAATGGGATGCGAGTCGTTTAGGGGAGTCAAGACCTCTTGTAACTTTGAGAGTGCCCGCCACTGTAACCAACACGCAAACAATTCGCTTATCGTTTAAGAATCTCGTTTTGCTACCAAAATAAGAGGTTTACCGAATGTGGCTTGTGTCTCCATCGCAAAAGTGTCTCCATCGCCATAGTGTCACATACCTTCTTTTGGCTGTGGAGGAAAAGGGACGCTTATCACAGGCGGAAATCTGTAGGAATTCTGGACGAACCATTACTAATCCGTGAGAGTTTGTGAATCGCGCGGCACTGGATTGCTGCAGCACTCTGTATTTCTGTCGAAAATGTTGAGCCACAGACGACATTCGTAGTTGGGTTGTGCAACAGCCACTTGTGAGCCAGATACTTTTTCAATACGTGTACCGAGTACCGCCCTTGGTAGTAATTTCCCGACGTGTATATGTTGAAATTTATTGTTACGCATTGCACAAAGTGTACTTATGACAAGATTTGATTGAACTATTGGCAAACATGTATTTTTTTTTTTTAAATTGAGAACACGGGGGAAAGAGAATTTTAATAAGGTGATACACACTCAGATGTATTATACTGGTGGTTTCTTCGTGACGTTACAAGCATCAACAAAAATTGATAGAAATATTTGAGATTAATCAAAAGATTGATGGAAGGATTGGGAGACTTGTGGAAAAGATTGCGAGATTGATCGAAATATTAATGGATTGATGGCCAAGATGATACCCAAACTGGCGTCGCACATTTGAATGTATTTTTGAATGTAATTACAACGAAAATGACCAGAATAAACCAATCTATACTTTTATTGCACTAATTAATAAAGGACTGGTGCTACTTTCACTATCGGAAACTACAGTTTAAGTATCTAACAGTCTACATTAAACGAGAATGAACTTGATCTGCCTCGTAAAATATTGTCACAACAACACTATCCCTAGGGTTTATCACAGTTCTCCAGTGTTCGTTTGGAGAACCTCTACTTCTCCGCACAACAAAAATGCACTCCCAAGTCGCTGGTCCACACTGCTGTATCCCTGCTGTTCACCCATTATCATCACACCTATTGCTTCGCTGCAGTTTCCCTACACTTAGCAACTTGAAAGTAAAATCACAATTCCAAAATGTCGCCAAACTTTACTCAACACACTTGATTCTAAGCTGCCACTACCTCACTCTCTGGTCACAGGTACAGTTACTCAGTCAGTGACATTGGTACACCTATCCTATTATATTTCGTTGTTGTAATACAAGTCTTTTGGATATGAAAATTGAGTGTATTTGTGAATATATGTGTTTACAATAATCAAACAACAAATACGCAAAGCAAATATCTTCACAAATGAATATATAAATTTACAACAAAAACTGCACATTCGGAGGTCAAGATATATACCACAATGAAAATGGAACAGCCTGTATATGTCCAGTCGTTGAAGGGCATGTGTGGACAGTTATTACCTAGTGTGACTATCACAGTTCATTTTCATATCCTTAAGCCTATCTGGCATAGATCGAATCAACCTTTCACAATAAGAGGGCTCAATCTTATCCCATTCCGTTTGAAGGGCAATGTTGAGGTCATTCCGGTTAGATATGGGATGTTTGCGGATGTTTTTTTTAACACACTCCACAAATTTTCAATGACATTGATGTCTGGGGAATGTGGAGGGGTATCGAGTACATTGAGGCAATTATAGAGTAACCACATGCCTACCTAATGGGCTTTATGTTTCGGGTCGTTGTACTAGTAGAACGTGAAACAATTCCGCAAACCTAATTTCTCTGCACTCTGTGTCCGTTCTTTCCTCAATATGTCCAAATACACATCTTGATCCATAATACTATATATGAAATGGAGTTTCCCAACACCCGAAGCCGTCATGAAAACAGATTTCACACATTTCAAGGTTGAATTTAAAAAAACCTGAGATGGGTTTTCAAGAGCATTTGTATACATAATATTTGGAAAAAAAATTATGAAGACATCTTATTGGGTTTGAGATCTATTGAAGATTTTGTGAAAACATATTTTACCCCTATTACCACCTTAATGGTTGAATTTTAAAAAATCCTAAAGTTGTTTTGCATATACAATATTTAGAAGCAAAAATCACATTGATATCTAATAAGTGTCAGATATATTGAGGAATCTTAGTTAATACACTTTACCCATATTTCACCTTACATGATGGCTGAATTTCAGAATTCCTTCTCAGTGAATGCGTACACCCTAATGAGAAACCACATCAAAACAAAAATGTAATGCGGTTTGGGCTGTGCACTGGTGAATCAGAGAATGACACAATTTTTTACATGCAGATATTTGGATTTATATATTTGAAATGTGAGTACAAACAGTTTTTGCGATGATGATACTTGTGATATCAATATGACCAATATTTTCATTGTTTACATTTTCAGTATCAATATTAATATTATTTGCAAAATCAATATAAACTATATTTGCGATATATTACAATTGAATTTCAATACCTTCTCGAAGCGATATACTACACGTAGGACATAAAAATGTTCGCAAATCGCGAAATAACACGAAATACTGAGAAATTATGTTTATTCGTGAAATTATGTAATAATTCTCGTATTCGCGAAACATCAGAAAAATTGCTTGTGTAAGTTTAGGGATCTAAAACCACAATGCAAGCTGCTTTTAGTATGAAAACTCTTACAAACATTAAGTTTTACAATTTGACATTTGTTGTGTAGCATTCTCTCTCATTTGCTTCACATACGTGCGGATAATAGAACGATTTGCGTTGTGACTACTCTGTTCACTATAAAAACATAAATACAATTTTACACCACAAGAACTATTGGTAGCAATGTGGAAAGATCATCGTTGCACGTACGATTCAATATTGACCCGAATCACTATGGCGCTCGTTAACGGGCACAATCACGCCTAAAGTTTATTTTATTTATAAACGTACATCTCTAACCAAATATGTTGGTGATGTTAACGAAAGTAAGTAGTACGTGTATATAACACAGATGAATATATTTTTTCGTCAAATGTAATAATTACCCACTAAACATTCGCGCAGTAATTGTAAACACTTCTGACTTTACTCATCACCTGTACTTTGTGGTTAGATTCTTGACAACTAGCAAATAAGCATTTGAAACTATTAAGCGAAGGTGGTGATCGTAGTTGGCTGCTTATGTCGCAAAGCCGGTTAAGAATGCCAAAAATAGTTACTGTTTTAGATCGTGCCCGGGAGTTTAAAAATGAAGGTATTTTTATAAACATACCAAAGTGCAAATACTGCAATTTAAACATTGAAAGGACGTAAAAAGACACGTGCTTAAATACTGCTGTTCCGCATGCGCCGTGATTTAGTGTTAGTGGAGGACATAAAAAAATAAAAAGACAACTGCATTGGAAGCAAATTTGTGTAATTTTCATATTGCCAAGAAAACAAAAACAAACAGGTTTCGGCCACTTCTCTGTAGAAAAATATTTACTATGAAAGGAGTACTTTCATTTTATCAATAATAAAATATTTACTAGTACTTTGCAGTCAGTTGTGGTGGATTTGTGTTGCAGTAATATTGAACTGAATGGGATTTTGTTAAAATATTGTTATCCACAAGTGAACAAAACCTGTATGTGGGTGATGTAAAAATCTTGTTAAACTCAAAGACCAGTGAGTGTTCTTGGGCAGTTTTAAATGTGTCTACAAAGTATAAGATTGATCGCACAAAAATTACAGTGATGCGACAATGTGTGTTACATGATGTGTGCTGTTGTAGGGTCGCATTTTCATCCTTATTGTTAAATTTTTTAAAAAATTTTCCACTTAATACTGATTATAATGAATAAATAACAAATTCCGCTTCACTTGGTTGATATCATTACAAAAAAAAAGATCCATTTTCTAATAATAATTAATGCATTTTTTGCTATAAAATTTATTTAACGAAATTAAAATATATTTTTTTTTAAGAAATGGTGAAAGTTTAATGATGAAATCAGCTCATTTTATTTACCCATAAAAGTGGGGCCTTACTTATACATAGAGAGAGAATACACTACAACGTTCTACTTAAACTCTCTGGATAAGAAAATCCGCAAACGTACCATAGTATACTAAAAATATTAAGAAAAAACCTTCCAAGGTTCTGGTTGTCTCAAGGAAAACTGCCTCCTCGCTTAGTTGGCTTGTTCATCACAAACTGATAAACCTAGCGAACAAAAATTTTATTAATGCATTAAGGAACAAAACTTTTTTTTTTCATTATAGCAAGCTTAAATTAATACCAAATACAGTAAATATCAGTACTGTTGACTCACAAGTCACAACATGAATATAATATTTTTGTCTTATAGGAAGCGAGTTGTTATTAAAAAAATAACTAAACTCTATAGAGAATTAATGAAGATTAGGAAAGAAATTTACCAAAAGGAAAGAATGTGTGGTCAATAATTTCTATATTTGGGTCTTGGAAAGCTTACAAAATTGAAATTTCACTAGTGGATTGAAAAATGGTTAATATAGTGGAATTAAAAATGAAAACATTTTTATAGCTGCAAATTGTCTAGATTATTTTTAATCGATTTCAGAGTTAGGTTTCATTAGGTTAGGATGGAATGCTGGAAACTTTGCACGAATGGAGAAGCATCGAAAAGAGATTCCGATACCATTCTAGGCACCAAGGAAGGAATTACAACTTCCAAGAAAACTAAACTGAGTTCTTATGCTACATTCATTGAATCCTTTAATAATAAGTGTAAAACTGGCTGGTCCTTGGTAAATAACACATGTGGACAATTTAGGTAAACATTTGTATACTCCCAATCAATTTAATGATTTTTTTATCACCCCTGTAGAAGAAATAGCTGCAACTATGCCTTTTCTTATAGCACAGTGAAAGAATTACAAAAAAATAAATATAATTTTAATTTTTTTTTTTAGAGGTTAGGCCTACATATGACTGTTTATGATCTTGTATAGCTGTTTATGAATTCTTCTAATAAGCACCGACTACTATGGTATATCGTCTTATTTTTGTAAACAAATAATTTCATATGTGGTTTTGAAAATTAAATAATGCATATATAACTGTCTAAACCTCGGTGTTTTCCCTCACATTTTAAAAATATAAAATGTTATTCCAGTATACAAAAAAATTGCAAATAGAATGTCCTAGTATCTACAGGCCTATTTCGTTAGTACCGGTAATAGGGAAAATTATTGAAGCCATTGTAAAAAATCAGTCAATTACTTACTTTGAATCTTGAGACTAGTTTACTGAATGCCAATTTAGCTTTTGTAGTGGTAGAAGCACAATAAAGGCTTTTTTTTTTAGTTCAGATGATCTTAAATTCTAATGAAAATAATGAGTTTATTCAAATCAGCATGTGTGATCTGAGTAAATAAAGCCCTTGACTTTGTACCTCAAATTATTACTGGCCAAACTACAACATTTTGGCATATGTGGTAAAGAATTAATTTTATTTAAACATATCTACATCGAAGGCAACCGGTTGATATTTCTGGCAACCAGTCTAAAGAAAGAGAGGTTAGGTTTGTAGTACCACAGGGCTCAGTCTTGGGACCTGTTTTATTTTTTGGGATGATAAATGATTTATATAATTACACCAGTCAACATGATTTTTTTTCACAAGGAAACTGAATAGCGACCCTAGTCCAGTTTTTTATGCTGAATTCAAATATGTAATCAGATTTCCTCCATCAGACATAGTTTTCTTGTGACAGTCATTTTCGCGTAATATACTACTATATGACGCTACTCGCTCCCTGTGAGATACAGGGCGGGTCGTAGGGTACGAGTTACCTCCCTGGTGCAGACTACGGGCGCCTTGCATGTCGAGGGTTGAAACCTCTGGCAATGTTTTGTCAGCTTTCCTTCTGTGGCCGTATGGGCAAAGCTTCGTCGGGGGCGAATTCGTTTGGAGGCGGGTTGTACTCTTTCTTACCAAGATGACTGTTATCCTCCGCGGGGGGAAGCTATAACTTGGTCTCTGAGTGTTTTATTAAAGAAGTCTATATTAGGCAAAACATATACACACACTGTCCGAATCTATACCCAGCAAGTTGGGAGCCTTAAGGGCGGTTCAAATACCAAAATGCTCACGGATTTTAACGTGGTGGACGTTAGGCGTCGGGGACTGAAAGGTTTCTTGAGCGACGATATCTGACTCGGAGCTTTCCCGCGCGTCTTGATTTTGGCGCTTTCCCACGCGTCTTGACTCTGCGGCGACACCGCTATACGCCCTCTGTCTTTTCCCACGCGTCTCACTCGGGGCGCCTCGGCAACACCCCTAGACGCCTTCTGCCTTTTCCCACGCGTCTCGACTGCCTGTCAAATATTGCATTGTTTTAGAAAGCAGATGGCCAGTAGCCAGTATTGAAATTTTAGTGAGCCTGGCAACACGTGTAGTGGTTTTCTACTGTATATTGTTTTTATTTGTAAGTTTTATGAGTTCTATAAACGTTTCAATATGCCAAGAAAGTGTTTAAATCAACCAAAAAATATCTGCTACGTGTGTGGTGAACTGACCTTCAAGTCTCGGAGGCGAAATTTCACACCACTTGTGAAAAAATTTTATGAGCTTTATTTTGGGTGTATAGCTGGTGATTTCGATAAAAACTGGGCCCCAAATATATTTTGTGTATCATGTGTTAGGATTCTCACTAGATGGAAAAATGCTACTCATATGCAGTTTTCAGTCCCTATGATTTTGAGGGAACACAAAAACCATTCAACTGACTGTTATTTCTGCTTAACCAACATTACAGGAATAAATTCCAAAACAAAATATACAGTTAAGCATCCCAATTTGGCTTCTGCAATGAGACCTGTGCCACATAGTGTAGAGTATCCTGTTTCAAAGTGTCCACATTTCATGACCTTAAGTGATAACTCCGACTCCGACTCCGACCCAGCTCATACTGAAGACGAAAGAAAGGAGAGAAGTGACCCTACATTTGAAGCAAGTAGTTCATCAGAACCTCGCCTTTTAACTCAAGATCTTAATGATCTTATACGGGATTTAAATTTGTCTTAATAGTCGCCTGAGCTTGTAAGTTCCAGGCTCAAAGGTTTGAATCTACTCCAAAAAGATACACGGATATGCATTTATCGTAGTCGCGATAGTGATATCAGTGAATACTTCTCTAAAGAAGGCCATGTAGTTTTTTGTAATAACGTTTGTTCATTAATGGAGGTTCTTGGACATCAACACCAGCCAGATGAGTGGCGATTGCTCATAGACTCTTTGAAAGTTAGTTTGAAGACTGTACTACTGCATAATGGGAATGAATTACCATCAATGCCTGTCGCGCATGCCAGTGATATAAAAGAGACATATGAAATTATTGTTAGAAAAAATTAACTATACTAAATATAACTGGAATATCTGTGGTGATTTGAAGGCCATGGCTTTATTGTTAGGTTTGCGGTTTGGATATGCGAAATTATGTTATTTTGTGTGTGAATGGGACAGGAGGGATAGGAAGTCTCACTACATAAAGAAACAATGGCCTAAATAGATCCCAAAAAGGTGTATTTACCTCCCCTGCATATAAAACTGGGGCTTTTATCAAATTGCTTTTACAAAATTTTTTTATAAGTTCTGCTGCATTTATGTATCTGAAATCTAAATTTCCTAAAATAAGCGATGTAAAATTGAAGGAAGGAATATTTATAGGGCCGCAAATAAGATCACTAATATCGGATGATGAACATTTTGAGGAACTGTTACATCCACCAGAAAAATCAGAGTGGAAATCATTAAAAAAATATGTGCTGTGGATTTCTTGGCAATAATAAAGAAGAAAACTATAGTGAAATAGTGAGCGATCTTCTGACTCGCACAAAGGAATGGGCTGCAACATGTCTTTGAAAATTCACTTCTTGGACTCTCACCTAGACTTCTTCCCTGAAAATCTTGGGGCTATCTCTGATGTACATGGTGAGCGTTTTCATCAGCAGATTTCTACTATGGAAAAGATATACCAAGGCAAATTGAGTCCCAATATGCTGGCCAACTACTGCTGGACCATGAAGATAGACATCCCGAACGCAAAATATGGTCGAAAATCATCATATAAAACTTTTTAGGTAAGCGTAAATTAGCCGTATATTTACAATTTAGTATTTCGTAAGTACAAATTATTTTAAAACTTTAAATACGCGACACAAAAAACTTTGCCTGATGGAAAAAATCTGAGAACATATTTGAACTCAGCATGGTAAAAATAGTTAGATTTTGTTTATTTAGTCGTTGTGAAAGAAAAAATTTTTTTTTTGTTGACTGTTATATGAATTGTCCATTCTTTACGCCGATGATTCCGCTTTTATTAACAGCAAACTATCAAGAGTGTTGTTTCTTTTACAGAGAATAAGTGAGATTGATCCTAATAATTGTGTTAGAAATGCTTATTTTGCTTCTTTTTTTTTTCAGAGTATAATGATGTACAGACTTTTATTATGGGAAACTCTTATTACATTTGTAAGGTTTTATTGAAACAAAAAAAAAGGCTATACAAATAGTGACAAATTCTTTGTTTAGAGCATATTGTAGGCCTCATTTATTACAGCTCAAGTTTTAACAATTGAGAATTTCTATATTTTAGAATGTGTACTGCTTGTAAAGAGAAATTTTGACTTTTAATACGAAGAAAGATTATTATATGTACCAAACAAGAAACGGGCATCTGATAGACGTGCCTCATACTATTTATTCTACAGATCCGAAAAACCATCTGCATACAGCTAAAAATGTCTATAATAAATTTTCCATGGAAACTGTAGCATTGCCTTACAAGCAATTAAAACCTAAACTTAGTATATCGCTTCTTAAACATCCTTTTTATGATTTGTCACAACTCTATGATTAGAGTAAAAAGAATATTGTAATATAAAAAAAAGAATATTGTAATATAAATGTATCTTATGAATGTTATGCATTGTACAATTATGATTTTGTATTATTTTGTTTAGGAATACAATTATTTGATGTTGTCTATTGTAATTCTGTTATTTAATGACCAATAGTAGAATCATTTGGATAATCGGGCACAACGGAATCCGGGATACGGACCCCGATCGTCATATTGGATGTCTGTGACATTGACCTTAAACCGTAACTTTGACATTGACCTCATGCCCGTGACCTTGGATGACCATGAAACAAAAAAAAACGCAAATTCCCAAAATAATCCCAAAAAATTATAAATTATAAAAAATTGTAAAAAAATTTAAATTTTTAAAAAATTATTTAAATTGTACATGAAGGAGGTCAGAGGTTCGATGGCAGGTGGATCGACTAAGCTGTGAACATAACCGAGCCTCGCCAGGTCGGCTGGTTTCCATCTCGTCAGCCATGTTAGATGTCAATGACCTTGAAACAAAAAATTCCATAAATTCGAAAATATTCCCAGAAACATTTTTAAAACATTAAGAAATTTATAAAAAAAAACAATGTTATTTAAACATCTATAAAAAATAAATTTCGAATGTTTGTTCTTAAAGGGAACAGGGGATAATTTTGTGACTTTTTGGGTTCGAGGTTACGGTTTTGCGGTCAAGGTCAAATGTAAAGTTTAAGGTCACTTGGATTCAATATGGTTGTTGGGTGACGTTATAACATGGTGGCTGGTCGGTTCCAGTCCCCTGTCCCCTCTAGGCCAAACATTCGAAATTTTAATTTTTTAATTAATTTTGAAATACATTTTTTATAACTATTTTTATATGTTCTTAATGTTTTAAAAATGTTTTTGGATTTTTTTTAAATTTTTTGGAATTTTAAGTTAGTCAAAGGTCACTGGGGTCAATACCAAAGGTCAAGGTCATCGATGGACACCAGGCGACCTGGCGAGAGTTAATCGTGTCCGCATTTAAGTCAATACACACGTCATCGAACCCCGGACCTCCCACATCTACATCTTTAAATCATTTTTTTTTAAATTTGGTATTTTATTATAATTTTAGGGGGATTTTTGGAATTATTTTGGGAATTAATGGATTTTTGTGTCAAGATCATCCAAGATCATGGTTAAAGTCACGGGTTAAGGCCAAGGTCACTGACATACAATATGGCAGTCGGGTGACATCACGTCATGGCGGCCAGTCTGCGCCTGGCTCCTATCCCGGATCCCGTTGTGCCCGTCTCATCCATATTGTTCTACTACTAATAAAATACAAATTACAAATAGGCATCCACCTTGCATCATATAAGCGTATGAGAATCCAAAAGGGTATCCACAATGAACATCCGTGCAGTCTGCTGCCTATAATCCAGGAGTCACTGATCATTGAATTTGATTTTGGAATTCAAGTTGTCTGCTAACTGGAGTAAAGGATGAAAAATTCCATAATCATGGCTTCCTATGTGTTAAATTTACACGAATGAAGCACACATGCAAACCACAGACACATAACCTAAAACAACTGTACAAAATAATTTTACACTTCACCCTTTTGAGTAATTGTATTATATATTACGATGATGTTTGAACACACATGACATTTCAGAGTAGAACATTACTTCTAGAATGATTACATGTTACAAACCACATGAGCATGTAACACATAGGTCAACCTAAAATATGATACATCTGAAGATCAGAATTGCTCATTCTTTTGATTTTTTTTTTAAAGTAATAACTAAATTCACTATTCAACATGTAAAATACGTTTTCATTTAATCAAAGAAACACACGACTGCAAATGACCACGTGCCTAGTTTAGGTTAATAAAATTATCAAATTTTAATAAAATAGTATATTTATGACTTACCCACAGAATATATATATATATATATAATATTATATATACGCACATACATGCAGTAACAGTTTCAAGTTCATTCCTTTCTTCAAAGTCCCAAACGAAGAGGATAAGCAAGCTGAATTAGAATTTCGGAAAAACGTAAACACGTGCACGGACATGTACGAAAAACTGTTTTAGCACTGTTTTAGCTAAATGTGAATCGGTCACCGAAGTTCTGACAAAGTTACCGCAAATAATTAAATTTCGTGTATAATAGAAATTCAACCTCAGATAAACATAACAACATTGTAGATCTACAACGCAGCAAGATGACTTCGCCTGTGAAACTGGCAGCAGCGTACCCACAACTATTCTCGAATTCATTTTTTTTTTTACTAATTAAGATTTAAAGAATAATAAATAATACAGACTTTCCAACTTTTACGGTTTACCCGTAAGATATTAGGCAGGTGTACCAGTTTTTCTGGCTCTCGAGTTTGTAACTGTTTAAATATATAATTCTCTTTTTTTTACTGTACATTGCCTGTATCATAGGTTAAACATTTATGAGAAGCAAAATTAATGAAAAAAATTCAGTGTCTGTTGTATAAGCAACATTAAAAATAAAATTATGTATAAACCCTAAATTAATATCGTATTTTTGAGTATATAATTATTGACATTAAGTTCATTCATTTGAATTAACTGCGTTATAAAAAATAATTTTACCAAAAATATTTTTAAAAACTAAAATTACTGAGATGTTAATTTGAAAAATTGTTGTCACTTTAATGTGGGAAAATATTTTTGTTGGGACTAGCTGTATTCTATTTCACATTCCCGATCACTGTCGAGGATACCTTTTCTTCAACCACAAGTTTAGTAACTCGAGTGGTGTGTGTTGGTCTGCAGAATATTGACTTTCTATGAGATATGCTAAGTCTGATAGTCCCATGCTGTGGTGTGGTGATGGTATATAATTTAGATAGCCTGTAGGTTCTTTTATTGTCCGGTGGAGGTGAGGTTTTGTAGAGGGTGATGTTGAGCTACGTCCTGATGTCTCTTCTAAATGTTGGAACTCTATTTTCACCTCTACCTGTCTCATTGGTGAGAATGTTTTTAAAGAAAATGTACTCTGGCATCCAAATCTCGTCTATTCTTATTTTGTAAATACTCCATAACTTTGTTAGTGCTAGTACTCACGGTCAGGAAATCTGGCTTTCTTGCCGACGTTATTGTCCGCTTGCTTCGCTTGGCGAGTTTCTGAAACTCCAAACCTGCGCTTTCATTGTTGCTGCCATAGGCATCGGTACAAGTTTATTATATGACTTCTGCTGGTTCGTCTTGCTCCACTTCTTCAGCCACACTAGCTCTTTTGGCGGAACAGGAATGTGGAGTTTCCTCTTATCTGGCCATAGAAATATCTGCTTCTAGATTGGTTGTTGTCCGCGCAAAATTCAAGTGTGATTTCATGAATTCCATCTGCTGTGACCCAAAACTAATTTTCCATGTTGTGTGGACAATCTGGTGTTTCGTGCTCCTCAAATATTTTGAATAACACTCTGGCAGATCTTTCCATATAATTTTCACGGCATAGCCCCTTAAAAAAAGAAACTTAGTTTTGACTTGAATTGTACGGAATGAAATAATTCCTTCAATGTTATCTGCTTAAAATGTAAACTAAACGACTGCAAAACTATGTGAAAGAAATGTTTTTGTTAGCTGCTGAGTCACCATTATAAACAAGGCTGTCAAAAGTGTTTTAGACTTTGGCAAGCAATGCTAAAAAATGAAAACAGAAGTCAATCACTTACCGATTTCAAGACTGGTCAGATTATTGAAAGTGGAAGTTCGTCAGCACTGGGAATAAAAAGAATGATATAGAAGTCGGCTAAATTCAATCACAGCATCTGTTTTAACTTTCATGTCTCCAATTGTCTTTAAGATATTAAATAATATTTACTTACTTGTTATACAAAGATTTGTAGCTATTTCTATCCAATTCCTATACTTTTCCCTGACATCCTTATAACGAATTTGATTTCCTTTCACAAAGTCTGACAACTCAGCACATCCCTTCCCTTAGTTTAGTCACCCCACTCCATATCGCTATCGCGTCTGTCTGTGTGTGCGTGCGTGCGTGCGTGTATGTGTGTGTGTGTGTGTGCGCGCGCGCGCACGCGCACGTGCGATACTGCGATATCGCTGTATCGCAACTCTACTCTGACGCCTCCCGTATCGCGCCTGTCTGTGGAGCCCTTAGATCTGCCATGGCTCCCGTTATACCCGCTAGTACGGCACCCGTCATGACATTTGTCCTGTACGGCCAGATTTCATGCCAGGTTTGGTAATCGGACCTGTCCTATTTTCCGTGGCAGGTTCCATACCGGCTTCCGTACCTGGCCAATTACATTGCAGTTTAAAAACGCAGGGCGCTCGCCGTATTCACCACCTGAAACTTGAAACGAGTTGATGAATAAACCAAAAAATGTTGCTTCCATCTTGATTTTACGTCCGTGAAGTTAAAGCTAATTCAAATGGGTTTAAAATACGCACAACGACACATAATATCGACGACAGATTTTAATTACGGTTGGGAAGCCTACCAAAGTTGTAAAACGATACCTAGGGAATGGAGGTAGTGGTAGAGTCTTGGTTAGAAAGTGCATGTATCTAGAGATGAGCTTAACCGTTATTTTCTCAAGTATTTGTGACAACTGTTACTGTCTCACAAAACTATATGATATATATATATATATGCGATTTTGTCACAGTAAAAAAAAAAAAATATATATATATATATATATATACACACATAAATTTTAAAAACCGGCAGAAATGTAACTGGGGTGGTGATTGCATTACCAGAATTGATATGAAAACATCTGTATTTACGTGTAATTTATAATAAAGGTTCCTTTTGTGTGGTTTTGTAATTTTCCGTGGCACTGAAAAATTTTACGTTTGTCTACATAATTTTGGAAGCCACCAATTAAAATAAAATGGTCAATAATTAAGAGGGAAAGGGTCGCACCAGGCACTTAACAGCGTCTACCACTGAGTCATATCAATTTTCTGTTGGCCAAAAATAACATTAAAGTATATAGGTATAAAAAAATTTGTATTGTATTTATTAACATCCATATATATATATAAATAAATAAATATATATATAAATACAGTATGTCTGAGCAAACATATTATAAGTAAAAGTTAAGGAATTAATGTGAAGTTATTTATTGCTGTTTCAAACAGAAGCCATGGTTATTATTGAAGAGTTAGTTTAAAAGCATTCAGACGCCATCTCTTGCTAAACATGCAAGACTAGCTGTGACGCTGAGATATGTCACAGGCAGCTGAAATAAACTGTTACAAAAGAAGCTGCTTAGCTTGTCACAGTTAGTTTCACAAACTGTGAACCTGTCATTATGCGATATCTCAGTCACATATACACTGAACAGCCAAAAAAACTGGTACACCTGCCTAATATCGTGAAGTCCCCCCCCCCCCCTTCCCGAGCACACATAAGTGCTGCAAGACCAAGTGGCATGGACTCGACTTATGTCTGAAGGTATGCAGGAGGCAATTCATACCATTAATCCTGCAGGGCAGTCCACAAATCCCCTCTGCNTGCAGGGCAGTCCACATATCCAATCTGCGCCAATTTGAGAAAGGGTTGCACGTCTGTCACGTTTAATGATTCTCGTTGTCGTCGTTTGTCCCGTTCTTTCACGATCTTTTTCTGGCCGCAGCGATGTCGAATATGTGATGTTTAACCGGATTCCCGATATTCACGGTACACTCGTGAAATGGTCGTACGCGAACATCCAAATGTTATCGCTACCTCGGAGATGCTATGTCCCATCTCTCGTGCGCCGACTATAACACCACGTTCAAACTCACTTAAATCTTGATAACCTGCCATTGTAGCAGCAGTAANCTGATTGGTTCCATACCTCTGTTATTTGCATACGCACGCCTATACCAGTTTTTTGTCCTCTGTGTATTTCAATGACTTCGTCAGAGATATATCTATGACAATGGAATATCTGTGACAAAGTAGCAGGCTGCGATTTATTGATCTTTGCATTTATTAATTTTTGGCGTGAATTCAAAACTCCCTCGGACATACTTTTTTCAAAATGTCTAAAATTACGCGAATACTTAAAATTATATTCTTGTGACTTCGCATTAACATTTTCAAATATTTATCGGAAAGCATTAAGTGTTGTAATTGCCAACAGTAATAAAGTAATATTAATATATGCTGAATTTTTAATAGGCCTACACAAGTTCTTGTACGATTGGGGTTCATATTTACTACTAACCATACGCTTATCTACGCACCCACCGAGTGCTAGTTCGCCAACAGCTGTCGTGTAATAGGAGTCTTCCATGCCGGCTCTTATAGCGGTTGCTGTAACTGATAGTTCACCATGCCTTGTAAAAGCTTCGACAAGACCAAGTACGGCAGTATGTATCGTGTAATATCAGCGTTACTCTTCCCTAGCTTGCTCCACATACGCTCTATTAATATCTGGATACTGAGCTATAGTTTATAGGGTATATGGCTTATTGTAAGCCAGAGCCAGGCAATTTCCGCAATAAGTTCGTGATCTTAATCTTGCTGGAAATAGTAATCAATCTCTATCGATGCTTTAAATCGCTGGATTACACTTTGCAAAGTCGAATGACTTCGTCTAATAATGTTTACAATTTCAGAGTATTAGGTTTTACGACAAAATTAAATAATTATAGACTATTTTCTCGTTTTCACAGTAGATTATATTCCCCTGCGGCCCATTTCAACATTCTGTAGCCAACGAGTCACACCATACAGCAGGTTTGAAGTGCAAAATGCAGCTGTAGGTGGCGGAATGTGACACGAGGTTAGCTTAAGTATTTATGTATTCACAACCAATAGACGATATTTTTATTTGATAATGGATTTCTATATATGATAGTAATATGTCTTCATGTTACTATAATGTGTTGCATTTATGCTTGTGAGGTGTAACTATGTTAGTTTGCTCTTAGGGCATGTTAAATTTATTGCTTCTCTTTGTACTTGTGACTGCACAAATACTTATTTCCATGTCTTTATCTCGATAACGCACAACTTAATTGCAGTCGTACGGTTTCACTATTTTCATTGCATTTTTCAAGCGGAACAAGTCATTGACAGTTTCTAGTCAGCCGACATTGAAAGGAAACCCTAGACCATGGTCAACGGTGAAAGGGCGTTACTCACTGCTCGGCCATTGATCTGAGCTGCACGCGCGAATGACTCATCGTGCTCCAGCACAGTGTATCCGCCTGGGCGTTGTCAACCCGAAATGGCTTGCTTTCTAAGGGTGCCGTCTGCCCAGGCTTCCAAACGGTGCGCAGAGGTTAAGTTTTCCTTCAAAATTTGTCCAATATTTTTGAGCGGCGTCTGCTTACGAATAGCATTCACTATATTTTTGACGTCAGAAAAGTAGTTCCCGTTTTTTCCCCATTTGTAATGCCTATTAAAAAAAAATTATTAAGTGCTAAAAAGGGACCTCGCAATCATTTGTAGATATGAAATTTCCGGAACAGGCTACTTAACGTAATTTAGGGATATGCAGTACACCTTTGTTTTTATTTTTGTACGATAAAATTGTGGGGTCACCGCTGATTATCTCAACAGGCGAGTCGACGAGAGAACGACTGCAACTCCAGTTCACTGCCTCGTGCAGAAAGGCAATGAGGCATGTGATGCGCGTACTTATGTCGCCCTTAGTTCTCCTACGCTAGGCCCTGGGCACGCAAAACACCTCCAGCCAGACGGCGCACAGTGGTCCGAAATATAGTTGTCCGGGCCAAAAATCAGAAAAATGTTAAGAATTATTTGACAGCCTTTGTAATACATAAAAACAATATTATAAAGTGTATGCGTCTAATTCAGTACCAGGAGTAACACTTTTCTATGCTGTAAGGAAATTATATCACTATAATATTTCACAACTTGTTAAACTGCATAATTCATAAAAAAAACACACGTCGTAGCGTTTTGTAGGTTACTAAAATATTAACGTCAAATAAAACAACAATATGAATTTCAAAAATGCTTGCAGTTTGAGAAATTTTCTAAACCACAGAAACTTTCGGAAGGTAACGGGATTATTCATTTGGCAAGTGGCTTTCTCTCTCACTCTGAAAATGAAATTACAGATTATTATACTTTTAAATAATTACCATTATTATACATTTGTCATGATTACTTCGATGAGAAAGTAATATGTGCAAAATATCTATATTTGTACGATAATATAATAACAAGTATAAAATGTTTTCTAAAATGGATTAATTTAATTAATTTTATAATTCACAGGAGGTAACTTGTTTACAATACAATAATTAGAAGAAATTAACAAAATTTACATTTTTGCATGCACTTATTTCATTCAGGTAAAAAAATCAGCAGTTATCAAATGATTGGTAACTACACTGTTGGCACCGGTGACAAAAACACTTATACTACTTACCATGTAATATAGACTTACACATTTAAAATGTGAAACATTGTTACAGGTATTCAAAAGGAAAATGTTCCTAAATAATTTTGGATTTATTCAGTGTTTACTTCCTAATGTTTTAGTGTTTCATGATTCCCCACGTTTTACCATCTACTTAACTGTTAGTCATTCCTTCTTCACTCCTGAAACTTCACTGTATATCTCCCTGTTTTCATTTCCTTTCTATTGTCTTTCTTCAAAGATAAGTACCTTTGCATTTTGTGCTTCGTTATTGTCAACATTAAAATCACCTTTTTCCTGCAGGAATTGCTCAAGGTTTTTAAAAATTTCGGATGTCTGTGATTTCAGACTTTTTTCAGGTGTGACAGAAACTAGTCGAGTCCAAGTGGAACAAGTGAAAAGAAAAAAAAACTTTTATAAATCGGTTCTGAGAAAAAAAAATGTGGCTGGTCCTCCTCCAGTCGCTGTCGTTAGCAGACGACTGCCACTTTCGCATGTAATGTAACTATGCAGAACTACCGTCAAACCCATATTTTACTTCACGTTTGCAGTCCTCCAATACATTGCACTGAGTCACGCCGAGAATCTTAAGTATCAACTTCGGTGTGTGGTTCAAGAGACCATGCAAGGCACTTCACATGGAAGTTCCATAACGTTAATGATTGTCGGGTACGTTTTCTGCTCAGCTTCCAAAACTATTGTGGTATGATGGGTAGATATCAGCATTGTAACATTTGGAAACATTTCGATGTATAATGTACAAATTATTAGACAGGTTACTGTCGAAAATACGGCCAGCCACTTCATCAGGTGTGTACG
Source organism: Clitarchus hookeri (assembly GCA_002778355.1). Classification (NCBI taxonomy): domain Eukaryota; kingdom Metazoa; phylum Arthropoda; class Insecta; order Phasmatodea; family Phasmatidae; genus Clitarchus; species Clitarchus hookeri. The sequence continues at coordinate 722,058 of NQII01000280.1, read as the reverse complement.
GTATAAAGTAATGGTTTACAGCTCTTAGTCTTTGTTCCATCCTTCGTGATGGAGTGCTATCGCCGAGATACCACACACTCACACACTCTCACTCTCTCACACTCACACACTCACTCTCTCACACTCTCACACTCACACACTCTCTCACTCTCACACACACTCTCACACACTCACGCTCTCACACACACTCACGCTCTCACACACACTCACGCTCTCACACACACTCACGCTCTCACACACTCTCACACTCTCACTTGAAATACACTTAAGTTTCAAAATAAGTTGTGTTGATTTCAGGGTCTTGTATTATAATTTAATTTAACTATTAATTATGTGTGTTACATTGCGAAGAGGGAAAATACAGGTAGACAGTATCTTGGCAACTCAAGATTGATTTTCTTCAACATTCCATATTTGTTTTCAAATCTTTGCTACATCTATTGCACGTCCTCTAGAAATTCAAGTACGAAAGGAATAAGTTTTAAAAATTAAAGTTCTCAGACTTTTCGCACATTTATTATTAATTTTCCGAAGAGAAGTGGCATGCTGCAAAACCTGTTCTTTGCTATTAAATGTGACTAACAGCTGGTGCAAATGCAATTTTGCCACCACTGGTAGAGACACCATATCAAAGTCCCAAATCACAAAATTAATTAAGCATATACTAGATTTAAACTCCCTGAACGTGATTCCAGTTTTTGAAATTTAATCAAACTTGAGAGACTGTTTACCAAAAAAGAAATTACTGCATCATATTCACAAGAAATACAAACTTTCCACCGTATGGGTATATAATTTTCAGAAGTGGTAAAGTTTGGCTGTAAGAAATGACAGGTTAGGTTCAGTTTCCGGTGCGAGTCACTCGCAGGAAATCGATAATATCTCTGAACAAGAGGATAAACAAAGCAGCGCTTGCGCCTATGCGTGCGCTAGTTATTTTACGGTTCGTGACTGAGGGCTATTTTAGGACAACACAGCTAGCCACTTAGTAACAAAATGCTGCTAAACGAGCCAAAACGGGCAGCTGAAACTTTACACCTCTTTCCAACACACAAAGCTACACTTTGGTCATGAAATCGTCTGTTCCTCTGTGTTTGCTCTTTTCGTATTGAGTCTCTCATTGCAGAAGTTTCCCTTAAAACACTGTTTTCATGTAATGGCTGTAGTTAATTTAATACATTACAGATAATTAATTTGGTATACGCCATTATAAAGCTTAAATGTGTTGTAATTAATTTAAAGAAAATATCAACTTTATTATTGCTTGGAAGTGAAAACTAATTTTTTCAGTTGGTGTATTTAGTTACGTAAATAACAGAACCCATGTGACACCACACCTCTGCAAGTTGAGAATCTTATGGAAGACAGAAGAATGAGCCAATTTGTTAAAAAAAAATGCTTGGAAATGTAGAGAAAATGCAGCAGAAAAAATCGCCCACTTTGAACTTTGTGCGAAAATGTTCGATTTTGGGAATTTCGGCCCAAACAATTAGATTTAGAACCACAGTGCGGCGCCCTTAACACATTGTGATTGGGTAGCTATAATATCTAGCTTACACTCAGGAGGTCTTGTGAACTATCTCGACAGGCTGCACGTGGAATGTCGTGTTCCAATGTAGTTTTACATCATTATTCCAAGTGCTAGCGCAAATCTATAGCGTGTTTTCCAATTTCCCCGCCTATTAGCATTATAACTCGGTTGTATAATCCATTCACGGTTACTTTCAATTTTTCTGAAACCCTGCTCAAGTTCTACTTCCAGGTTATCCCTTTGTCTCATGCAAACAAAACTTGAAGTCTTCAAAATTACACTACGCACCGCATTCGTGCGCACTCAGTTTAATAATGTTTTTCATGTTAACAATTTCTTGCCAGACATTACCAACACACCTATGTTCTCTCTGGTTTTATTCATATTAATTATAAATGAAGTATTATAATTTACACATAAATGTATGCGAAACTTCATTCCAACCAAAAACGAGGTACCTACTCTTATGAGTAGTATGATTTTGTAGGTTCGGGAAAAATGGGTCCTGGGCGAGGACCAGAGGTCTACCCGTCATATTAGATCCGCCATCATGAATTACCCTTACCTTTTAAGTTTACCATTTTGGATTTCAGTCTACCATTTTTTTTAGTCCGCTATCTTGTTTTAATGCTGCCATCTTGTCCGCTGTCTTATTTTCGCCATCCGCCATCTTGTTTCCACTTGTCTTTTGTTTACATCAGCTGTTGCTAGGAGGCATGCCAGGCCGTCATATTGTTTCGTCTGTTGCCATATTGGTTCTCATATATTCTGCAAGGTGGTGCTAGTATCTGTCTCCATATCGGGACGTTTCTTTTATTGCCCACAATGTCTGCTAGGCAGCGCTAGTATCGGTTGATATGATCGGCTGCTAAGAGCACTGATGTCAGTCGGAGGCTAAGGGCGATGTTCCATTTGCTGTATGCAGACACTCGCCTCTAGCGACATGGTATGTTTTAATACAGTATAAAAATCTGAGAAGGTGAGGAACGGCGTACTTCTAGACCTTGGATTGGTAGACAGACACACTACTAGACTGAGCCACCAGGACGTGTGTGCAGTATATGTCTAAATGATGTATATTTATAAATAATTACCTGTCTATTAAGTAGTTTTTTTTTTCAAAACATATTTGATTTCGTAGTAACATCCGTAAATGATGCAACAAAGAATTTATATAAATAAAAGTTATGTATTTAATGAAATATATGTTTATATATTTTTTTTATATACAGACAAAAGTATATTGTGTGACATGTTTGCAGACTCGTATTTTTAAAAAGAATTGGAATATGAAATAATAGTCAACGGTTGCATGCATGCATCCGATGCCATGTTTATTTTATAGTAATTACTATGTATTAAGGTTTTTTTTTTAAATGTTTCTACAGCACAGAACATGTCTATCATAACATGTTTAAAAAAAATTCGAATACGATGTCAAGTACTCATATGTTTATTATATAATAGTTATGTATTAAATTAATTTTTTTAATTCCGAAATTTACGGACAAAATTTTGTTGAGTATCATGACTGCTGATTCATATTTTCAAGGAGAATTAGATTATGTTACAATATGTGATTATATGATAGTGACCAGCGCCATATTGGATTTTATAAGCATAGAAGTGTTAGTAAATATTTCTTGTAATATATTTTGTCGGACCCATGTTTTCAAGTCGAATGCTAATGTAACAATGTGAACTTGGATTGTTTGCATGTGTTACACGACCTATTGAATTTAATACTCACAGTTATGATCTTCAGATTTTTATAGTAATTATATAACCAGCCTGAACCACGAATACAGGACCTTAACTCAAGTAGCATTTTAAGCGAAGTATGTCTATGCTGGACACCCACGTGGATAAAGGCATAGTTAGTCGTCATTCATCAACCACCGGAGTTAGGTGCATAAAATTTGAAACATACTGGACTAGTAAAAGTCTGACCAAGATGAAGAAATACATTATGCCTCAACCCTTCTTATAAGCATTGTTGGCCATAATTCCTTTGTATGTGTTCTGTTATCGTGCTTATTTTCCAGAAATTGCAGAACACGATGTTAAGCACTCATATGTGTTAATTAAAAATTTTTATTTTAACTTTTAGAACTTATAGTTGCAAGTGTATCGACGACATTTCTGTGGAGTCCTATGTTTAAAATTAATTGAAACATGACAGCAGATCCAGCGATTACATACATACGGCCGTCGCCATATAGGATTTGCATATGTGTTAAGGATTTTTAAAATGTAATTATAGCAGTATCACTTTTTTCCAAGTTCGAATACGTCGTTCATTACCAATTCAGTCATCTGCTCCTTCCAAACACTACTAGGTTCGATTCCTGACCAGGTCACTTGGAATTACATATGTGAGAAATGTGGCGGGTGTTGCCATCGGCAGAGGGTTTTCTTGGGACAATCCTGTTTCCCGCACCATTGCATTCCACCACTTCTCTATTTTTCCTTCAGTGGGGAGGTGGAACCACCCTTGGGTGGAGAACATTCACCCACTGCGATTGGAAAGGGCGTAATCTCTTTCTAGTATGAGCATTCAACTGCTTCCAATTAGAGCCCCTGTTCAAGGCTCAAATAACTCATGTTTCTGAAGCGATGAGACTAGCAAGAGTGCACATAAATCACATAGCCTGGCGTGAGAAATTAACAGCCTGAGTGGCAATATATGCCCGGATCATAATCTGATGTGCACTCTTAAAATAATGGCTCTGGAGAATATCTCTCGCTATACCTCCGGGATCAGATACGAGAGGGCCAGCACTGTGAACACAATCGCTGTATAAGACAACAGAAAACATGTGGAGACCCAGGTGATCGGTGTGAAGCCCCGGCCCTTGGCCATGCCGATCGTGGGTCGGATTCTGGGTGGCATTGGTTGAACCTCCTGCTGTGAGGAGGCGGGTAATTTGCCTGGAGGGCTGCTCCTGGTGGTAGTAGCTGGGGAGCTGCAGTGGCGGCATTTGCGGCCCCTGTAGCCGGGGAGAAAGAGGTCATTCCCTCCTGCTGGACCTCCACGATACACAGTGCTAGGTTTGGTGATGGGCTCTTGTCGCTCGACAAACTCTTGAGGAAGCAAAGTGGCGTGTCGCCGGCCCCAGGCGGTAGTTTCGAAGGGTAGATCCTAGCTAACGAAGGGACAACGGTCTGGTAAGCCTAATAAGAGGACTCTTTTACAAAGCGCGTTGGTAGAGGTTGGATAGTCCTCGGCCCCGTCAAGGTGGCACGTGCAGATTCAACTCTGTACGATGCTGTTGATAGGTGAGGTGGTATCCACGCCCACCCACCGCGATTGGAAGGAGCGCAATCTCCTTCTATTGGATTGCATTCAACTGCAGCCAACTAAAGCACGGTAGTGCCATATTATAGTCTGGCAGTACCATATTATAGTCTGGCTTCAGACTTTGATGGGATCTGGTCGGAGTGCACAGCATGGATTACTCTAACGACTGAAGTGGCTAAAGTGCCTGATGTGGCTTTGTGGCTGAATAAAAAACTAGTGCTGGGCGCTGTGCACACCATATGTTGCTCTGGAATGTACTCCTGTCTTACTTTAAGACACAAGCATGGGAGACCCGACTGCCCACATACTGTACAAATCAGTACAGAGAATAATGTTCACACTCATTGATGCTCATTATCTCACAGTTAAGTGAAGACCCAAACATCCCACCACATCTCCCACTCTATTAATGTAATATCAGATTTTTATAGACGTAGCTATTTATTATGATTTTTTTAAATGTAATCATGGCGAGTAGCAAATTCCCAGTCATCTATTTTCGGGAATAATTAGGATTTTGCGTCAGAAATTTCGATATCTCATTATTTTAGTGATGACACATTATAATTTTATAATGATATACAGTCTGATTATAAAATCATGGGGGACACATTGAGGGGTGGTAGAGCTCACTAAAACAAACAATTATTGTATAGGAATATATGGGCGGAAGTGAGGCATTGAGGTACAAACACAAAAACATAACACATTAACGGAAACATAAAATGTTCATTAGCAGTATACTTGACGAGTTATTCTGTACAGAAAATGATAAAACAGTTGCTGGAAATGCATCCACCAACAGACACGCATGATTGGCGACCTCTACATATGGCGTAATTGACTGACAATGGTGGCGATAGTTGAGGGCAGTCAAACGGTGCGCCAGTGACCTGCTGCATCAGCGAACAAAGCATTTGCGCTTGAGAGTTCGGCCGTGATGGGTGATTTTACGAATAGCGAAAAGGCAGACATGCATCTAATGTACGGTGCTGCTAATGATAACGGCAGGGCAGCGCTACGGCTGTATCGGGAACACTTTCCACGTAGACGCATGCCGAACCACAAAATGTTTGAGCGATTACATCGGAAACTTTGTGAAAATGGTTCATTTATCGCCAGTACTGATGGAAGGGGTCGATCGAGGACTGTACGACAACCACACTTTGAAGAAGTCATCTTGAACCATGTGGACGAAACACCCAGCACAAGTACAAGGGTTGTAGCATGTCGTCTACATGCCAGTCAACCAACCGTTTGGAGAGTTTTACACGAATAACGTTTACACCCATTCCACATACAGAGAGTCCAAGCTTTGCAGACGTGTGATTACCCTCTGCGCGTGGCTTTCTGCCAATGGTTCTTGCAGCAGTGTGCGTAATTGAATCTGTTCGCCAATCACTCCACCGACGCTACCAAGCTTGCATTACTGTCGGTGGTAGCAATTTTTATAAACATTACTGTAAAAAGGTATTTAGCGGCGACGTTGTAACTAAACAATATGTTGCATTTCATGTGTAATTTTTGTGTTTGTGCCTCAACGCGACGCGTCACTTCCGCCCATATATTCCTATACAATAATTGTTTGTTTAAGTGAGCTCTACCACCCCTCAATGTTTGTCCCATGATTTTAGAATCATCCTGTATAGGGCCGCGGCATATCTATAAATTCATCTTGCAAAAACTAATTCGCGTGTATATAAATTACCTAAAGTAATGTGTGTTTTTTTTACAGCTATGATCTGAGTGCACTAAGCTTTGCATTTTAAACTAATGTAAAAATAATAGTCAATAGCCTTTAATTAAGTCAAGTGACCACGAACCCAATTCGGCAGCCAGCATATCAGATGGCTTACACACGCTGACATAAGGGTCAAAATCCAATTAGAAAGTATGTTTTATTTAACAGTACGTATAGAATTGTTGGCAGTCTGGGTGTTCGAAACGTGTCGAGGAA